>JAXRKP010000291.1:307500-362500 GCA_037039925.1 Doris montereyensis | reverse complement strand
TAGGGAAGTGAAAGACATGACATTGAATAATATTAAAGCCCAATAGGAACAAAGATGAGACAAATACATGGAATAGACAGAAAACAATCCTTCAATGAGCGTAGTTAGCTCGGTTGGTAGCACGCTTCCTTTTCATGGCGATGTGACGGATGCCAACGCAGAGGTCGCGGGTTCGACCCCATGGTGGCCAGGATCATTTTTTTTTTTATCTATTCCTTGTATCTGTCTCGTCTTTGTTCCCATGGGACTTTAATATTATTCAATGTCATTTCCTTCATTTTCAACATGCCCCCTGCCTTACTACTTGTTTTTACTCGGCGTATTTTGAGGAAACACAAAAGTCAAGGATGATGGCGGAAACTGCAGCAAAGGTGAGTTGTGGGCACACCTTCGTATTGTGATGTTTCTTTGTATGATCTACCTTACCTAACTACCTATCCATCCATCCACTTACCTATCATTCTCCTCTCTCTATAGATCTGTCTGTTTTTCTTTTAGTATGTTTTTCTATCTATCTATCTATCTATCTATCTATCTATCTATCTATCTATCTATCTATCTATCTATCTATCTATCTATCTATCTATATGTCTATCTATCTATCTATCTGTCTGTCTATCTATCTATCTATCTATCTACCTATCTATCTATCTATCTATATCTATATCTATCTAACTATCTATCTATCTATCTATATCTATCTATCTATCTATCTATATCTATCTATCTATCTATCTATCTATATATATATATATATATATATATATATATATATATATATATATATATATATGTTTAGCTATCTATCTATCTTTCTAACTATATATCTATATATCTATCTATCTATCTATCTATCTATCTATCTATCTATCTATCTATCTATCTATATATATATATATATATATATATATATATATATATATATATATATATATATATATATATATATATGTCTATCTGGCTATGTCTGTCTATCTTTTGTCTATCTATCTATCTATCTATCTATCTGTTGTAGATTTCATTCATGATTTATATCTATGTCTATCGATCGGCCTACGCATACTTGATTGAATGATCTATCGCTGTGCTCTTGTGTTTTGTTTACATTTCGGCTTTATTCACTCTTCAACAATTTGCCTAGAGATTATAGTTTAAACAAGAAAGCAATCTGATGGACTTTCAATCAACTTTATTGATTCCTGGAGAGAGTAAAAATCATTGAAGTTCCCAAATGGGTAATGTTTTCAGACTGCTTTACTGTTTCGTTATTTGGATTTTTCATCTTCTTTTTTCTTTTTTAACAGTTTGTTTCTTGGGAGTTTTGTCATGCGTGGATCTTTTACTGGGATGTTTTAGCGTTGTGGTTATTTGTTGTTGTTGTTTATTTTTGGGGAAAAGGGGGGTTCTTTTCTGCGCGTGGTGTCTTGCTCTTGTTCGTTTGAATTATTTTTTGTTTGTTGGTTATTTTGTTTTCTTTGGGGAGGAGAGGGGGGGGGGGGGAGGGTGCAGGGGGGAGGGGCGGTGGTAAGGGAACTTCGATTGTTTTATTTTATTTCAGGGAGTGGATGGCTTGCTAATTTTAGTTTTGTTTTGTTTTTGCTTGTACGCTTATGTGTGTGAATCTGTGTCTGTGCTTGTGTGTGTGTGTGTGTGTGTGTGTGTGTGTGTGTGTGTTTGTGTGTATAATTTCCGAAAAGACTAAGATTTCACATCATTGTTAATTTTTTTTTTAAAATTCTTATTTACGTTGATGTATTTACAGTCCATTTATAATTCTCTTTTCTTTTGTTTTCTTTGTTTTTTTTGTGTCTTTTTTTTTCTTCTTTTTTTTTTCTTTGATATACAATTTAATTCTATTGTTAATCCATCACCAGCTTCAAGAGCTCGTGAAAATGGGTGACTTGATGTCGATTAAAAAACTTTTGTCATCTCATACATCGATGGAAGTCCTTCAAGACTTGGAAAACACAGTAAGTTAAGAGAAGGCGAAGATTCATGCTTAACTAGATGTATGTTACACCATCACCAACTGCTTATCTCATTAAGGGAGGGATGGGGGGGATGCGGAGACTCGATAGTCCAGAGGGAAGGTGTAGGCCTCTCCAACCAAAATGTCGTGGGTTTCAAGCCTGACGGTTGAACACTTTTTCTTGAGTTTTAATCGCGTAAATATACTCTCCACCCCCTCCCCCTTGCTTCCTGGCTCCTGCCTCCTGCCCCTGATCCAGGTAGGTGGATCATCTTCTTCCCACCGGTGACTCGACAACGATATAAAGGAGGTCCCGTGTGCAGATCACAATACTCTGTGCACGTTAAAGATCCTTGGATGTGTACAATGCAGTCCGGGCAACAACAAAATTAAAATCCTACCAAATCCCCCCAGATCACCGTAGTGCTGTGGATGTTACTAAAATCAAATCAGATCTTTTCCCCATTGGAGGTTACATCCCTAACAACGCCCCTGATTGTATCTCTGTCCCGAGTAATTCTTCCTTCCTGCCTCTGTTATCGCTTTCTTTCTTTCAAAAAGCTCCTCTATAATAATAATAATAATAATAATAATAATAATAATAATAATAATAATAATAATAATAATAATAATAATAATAATAATAATAATAATAATAATAATAATAATAATAATAATAATAATAATAATAATAATAATAATAATAATAATAATAATAATAATAATAATAATAATAATAACTGTCTCCAATTTTGCTGCACGACGTACCTTTGTTTCCTTTCCCCACCCTCCAGAACCATCCTTCCTAGACTAGACCATCATGGTCGTCTGCTGTGCCAACGTATTCCAACTACGCGAGTTACACTATTGTGCCTCAAACAAAATAATAAGGCCATTACGGCCCATAGAGCCGTAGATTTATCCCGGTTTCTATGGCGTGAAGCGGAGCAAGTGATACGACTTACCTCCAGGACAGAAGGCTAGTCAGATGCAGGTTTTTACTTCCAAATTAGTGCTTGTACCCATTTGCACCTGGGTCAAGCGGGAGAAATGTGCGTTAAAAAGCATATTTCCCAAGGAACATAGCGTCGGACCTAGCTTTGTTAGGATTCGAACCAGGGACCTCATGCTCCTAAGTTCGGTAGCCTAATCACTTGGCCACCAACGACACACAATATTTACAGACATGTACTGTAGACATGGTGTTTCAATATAGAAATGTCTATGAGATCAAACATGTGATAATTTTTGTATTGTTTGTTTCTTTGTTGTTGTGTTCTTTTGTACAAATTAATTTTCTTCTTTGTAATCACAGACCAACTCAATTTTTGGAGTATAACTGTCAGCGCGCATATTTTAATTTAACACAAAAATACTAAACCAATTTTGGCTTGAAAGTGATGTGTTTAATTCTGCTTTTAAATCTTCAGTACTATTGCTACGTTTTATTTCTGTTGGCAGTCCATTCCACAGCCTTACTGTACTAGTGTAAAAGGATAAAAAAAAAAATTAACTATACATAACATATCATATATTGCTAGCCTCTGAAAGTAGTCAAAAAACAAAATTTATGATCTCCAATGACAGGTAAGATATAAATATTTCAATTTTTTTAATTTAATATATCACTTGTCAACGTGTTTAAAAAATGAAATAATATACAGATAGGTCAAGTGTTCAGTTATCTTAGTTTTAACTTCAAAACAAAATCATAACAAACAAACAGATTTTGTTTAAAACCAACACCATCATCACAACGCTGATGAATATGTCGTCCTCTGTTCCCCAGTTTATAGAAAGCGACCCTGTCAACCTTGCCATCAACTGTCGGGAGCAAGACATAGCCATTTACCTGGTTGAGAAAGGCTTTTTCAGTCAGCCGACATATCGGGTACGTCCCAACCTACAAAACTCAAATCTACATATAATACAATATATAATTCTGAGTTGGTCGTTGTTTTTTCTCTGTCCAAAGGCTCTGTCTCTGTCAGGGTTTTTCCTCCCCTCTGTCAATCTAGTGCTTGTATCCACTTGTGCTCTGTCATCAGTCAGGGTTTTTACTCCCAAGCTAGTGCTTGTATCCACTTGTGCTCTGTCATCAGTCAGGGTTTTTACTCCCAAGCTAGTGCTTGTATCCACTTGTGCTCTGTCATCAGTCAGGTTTTACTCCAAGCTAAGCTCTGTCATCGTGCTTTTCTCCCATAGTGCCCACTTGTGCTCTGTCATCAGTCAGGGTTTTACTCCCAAGCTAGTGCTTATACCCATAAGCCTCATAACAATAGAAACCAAATGTATATATGTAATAAAAAAATATAAGAAAGTGAAAAAGAAAAAAAGAAAAAAAGAAAAGAGGAAAAAGAAAAAAAAAGGAAATAAGGGAATGAGGAATGACATAAAGCCGCTAATGAGCAGAGACAGTTGGTGGCACGCTTTCTTTTCATGGCGAGGCGATGGGTGCTGACGCAGAGGTCGCGGGTTCGATCCCCATGGTGGCCAGGATTTTTTTCTGTTTATTCCTTGTATTTGTCTCGTCTTTGTTCCAATGGGGCTTTTTATATTATCTTGTGTCACTAACTTCACTTCCGACATGCCCCTTGTATCACTGTCTGCTCTCTCTCTCTGTCTCTGTCTCTGTCTTGTCTGTCTCCGTCTCTGTCTCTGTCTCTGTCTCTGTCTCTGTCTCTCTTCTCTCTCTCTCTCTCTCTCTCTCTCTCTCTCTCTCTCTCTCTCTCTCTCTCTCTCTCTCTCTCTCTCTCTCTCTCTCTCTCTCTCTCTCTCTCTCTCTCTCTCTCTCTCTCTCTCTCTCTCTCTCTCTCTCTCTCTCTCTGAGTCTTTGTCTCCGTCATGTCTCTTTCTCTGTCTCTCTCTGTCTCTGTTTCATGCATTACCCTACTTTTTCTTAGGTTTATGGAGAAAATATATTCAAATAATAAAAAATAAGAGAAAAATACGATTTTCTCAAAATGTCCTTTTTTGTTAATTATTTCTTATCTTCTTTTTTTTTTATTTCCCAACGTATCTTGATGAAATTTGGTATGGATGATGGGTGGAGGGAAACAAAGAAACGATTAGATGCCTTTTTATGTTTTGGAAAAATTGAATTTTTTGTACAATGTTTTTATATATTTTGGTTGTTCTCAAATACTATTTTCAATAATTCATAAATTTTAAAAACTGACTAATAAAACAAAAATTCAATCTAATAAAATTTAGATATTGTATCAAACAAGGTTTGTGCCCAGTTTGAAAGAAATTTGTTGAAAAATGAAAAAGCCTATCGATATTGAACTTCAGGAAATTTGGGGAAAATCCAGGATGGCCGCTGCTTCCATGGCAACCGGAAACGTTAGAAAAAAACAAGACATATTTCAATTAAGTTCACCATGCCCATTAAACCTATATATTACTGTACATTGTTATTTCAATTATGTGTTAGTTAGCTGCAAATAGAGGAAGAGAAGGAATTTAATTCAATTAGCTGAATAAGTATGTGTTGTTTTATATTATGTCTTCGAACTTCAAGGTTAAATTCAATTTTTCTTCATTGCCTTTGCGTATTTCTTCCTCCAGCTTCTTGTTCTTATGTTGGATTTGATCCTCCAATAACGACTTTCTTATGTTGGAATTGATCCTCCAATAACGACCTTCTTATGTTGGATTTGATCCTCCAATAACGACCTTCTTATGTTGGAATTGATCCCCCTCCAATAACACCTTCTTGTCTCGGGGACTCGGTAGTCGGTCCAGAGGTAAGGTGTCGGCCTCCAACTAAATGGCAGTGGTTCGAGCCCCACCAACAGTGGAAACATTTTTCTCCATCCCCCCCCCCCCCCAGGTCCAGGTAGGTGAATCGACACCTAGTCCCATCGGAGACGGACAATAAAAAAGAGTCCTCGTGTTCTTCTTCTTCTTCTTCTTCTTCTTCTTCTTCTTCTTCTTCTTCTTCTTCTTCTTCGTAATGGGATATTTGTCGTTCAAGCCCCGAGAGAACCCTTGAACGGCGACAAAGTCGCTTCCGGTCTCAACTGGCTTCAGGGTCATTTGTGGATCCTGCGGCTTAATTCTTCTGATGTACTCCCATTCTGTTCAGTTTCCTGCTATCTGCGAACGCTCTTTAAGCTGTGAAATGGGTCTTTACTTTACGATTTTTGACTATGTAATATTATTACGGGTCTATATTGGAAATGCTAATGTCATATGTTAATACTTTGTAACACCGTGCATGTAGCATGCAGTTTTCTTTTCTACTTTAATATCAGAATCCATTTTTCAACACACAAAAAACTATTCTCAGATCAAGCAATAAGTGATGATGTTAAATCGATGTTATAATAATTTGTTCAATCTATATATTTAAATCTCTAAACGTCATTTATTCCATGGACAGAGCAATCGTTATCCACTGCATTATGCCTGCGCTCTGCCAGAGTCCGAGGGGGAAGCAATTCGTCCGGATATTGCTTGAAAGGAAAGCAGAAGATATCGATAAAAAGATGGACGAGGTAATTGACTTAAAACATTGTAGATCTACTTAATGCGTTGTATTTCACATTTTACGCTGGGTAATTTATCTCTGCTATTAGATTAAATGCTCTAACACTAACACTAACACACTTCAGTTAGCGCATCAAAGTGGACTTTTGAACTTGATTATTTAGATAATTGATAACTTTGAAGGGACTTTCGTTGATGATTTGTTTATTGTATTGTCAAGTAGGCCTATGAGGTCGCTAAGTAGATTTTGTCCCGGCTGATTAATGACTTCCGATACTTGTAATTGTTGAGGGGTGACAGTGTTGAACATTGTTGAATTTTTTAATCATGGCTATTATAATGCATGTCATTAATAATTGTGTTGGGTTTTTTTATTCTAGTCTTTCTTTCTTTATCAGCTTACGGTGTATGGGTTTTTATTCTACTATTTCTACATAATACCATGTAATGAGTGAACGTTATATAACATAATTGTACCGACTTGTACTGAATGGGTTAATTACTACTGACTGTTGTGATTGTTGCAAAATGGGAGGGTTACTCGTCATTGTTTTTCAGTGTCATCAAAATGTATTGAGTTGAAGTCAATAAACTTTGATAAAGTATAACAAAACAAGCATTGCCAGGTGTGCAAAAACTTAACACATGTAATAGGCATACCACGATAAACACTTTTATCTTTAAAAATGGTAATGGAATTGATCAATGCCCCTGAGGCTTCTAGTAATCGTTAACTTTTCCTTCTGTAGATAGATAGATAGATAGACAGATAGATAGATAGATAGATAGATAGATAGATAGATAGATAGATAGATAGATAGATAGATAGATAGATAGAGATAGAGAGATAGAGAGATAGATAGATAAATAGATAGATAGATAAATAGATAGATAGATAGATACGTAGGTAGGAAGGTAGATAGATAAATAGATAGATAGATAGATAGATAGATAGATAGATAGATAGATAGATAGATAGATAGATAGATAGATAGATAGATAGATAGATAGATAAGATTGGTAGATAGATGGATAGATAGATAGATAGGATAGATAGATAGATAGATAGATAGATAGATAGATAGATAGATAGATAGATAGATAGATAGATAGATAGATAGATACATAGATAAGATTGGTAGATAGATGGATAGATAGATAGTAGATAGATAGATAGATAGCCGATAGATAGATAGATAGTAGATAAATAGATAGATAGTAGATAGTACATAGATAAATAGATATATAGTGGATATATATATAGATAGATAGATAGTAGATAGATAGATAGTAGATAGATATATAGATAGTAGATAAATAGATAAATAGATAAGATAGATAGATAGATAAATAGATAGATAGATAGATAGATAAGATAAGATAGGTAGATAGATAAATAGATAGATAGTAGATAGATAGATAGATAGAATGTCTGAGCGTGGATTTTGTTTGTTGCGTGCCAGTACAACTGTCTTCAATCGGGTGAGTAGCTCAAGTTTCCCATTCCTCTCATTCCCTCCCTTTTGTGTACCTTTAAAGTTTAATTCTAGTTGTGTTTTAATTTTTAGACACACATTTGTTTGTAGCTTTGTAACATTGTACCATGTGACAAAGTCAATTTTCTCATCTGAGATCAATAAAATTATCTCATCTTATCTTATTTTATAACTTCTTACTTTTAAAAGATATTCATTTAAAAAGACGAGAGAGACACGTAACCTACAAATGATATAGATGAATGATGATGGTAGCAAAAAGAATAACAAAACAAAACAAAACGAAAACCAATGGTCCAAAAAGCCCATCATCTGCTCATGCTCTGTCTTGAATGATATACTTGACCTTTCTGAGCACACATACAAAATGTAAGGAAGCACATCATGTTATTTATAATCTGTTTTCTTTCTTTCTTTCTACATCTATTTTTGTCCATTTCCACACCCCAGAATGGGCTTTACCCAGCCGAATATATCTCGTCAAGAAACCAGCCGTGGTTGCACAGATGCTAAATGATGCCAGAACTCTGGACGCCTATGGACGAGTAAGTCGTTTAGCAGACGCATTACTACTGCAGGCCTATCATTGGTTGTTATTTGGTTCTTGTTTTATATTATATATTGTTTTTGGCGGCGTTGGTGGAGGGGTGGTGGGTTTTTTGTAGTTTTTATTTTTGGTCGTTTTTGTTGTTGTAGTTTGTTGTTTTTTGGGGGGTTTTTGTTGTTGTTTTTTGTTCTTTGTTTTTTTGTTTTTTTTTGTGTTGTTTTTTTTTTTGGGGGGGGTGTCTGGTACTTATGTTTTGGTGTGTGTGAGTTTTGTTCTTCTTTTTTTGCATTTTGTCCTCATCGAATCCTAATAAAGCTGGGTCCGACGTTGTGTTCCTTGGGAAAGACACTTACCACGCATTTTCCCCACTCTATCCAGGTGCAAATGGGTACAAGTATTAGCTTGGGAGTAAGACACTGCATCAAACTAGCGTCCTGGACAGGAAGTGATTATTATCTCATGTTCCGCTTGACGCTATAGAAACTGCTATAAGCTCCCTCCGACACTATGGCCCGTAATGGCCCTGAAGGAACTTAACTTATGTCATAAATTTTAGTTTATTCCTCTTTTTTATGATTTCATATTATATTATATATTTCTTTTTACCCTAAGCATAGCCGTAACATTTTTTACTCTGTTCAGAGACAAATAAAGAATTCTGCTTGATTCCAATCGATACAAAACATGCCGCCACGCAAATAGTGTTTCTCCCATTGTTTTTACTATGGGCGATATGTCACATAAAAAGACACTTCCTTTTCAAAACACCTTTTCTCACACCCAATAACATAAATATATTCGCATTTGTACGTGAGAAAGGATTTGCTTTGCGTGTTTAAATTACAACAATGTTTATATGCTTATTTATAGTTTAGAGTTAATTTATGTGTGAATCGAAAGAAATGACATTGAATAATATTAAAGCCCCATAGGAACAAAGACGAGACACATACAAGGAATAGATTATTTTTTTTAAACAGCCTTGGGTACAATGAGGATCGAACCCGCGACCTCTGCGTCGGCACCCATCGCATCGCCATGAAAAGAAAGCGTGCTAACTGCTACCAACTGAGCTAACTACACTCAGAGTGCGGACGCAGGGGTTGCGGGTTCGATTTCCATGGTGTCCAACAGGTTTTTTTTTCTGTCTATTCCTTGTATTTGTCTCGTCTTTGTTCCTATGTGGCTTTAAAATTATTCAATGTCATTTCTTTCCTTTTCGACAAACCACATTGCCTCACTGTTTCTCTCTATGTGAATCATATCGAGGTAAGGCGTTGAAGTTGAGCCACAGTATTGTGAGCTTGTAATCATAACGACATTGGTTCAAGTCTCACGCCTGGCACAGGTGGGATTTTTTCAAATCGTTGTACTTTAGGAAAGGTACTTCACTTTACTTTCCTCATTTGACTCAGGCGTAAATGAGTACCTAGCTTTAGGTAGAGAAATATTTTGTCGGAGTGTTAGTACGAAAGGTCTAACAGGCGTGTGCACTGTATACTCCCCTGGGAGCTGAGAAAAAATTTGATGAAATAGTCACCTGGGGGATAAATGATGCACAGTCGGTGAGCCTGCACCTGTCTGGGGATACGGACCATAAACCCATCTGTATCTTTAATTTGTTACCGTCGTAATGTAAGATATTTCTTTGTACACATGTCATATTTTCTGTTCAATCTGTTCTGTCTTTATAGGAAGGGCCTGAGTTTGGAGCTATGAATGATCAAGTTATGGATTCACCTTCTTGAATGCCTTGACATATTAGTAATCCTTTTTTATAATTGATTAATTGTCCTTTTATCTCATTTCTGTTCAATGGCTGTTGTTTTTTTCTTTTATGACTATGATCAGTTGAAGGGTTAAATTCACATAACACACACATACACACACACACACACACACACACACTTTGCGTGCAGTTCCATTAAAATTTGATCTTTATTATGTCTATGTGTTAATAAATTACGGTGACGCATGTACATTGAGTAAACTTAAATGTAGGCTAGATAAATACTTTTCTACTTAAAAATACAAGAAATGTAAATGTATCTAGGCAACATGTGTGCTGGTTATGGGGTCATGTTTTGCTGTGCTGTTTGTCTTTCCACAGTAAGTGCCTTATTGTTGACGCCCTTTTCTTTCTTTTCTTTTTCTTTTCTTTTTTTTTTTTTGTAAATCAAAGGCAACGTTATGCTATTTATACTATTGATAAATATACTTATTTCTGTATTTGGATTTGATGTAAATGAAGTATTATACTATGAGAGCGTACACGTGCACCCATTAGAATTGATGGCTTGACGTGCTCATTGTTTAAATTTAAGTATTGTAAGCCTTGAAAGAAAGCAAATAGATCTACTTGTTATTGTTAATATTAAGTGCATTCTTTCAATATTTATATTCTAATTGGCAGTGTCTATTTAAGCCAAATACGGCCTCAAATATCCCGGACATTAGGTTTCGCGCTAGATAGGCCGAATACGGTCCAAATATAGGACATGTGGTTTCGCGCTAGGCCGAATACAACCCAAATATAGGACATGTGGTTTCGCGCTAGGCCGAATACAACCCAAATATAGGAGGACATGTGGTTTCGCGCTAGATGGGCCGAATACAACCCAAATATAGGACATGTGCTTTCGCGCTAGGCCGAATACAACCCAAATATTCTGGATGTACGGTGTTGGACTATTTTGGCCGATAGTAGGCTATAACTATATTCGAATACGATTCCAGGTTTTGAAACGTCTCTCCTCTTTCCTTCCCTCTCCCCCCCCCCTTCTCTCTCTTCTCTCTCTCCCCTCTCTCTCTCTCTCTCTCTCTCTCTCTCTCTCTCTCTCTCTCTCTCTCTCTCTCTCTCTCTCTCTCTCTCTCTCTCTCTCTCTCTCTCTCTCTCTCTCTCTCTCTCTCTCTCTCTCTCTCTAATTTCCCTATCTCTATCAATAATTAATTAATATATACATGTAGCTTAACCTTTGATTAGTAGTACGTATGCCATAATAAGTATTGGGATCAAGTGTCTTCTCTATATTATGAACATTGTCATGTATCTAGATATATAGGTCTAGACTCTACTACTATAAAGGTAGATGCCTGGTGGATTCTAACAACACACTGACACACACACACACACACACCCTCACAAATAAAATGTAGCCACGTTTAATTACATGTAATGTGTAGTAAAAAGTAATCAAATTGTAGGCCGATGAAATAAACATTTAAAAAATGAACAAATTGCAGACCATTAGTACATCGGCCTACGTAGCCTCAAAGGTACTAGTATCTTTCGTAGCCTGAATCTGTGGTGTTACTGTATCGGCCTCCTCCTAAACGACCATGATAATTGATATGGCCCAGTGTGCTAACTTTGGGCCCATACGTCTTTGGCCCAAATACCGTGGGACCAGGGGTGTGCGCTATTTAGGCCGTATGAATGCAACCCAAATATACCTAGTCATTCTAAATATTCTTATTATCTTGCACGTTGAAAATCATACGGGGCAGAATGAGGTCGTCAAAGTTAAAGTGAGTCTTTCTACTGAGCCATCCCAGTCCCCACAGTGTGTTGATGATATGTAGATCTAGACCTTTGGAGGTTTGAAAACAGATCAGAATTGTTAACGTCAAACTCAATCAAAATTAGATTTTTTTTTCGTTTCGTTTGTTTTTAATTCATAGATTTTGACTTTAATTTGGGGAGATCTGATTGTGTCAACATAATAATAATATTCAGCAGAAAATAATGAAGCCACTGAAACTGAAAAACTACTAGATACAACATAAATCGTATTATGGTAAACCATGCTTGTTTATGTCATGTAAGTAGTAGTACATAGATCTACATGTATTCACTAACACTAACACCATGATAAACCACACGATACGTTTAGTCAACAATGACTGCAATGCCTTCCGTCTTTGTCATGATTTGTTGAAATTTCACTGACAATACATGTACAGCATGACTCTAGCAGTAGTGGCAGTAGTAGTACTATAAACGTAAGGACTGTATTAGTATTAGTTTTAATTAGTACATGTATTATTTGTCATGGATACTTTCTTATATCAATGCCACCATGTTGCCTCAGGATGTCGACAAAAGCCAAAATCCGAAGGAAACAAATCTGCTGAAAATCAAAATAAGTCTAAGACTTTTGAAGCTACCAATACTGCCATTTATGTACATGTACAAGTACGGTTCAGGCCCCGCTAACGTTTGAAAAATGTTATCAAGTGTTTTCAAGCAAAATCTACACCCCCCCCCCCCCACCTGGTCCAGGTAGGTGGATCGACTCCTAGTCCAATCGGAGAGGGACCATAAAAAGGAGGTCTCATGTGCAGATCACAACACTCTGTGCACGTTAAAGATCCCCTGGCTGTTTACAAGGCAGTCCGGACGAAATTTAAAAAATCCTACCAAAAACCCTGAGATCACCTTAGTTGTGGATGTGGGTAAATCAAATACAAAAAAGTACAAATGTATGTACATGTAAAATGATACATAGAATGCAATGTACTTTTTTAAGTATATTTACTTCATACAAAGGTGAATAATTGACTTAATTAAAGTATTCATATATATAAACACGTATGGTTTGATCTGTGTAGTGTTTACTTAGCAAATTAGAATCACTGCTTAATCATGAATATATTATACTATACTGATTACACAAATATGACATGAAAAATTCCTTTTTCGAAAGATTTACCTCGTTGATATTATAATTATATTATTAAGTAAGGTCTTCATCACACTTAAAATGAGTAGAAGGGAGATAACTGTTGTTTTGAAACTCACCTTCATTGGTATATGTACGAGTTTTGTGCCTTATATTTCATCATATTGCACATTTCAATAAGTATAAGTTGTAATAGGTTGTATGATTTACAAATTCCTTTATTTTAAAGATTTAATGGCCTAGTAATATTAAGGTATTTTTTTTTGGTTATTCATGTTATGATTTCGTTTTCTTATTTTCAACTATATTATATAAATCAGTGTGGTATGTCTTAATACAAACTTAATATAAGTTTTAAACTTTTAAGAAAATAATTTTTCCATTGATCTTTGATTTTGATTTGAAATAAAGTTGCTCTCATCACAAAGCTCAGTCCATCTGTAATTTATTCAAATCTATTTGTACATGTTTCTTTTGATGTGAATGCATGGAATGAGTCAGTTTTAATTTATTTGCCGGTAGGGTTTACATAATCTCCAGAACATAATGTTTTTACAAACTGAGCTAGTAGTCTACTACCCTGTGTTTGTCTTCAATGATATTTATTATTACTCTCCTGTTCCTCATATTCACTCTCTCCACCTCTCTCTCTCTCTCTCTCTCTCTCTCTCTCTCTCTCTCTCTCTCTCTCTCTCTCTCTCTCTCTCTCTCTCTCTCTCTCTCTCTCTCTCTCTCTCTCTCTCTCTCTCTCTCTCTCTCTCTCTCTCTCTCTCTCTCTCTCTCTCTCTCTCTCCCTCCTCCCTCCCTCCCTCCTCTCTCTCTCTCTCTCTCTCTCTCTCTCTCTCTCTCTCTCTCTCTCTCTCTCTCTCTCTCTCTCTCTCTCTCTCTCTCTCTCTCTCTCTCTCTCTCTCTCTCTCTCTCTCTCCCCACTTTCTGTGTCTGTCTCACTGTCTGTCTGTCTCTAAATTGGAACAGACTTGGGCAAGGGGCAGTGGTCACTGGATAAACGTACGCCCATTGGGTACAGGAAAAAGCATGCTTTTATGCATACTGTGTGTTGATGAGAACACTTTTATTATATAGTAAAAGTTTGGTCAGCAGATGTAGACGTGTGTTTATGCAGAGTGTGCTTTTATGAAGTGTGCTTTTATCTAGCAGCTACTGTAACTGTAACACACTACACAGCCAGAAATATACTCCTTCCCACACATGCACCCGCCATTGTGGTATTGTGTGGTAGGGTACGTCCATCGCTATGTTGAAGGAGTGGCCTCCATGACCATATCCTTCCTCAACTATGAAATTCAAGTTCAATACAGGCTTCACTTGTACCTTGCGCAGTTGGCAGACACTGCTGATAGATCCTATTTCTTGCCGTTTACTTTTACTCTGTTACTTCTCTTTTATCTTGCTGTTTTCTTTTAATTCACCCTGACATCACCACAATGGTGGATGAGGTAAATTTCAATTAAACTTAAACAAACAAACAAATCACTTGTACCAGCAAGAATGTTGATGTTTACACAATCTCATGTAGACGATGTTCAATGAAAGAGAGCCTACATTGGGAAAACTGGCCTCCACTTAGCCAACTGTTTTATCCAACATCTTAGTCTTAGTCTTAGTCCTAATGACATCAGTTGCCTCCCACTTAAACTCAAGTGACCACAGAGGTGTCTTAGTCTTAGTTTTGGACATGTCTGTCACTGCTGTCCGCCACTGTTATGATGCTTGGTGTGAAAGATTTCATGTGGAACATGGACTCATTAGCCAATGTGGTACGTGTACTTGCCATCCTCATGGCCTATAACTATAAGCAGCAAACTGCAGTACTGTGAGTGAGTACCACTAGTCAAATGCAGCATCAGTATGGTATTCCCCTTTCTGTGTATTTGTAAGACTATGACGCCTCATATATCTCTATTTCACTTCCTCTCTTTCTCTCCCTCCCTCTCTTTTCTTCCTCTTTCATTCTCCTATCAATCCATCTGTCTATCTTCTTCGTTCCCTTTATCTCTCCTTTTTGTTTCCTGTTGCAGTGTTGATGGAAATTGCATGATGGGTCGTTGCACCAATAACTACCTCTTGGCATCATTAGTTCCATTCATCATTGTGCAATACAGTATTTGTAGTTAGATATACCATAGGCAGCAGCAGCCATAAAAAAATATTCTTACTCCTTTTTCAATACGTGTATGTACGTACTACACTAGATCATCCACAACTTCAAGCATACGTTGAGTGTGCTGTTAGATCAAGCATTGACATTTGAAAACAAAAATTCAAAACAATATCAAAATCCTCCAAGTCCAATTTATCTGCTTAGGATAATTTATTCATGAGATGTAAAATGGATTTTCAATTGAAAGCAATAAATGTAGACAATATAATGAGAAATATGTTTATCATTAACAAAATGGACATTGGAAACAACATGTGTCCAATACTGTATCATCCTTTAAAAAGATGGGGGTGTATCATCACATTAATACATGTTTATACATCATTCAGTCACACTGCAAGTTTTAATATGGACATATTTTAGATACACGAAATGAAAGGAAATATATAAAGTTAAAGCATATTCTGCAAAACAACAACCCAAATCTACTACACATTTTAAGAAAAACTTTTGCAACAACATTTTGTATCCAAGACTAAATGCAATACATGTATCTATAATCTATAGCATAAATATACCTCTTCAATTCATCATTTCAATTTTTAGTTAAATATTCACACACACACACAAAATCTTAAACAATCTTACATGTACTGCAATAGAGACAAATAAACACTTCCTTAATAAACCATCACATGATTGCTTAATAATAATAATAATAATGTGCATTTCTATTGCGCATTCATCCCTACAAGGGTCCTTCTCTAGGCACATTACATATTTTAAGAAACAATATATGTTATACATGTGTTACATATGATACACAATATGAATTTCATACATCAACCTACATGAATGTGTGCAATTTATGACAAGAAAAACGACAAAGCCAACAAGAAGAAAGTCATTTAACAGTAAATACTGTCATGAATTCATATTCCACAAACACACACACACAAAACCTCTTCACACACAGGATGAATATAGCCGTAATAAAATTATGCAATTTTTCTTTTAATAAAGTAAGCTTTTATAAGCTAATTAAAAAGATGTGTTTTGATGTTTTTCCTAAAAATTGACAGTGACTTTGACTTTGACTGTTTACACCCTGTGGTAGCGCTTCCACAAAAATGGGCCATAATATGCGAAAGATTGTGTACCTGCACTAGTTTTTACTTTTGAAAGTAATAATAGAGTAGAAGTATCAGCAGACAATCTTAATGTCCAACCAGCTTTGTAAACATTTAAAAGACTTTGAAGATAGCTAGGTGCTGTTCCATGAAGACATTTATAAACTGAAGTTGCAGTTTTGAATTTTATTCTTTTTCGACTGTTAACCAGTTAACTTATTTATTACACTTGTTTTCACATAAAAAATACTTGTACATACATAGTGAGATTTGACTTTGATTTTACCCACATCCACAACTACGGTGATCTTGGGGATTTGGTAAGGGTTTTTTATTTTACTTATGCCCAGATTGCCTGTCAAACGATCTTCAACGCTCACAGAGTGTTGTAATCTGCACATGGGACCTCCTTCTATCGTCCGTCTCCGATGGGACCAGATGTCCATACACCTACCTGGACCAGGGGAGCGGGTTTCACTCGGAAAAAACTTGCAAACATTGTTCAACCGTCAGAGCTTGAACCCACAATCTTTTGGTTGAGAAGCTGACACCTTGCCTTTGGACCACCGAATCACTCTACTAAATCATACAGTTAGAAGCAAATATGATATGCATGTATTTACTACAAACTACATATATACAAGAATGCATATGCTAGCTAATTTCCAGAGTAATTCAATCTAAACAAATCACATCACAAAAAATTAGAAATTATAACTTATTATAAATCTATTTTGAACTGTGAAGTTTCTTTGATCAAAAGGATAATAAAGTAGAGGTATTTTTTCTGAAGATCTCTCACTCTCTCTCTTTCTGTCTCTTTCTCTCTGCACACATTACATGCTCAACATACATATTATGTGTGTGTTGTTGTATCGGAGGGGGTTTTTTACTTTAAGGAAGGAGGGGAAATGTGAAGGAGGTGGGTTGCTTCTTGTTTTGATTTTTTTTTTTTAAATATACTTATACATAATACAAAATACGTATACATTTACTTTTTAATTTTGGACAAGTTGATGGGCTGGTCTTTCTCCGTCTCAATCTCAAACCTGTCATGGACAGTGATCAATACGATTTTGAAGCAAATTTTTGAAAAGTAATACAATGTACTAGTACAATGTATTTCTTTTTCTGGCCAGACTTCTTGCCAACACACTACATACGGCTCTCATGGAATTCTATTGTAATTGTACTCTTCTTTCCCAAGGGCATTCTTTAGTATTTCTTCAAAATTTAAATCTCAGTTCTACATCTGCTTACCAAAGAAAAACATGGAGGTGTAGAGGTAGGAGAGTGAGGCGGGACGGCCTATGATGAGAAAAGACAAAGGAGTCACAGTCGAGTGAAGTCAATGGTGAAAAATGACAACTCCGCCTTCTATTACTTACTTATTTTTTTCATTTTGATTCTGTTTTATCTTTATTTTTTCTAAATCTAAACCTTCCATCCTCTGGTCTTCTTTTCTGTTCTGCCCTTTTGTAGTCTCCCTTTTCCCTTCTACTCATTCTTATTATCACCATCTTTTCCTTTCTCCTTTCTGTCTTTTTTCTGACATCACACTGTGTGATGCCTGAATAAGTGTATAGTTTTAGATATTTCTCTTTGTTGTCTGACAAAGGGTTATACCCAAAACGTCATGTGTTTGTTCTGTCTTTATCGATGGAGTTGTCATTTATCTGATTTATTGTCGTTTTTCACCTATGAGATAAGGTGACTTTGGTTCCTTCTAATTACTCTCAAAGTACCAAAGATCTACTTCCCCCACCCACTTGGCTTGTCAATTAAGCTAACAAAAATACCAGAAGATACACGCGTAATGTATTTTAGACACATGGACAGAATCAACTCTGCATCTTTTACTTTTATGCAAGAGGTATGCACTACTTTATCTGTTTCATGACATCATAACCATTCATAAAACTTATTAATGAGCAGTTGACTTAAAATACAAGAAAATTCTTGGACTTTGACAAAAAAAGTTGATTTCCCATAGTAATGAACATCAAATTGTAAATCTTGTCATGACACATTTAAAAAACATTGCAAATACAGTGTAGACAGTCATCTCAAACTCCTCCAGGTCAAGTCAATGAGTTTGAGACAGCTGTGAATTAGAGTTTTTTGTGTTTGAGAGTTGTGTGCTGCACTGTATTAATAGAGGAGCTTTTACTTTATCAGCTTGAAGTTAACCTTTCCCCCCATAACCTTGACAACAAATAAACAAATACAAAGGAAAAGAGAAATCCAATGAGATGAAAAGCAGTACAGCATATGGCACAAAACAAAATCAAATTTCAAAAGGGGACAAAATATATTATAAGACAATACATGTACAGTAGTTGCTGGATAAACGCACGCCCTTTGGGCGAAGGAAAAGTGTGCTTTTATGCATATCGTGTTTATGAGAACACTTTTATTACATGGTAAAAAAAATTTCAGCAGATGTAGGCATGTATTTATGCAGAATGTGCTTTTATGAAGTGTGCTTTTATCCAGCAACTACTGTATTAATGAAACAACATTTAATTTGAGCAAAACGAAAGAAATTATTATTATATTATTTTACCGACTGTGGTAGCAAAGCATCTGAACTGAAAGTCAGTGGCTACACAAATGAGTCAAGTTTTGCTCAATACTAAGAGCCAACGCGGACTGCAACTAAAGTGATCTCCAGGGGCGGGGGGGCACGAATTTTAATTTTACTTGGTCTGCCCTATAGTCAGCCAAGAGATCTTTAGCATGGACCGAGTGTTGTGATCTACACACGGGACCGCCTTTTATCGTCCGTCTCTGATGGGACTAGTTGTTGATCCACCTACCTGGATCAGGGGGTAGATTTACTCGAAAAAACGTGAGAATATATTTCAACTGTCTGGGCTTGAACCCATGACCTTCTGGTTGAGAGGTTGACGCCTTGCCTCTGGACTACCGAGTGCCCCCTCTAACTGTGCAAACTACATGTCTTCTTCTTTTTCTTTGATCTCTCTGCCAGCGGATCAGATCAGGATGCAGATTGTCTCCATGAAGTGCATAGTCTTTTGCAGACTCTCCATAGTGCCATAGAGCTATTCTTCCAGAGGTGCCTCTGCCCGGCCATATCGCTGTTAAACCACATGTGATTCTAACTTGCAATCCATAACATTCCAGAAAACATTCATAATTTAACTCAATTGAATTAACCCCAACAATAATTTCCCTGATAGCTGGTCTTTCTGGTGAAGTGGCGGTAGTTTTGTGAACTCGGGATGGTGTCTAGACTTTCACCCCAATCTCTAGTGTCATTGTAGTGCAACCATAGAGTGGTGAGTCTTTACTCATGATGACACTTGTTGAAAACCCATGGCTGGCCCAGGTGTTTTTTCACACGGTTGTACTCATAGGAAAGGTTTTTCCCTTCTGCTTTCCTCACTTGACTCAGGTGTGAATGATCAGAGACGGAGATGAAAAGGAGGTCTCACGTTCAAATTACTGCAAATCACAACACTGTGCACGCTAAAGATCCTCAGTCTTTTTACAGGGCAGTCCAGGCAAATTTAACAAGACTACCAAAACTCCCGAGATATCCTTAGTTGTGGATGTGATGTGGGTAAAATCAAATCAAAGTTTCCTTAGCAAACAATATGGAGCATAATCACATGCAACAACCAGCCATGAGCCATCCACAATCTGCATTAGCCTTATTCTTAAGTAAAGATCACTGACAATTTCCGGACTGATCAATATCAAAAGTCACATCTTATTCATCGAAAGGAACTATGGGATCCATCATCTTTATCAAATCAGCCAAATTCTTATATAATATTATCTTTTAATTTTTAAGCTGGGACACAGGAACTTTGTCATTGATTTTATTGAGTTAATTCTCTTTCACCCCCCCCCAAACTTATAATTAATACAGCAAATTGTAATACTTTCAAAAGTTCTCTAAACCATGGGATTCATGCACAAGACATAAACTTATATCCCGTAAAGCAAACACAGCCAATTCGCATTAAATATATTTAGATTTTCACAATGTCTTTCAAAACAAAATACATTTGATTGAATACAAAAATGGGAAAAAAAGGGAGAAAAACCCTGATAAAGAGAGACATTATTATTTCTTTTCATCATTGACAATAAGAATAATAAAATATAATATTGCCTGCAACTCTTGTGCAACAAAGCAAAACAATGATAAGCATAAATATCCATTCACATAAAGTAAAGAAGATGACTTGCAAAGCACAAACTGGTGACTAATCTCAACATTTTCAATAACTTACAAAAAGCATTACATCAACACAAAAACAAACAAAAATTGCAATGAAATTCATACACTATTATTATCATCAAAAGCGTCCTCATCAATGTACCAGGTCAAAGTTCCATTGCTCGGACTGACCCCAAGGACAGGATATCTCTCCGAGGAATTCGCCTCTTCCAACTCTTTTACTATTCCTTTCTTGTATTTCCCAAAGGCCATGATAGCTATCTGCTTGGATTGGTTTATGAGAGGTAGTGTCATCGTCATCCGTTTTGGCGTTTCCTTCGGCCCGCTGTTTGTCATAGTAACGAGCGTACCCGAGTTCACGTGGAGAGCCGCACTGTCAGGAAAAGGCTGGCAACGTGGCCATCAGCACCAAGCCCTAATATCAAAAAGTCAAACTGGCCATTGGGAACAGCATGCCTGATGGATTCGGTGTACACATGGGCTCCACCAAACTGGTCATCACAAATATCTCCTCCAATATCGACTGGCATAGCGTGTATGTTGGCAAAAGAAATGTCCACAAAACGTAGAAGTTCTCGATCAAGATTCTCAAAATTGGAGAGATTGTCATGATGAGGAACGCATCTTTCGTCGACTTGCCAAACATGAATGGAAGGCCATTGAATGTTGTGAAAAGACTGGGCTAGAGGCTGGAAAATGGGAATGACTGAAGTGCCCCCGGAAACGCTATATGGAAGACACCTTTCCGTTTGATCTCTTCCTCTGCAGCTTGGCTTATCAATTTAGCTAATGAAAACGCCAGAAGTTCCAATTTACCAGTGATCAACTTCCTGCCTAAGTAAAAAGCAGGAGTATGAGCGACAGTATAGCTAATTGTCCTGTCAGGAGAAAAAAGTTCATTGTCGTCTTTCTCTTCTTCGCCAGTATAAAGGTTTTCAGCAAAAAGTTAATCTGTTATCAGAAATCAATATATTGAGAGTCCCGGACGCATCCCCAAAATTATATACCCTTGGAGTTTTTTCCTTCGTTACTATGTGATCCCAAATATGCCAAGATAAAAGAAGGTTGCGAGTGTTAACAAAACTTTCTACCCTGCCGTCGATCAAGTCAGAGAAAACGGTTTGATAAGCTTGAATATCTTCTACAATGGCACCGGCATAAAAGTGAGTGTTCTTTACCCCATAAACTAAAGAATCTTTGAATAAGGAAGAGTCAGATGAATCTTTAATATTTTCAGGCCATTTTGGTTTGCCTAAAGATTTAGAGACCAGGATGGCCGGTCGAGATAGGTCACCATGGCCGATATGGAATACAATTTGCTGTTGATGTTCTTGGCCATCAAATTTATACTGTTCATGACAATGAGACACGCAAACGCGCTTATTCTTAAAACGACCCTTATGAAACTCTCTCGTTTATCCAAATGCTTGCCAGAGACCAAAGGAAAGGCACCCCTTGCCACCTAGGGGAATTAATTTTCAACAAAGCCGCTGCAAACGTCGGCGTAGACCCTGTTTCTGTGTTGTTAGGCTGTTGATCTTTCACGTGTTTGATATAATCGGCATACTGACCAAATAAAGCCCCTTGACTCCGAACAGATTTGACCTGTCGAAGAAGACTCCCTTTGCTCTCAGATATTGCTTGGCTATCCTGTGTGTTTGATGGGAGATACATGGTGATCAGGATAAGAAGCTCTGTGAGATGGCTCTGATGTATGTCCCTTAACACTCCCATCTCATTGTAGAAACTGACACGATCTGTTCAAGGAATAAAGGAAAATACAAAATTAATGAAAAGAGAATAGCTATATCAGTATACAGTGCTAAAACCCAAGGTAAAAGATCAAGAGGTAGACCTCGGAGAAAGTGAGATGAAGATATAAATGAAACACTAAGGCAAAGAAATTTAACTTTCACAGAAGGAAACAGAAAATGACAGGACAGTTGTGCAAAATTCATTGGGATTTCAATTTCGAAATGGAGCGCCTTGAAACATTTTTTTGAAAGAATGTTTTATGGCTTGTGTATCCAGTAACATGAAATAAAAATTCTTGCAATCTCAACCAATCTTAGGCATTTCACCAATGCACATATAAATCATCCATACTCAAAGTTAAGTGTAGGGTAACCAGGAGTACAATTCTGATTTTTCTAGGATTGAACTGGTAGCTTGCTGTTACCTTTCAGGCCCACTTTACCTTCGCTAGGTCTAACTAGACCTAGCTACCAATTTTGCTGCTCAATAGACAGGAGTTGATCATGTTTTACTTAATTAAACCAGTTTATCTTATTTTTTAACATTTTATTTCATAAAGTAAGTTAAAAAATAAACATGTCCTCAGATAAAGCGAAAAAAACAAAAACCCCACCTAAAAATGCAATGTCCATATTTAGACAGAAATGTGTACACAGAGACAATGTTCTGTAAAATATTTATTTTCTGTGGTTTGAACAAACAAACTCAAATTTTTGTTTTTCTAATGACTTAAAATATAATATAAAACCACCAATCTACTTACTTACACTACGAAACCACTTTGTTCACCTAATACAGTCGACTCCAGTTAATCGCAAGACTATCTGAAGTTGCAATAAAGTGGATTCCACTTTGGGCCCATTATTTTTGAATAGATAACGTTGCCCTCTAAGTTTCACAGACTTGCCACTGTCATGAACATTCTCATCTGTGTAAAAGTTGTATGCCTTCAAGCAGACACTACAAAGTCAGTAAAACATATTACAGTAATTCAATTCCTTCTGTATGTTGAGATAGTTGTGTAGTAAACTACAAAATGTGCAGTGCATGATAAGCGATGCCACTCCTTTGATTTGAACGGTCGGTGGCGGCTGCCCCCTCAGCTTATTGGCTGGGGAAAGTCATGTGTTACTTAACGTATTGTCCAATACTATGCTGCCCAGCTATCTGATTCTCTATATGCATGGCAGATTGCGCCTAGTACTGTCTGCTAGACCCGCAATCAGTACTGTCAGGGCATTGTATCATTACGGTTGTTAGGTAATAACACCATAGTCATGCGCACGGCTGTGCAGGCTAGCGCTGTGAGCGTTCCTTTAGTTCGCCGGCCGGCGGCAAATAAATCAATTGTCAGTGACCACCCAGGGGAATTCCCCCGGCGCGCATCAGGTGTCCCCGTTATTGCGCTGATATCAGCTTGATATCACTTGTGTTGCCCTGTTATTCCACGGACGCTAAGCGTGTGCCTGCTGCAAACTCTCGCTACCTCTCACCGAGGCCAACCTTGACGGGCGGCGAGCAAAATAAGCGAATGCTCCTGGACAGCCGTGTGCGAGCATCGTTTAACAAAATGTGAAATCAGAAAAAAAGACGACCGAAAAGCAATTAAGTGGAAATTGCGATTAAGTGAGTGGCAATAACCTGGAATCGACTGTAGTACGTGTAAACAACTATATAAGTGGGGCTACGATAAAGAGGTAAGTATATCAAACACTGATGACTCAATGACTATAAAAGCCAATTGTTTTACTTGTTTTTCGAGATAAAAAAAATGAATTACCCTTGGCTTTTGGGAAAGGATTTTTTTCTAAATTTTATCAAGAATGTCGCAATTGTTACTCATTAATACAGTAAGAGACATAACATCCATGATAATATTATATGTACATACAAATAACCAAATGGCATATATTTCACTGCTTAGAATTACAAGATTGATTCTTAAATAAATACAAAATATATCAAGTAAATATTTCACTCAGGCATCTAAGGATTTTAACATGGACCTCCAACATGAGAATAGCAATTATTTAAACTCACAGGTATCACTGGCTACGCAATATAAACACATAAATTAATAAACGTACACATGCAGTAGCTCACCTTCAACGCCAATAGTTTCTTTTAAGAAAACCTCAACTCTGTCAACGTTTTTCTTTATTTAGAAGTTGCTCAAGATCAGGATTAGCATATCTGTTAAAAATCGGTGAAAAATATTTATAGATTAAAAATTAAATTAACTAAAGACAAATGATATATTTCATAGAAAATTTACTTACAAAAATAAACGTATTAGAAAGAGGCTAACTCAGCGATCCTACCCTTCGCCTACTCCTCTTTAATGCATCATGGCTTATCCAGTAGAAGTCACTTTGTGATCACAAATAATAACTTGGGCCAAAGAAATTTTCTTTGGAAAATGAAAAAAATTATGCAATCCATAGATCTCTAAGTCTCTTTTATTAGTTTTATTACTATATATTTATTATATAAATAGCAAGAATGATGAAACAATTTTTTTCAACTGAAATCAATGAAATACCTGAAAGGCAAAATAGTCTTCACCAAAGACTTCCCAAGGTAGTGATCAACCCGAAATATTTCTTTTTCTTCTGCATAGTGAAGAAGTTTTTCAGACAATGACTCAGCACTTTGCTTGTCCCTTCCAAATGGTTTCTCCAGACCCCATTTGATGTCCACACGCTGATGCCGTAGTTGTTTGCCACAGACTCTTTTAAATTTGCTAATCACAGACTCATAAACAGATGGAGACACTGACAAATAAAAACGAGTTCTTTAACATTGTCTTCAACATTCATAAATTTCACAGCCACGTGTGAACAAAGCTTTTCGAAATCTTGATCACTGGAAAGTCGATGATAATGTACACTATTAGTAAAAGCTTCCTTTCGCTTTTCACACTGCTGAGCATTTTTCTCCTGTTTGAAATGGATACCTGAGCAAACAGTCTTTGAGAGGATATTGTTGACAATAGCCATACCTTGCTCTTCAGCTTTCCTGGCAGAACCAATAAAAGTGAAGGACTGGTTAGCAAGGCGGCCAACACTGCTTTTATCGATGCCATTGGTGTCATCTAGGGCTTTGTTATAAACATTAAATAGGGCCTGCCATAGATATTTGGAGGCCAGGTCTCCTGTAGCCCCAACTAGAACAACAACAGTGTGCTTGTCTTTCTTAGTGACTTGAAGAGACGTTGATGCACATATAGTGCAGAGCAGCCAAAACAAGGTGAGAAAAATCCTGAAAGAAGGCAATTGAAAAATTTTAAGTAAGTTAGTGAAGTGTGTGTCATTAAATATAAACAGAAAAAATAGCATGACAATCACTATCGCTATAAAAATTGGTTAACCAATCAGTAAAAAGAAAAAAAAGATGCTTTCAGGCTCATATAGGCTTTTTAAGTCAAATGGGCATCTGGTTGAGTCTATTTCAAAAGGGATGTGTCCGTCTTTATCCTTGCTTCAGGCAAATGGTAGTAAAGATCAGCTGGTAACAGTTGTACTATGTATGAAGTAGGCTTGACTTATATAACTTTCATTTGTTGGTTATACTTTGTGTAAAGTGGAATGATCCTAGTAGGACAAGTCCATTGCTATATATATATACCTTTCAGTGTTAGAACAAACATGACGGATGATTGAATGCATTTCAAAACAAGAACATAAAAATAACATGAAGTGAACGAAAGAAAGAAAAGAATATGAGATCTATAATCTAGATCTAGATTCTCAAATCATCTAGAGTGGTGTAATGTCAACTCGGCTACTTGAGGACCTGAAGTAGTGATCATGAAAGAAAGGAACTTATTTGTGTCAATAAATCATCCTATGGGGATGGCGTTTGACTTTGGAAGGAATCTATCTAAAAGTAGTCCATCTTGTAATAAACATGACCCATTTAAATAAAATATAATATAAACTGATCAGTTGATGCCAAGGAATGTCCAAAATTTCCTTTGTTATAATAACATTAATACGGCCACTGTAACATCAGCTTAGCTACAACAGCAAAACAACTACCCACTATTACTATAAAAGACAAACCACAAATAACACCCTGTTAGATCTAGCTCTAGATTTAGATTTATAGAAAATCTAGATCTAGATCTTTTTAATAAAATGTATGAGCTAGATCTAAAGCTAGCCCTAAGTCTATAGGCCTATAAAAAAATATTTAAAAAAAAAATATATATATATATATATATATCTAGATCTATATATATATATATATATATAGAGAGAGAGAGAGAGAGAGAGAGAGAGAGAGAGAGAGAGAGAGGGGGGGGGAGAGAGAGAGAGAGAGAGAGAGAGAGAGAGAGAGAGAGAGAGAGTATATCATCTAGATATCTAGATCTAGACCTGGAGTGTAGAGATGCAATCAACCCAGATCTAGATTCTAGATTTAGATTTTAGCTTTCTACTAGACTAGATCTAGATCTAGATCTAGATCTAGATTAGATCTAGATCTCTAGATCTAGATCTAGATCAATCTAATCCAGATCTAGATCTATCTCTAGCCTTACCGGTACATGATGCTTAAAAATATGTCAGCTCAGATGATCACTCTGGAATGTTTGTGATACTATGAATACGCTTTCAAATTCAGCATGTCACTGCTTCAGTGAGACTGTGTATCAAATTTCTCATGATGAGTTTGGTGTTGAATGATGAATTCCCGATGATGGTTTTATGGATTTTCCCTGAGAAAAGAAATAATAATGGGGGCAGCCATATTGATGTGTAAAAATCATCATCGGAAAAATACCGCGATGAAATTACGAATACATGTTTTATTCATGACGAATATTTATCATGCGAGCACCCAAGAGGACGATATTATTTCAAATCAGAATTTGAGATAGATTTAGGCCTATATAGAACATGTATTATTCTATGATGAGTTAAGTTATTAAATTGTTGCTTGATGCAGTAACATGACGTCAGAGAGAAACCTAAAGTGAATGACAATAAAGGAATATTAGAGGGGTTAAATCAACTATTCACTGACTGCAGTTACTGCATGAAATGGTTCAAATCGGGGGGGGGGGGGGGGGGTTGCTACTAAAATTTCTAGGCTCCAACATTACCATGTACTAAAAGGTCTAGAATTCTGATTTTTATAGGAAAGTTTGTCCTAAGCTCATAGGTGACGGTAAAATAAAAATGTTTAAAACCTTGTTTTTTGATATATTAAAGTTAATCTTAAGTTCATATATATGACCATTAAATGAAATGGTTCAAATTGTTGTTTTTGTGTTACTGAAATTTCTACTCAGCTCAGAGATTATCGTGTACTAAAAAGATCTAGAGTTCTAATTTTTCGAGGACAGTTTGTCTTAAGCTCATATTGACGCTAATATAAAAACGTTTAGAATCTTTGTTTTGATATTAAAGTTAATCTTAAGCTCATATATTACCATTAAATAAAATGTTTTAAATTGTTTTGTTTTTTTACTACTAATATTTCTCCTAAGCTCAAAGATTACCAGGTACTAAAAAAGTCTGGAGTTATGATTTTTCAAGGACAATTTGTCCTAAGTTCATAGATGACGGTGAAATGAAAAGGTTTAGAATTTTATTTTTGATATTAAAGTTATTCTTGGGCTCATATATGACAATGAAATTAAATGGTTCAAATTGTTGGGGGTTTTTTGCTACTAAAATTTCTCCTATGCTCAAAGATTACCAAGTACTAAAAAGGTCTAGAGTCATGATTTTTCCTGGAAAGTGAGTCCTAAGCTCATATATGACTTTATAAGAAACAGATTTAGAATCTTGTTTTTGATACTAAAGTTAAACAGGCTCATATATGACCATTACATGAAAGGGTTGAAATTGGTGTTTCTTTGCTACTAAAATTTCTCGCAAACTCAAATATCACTATCTACTCAAAAGGTGTAGAGTTCTGATTTTTCGAGGAAAGCTAGTCCTAAAGCTCATATACAACTTAAACATAAAAAAAACGTTTTAATCTTGTTTTTGATATTTAAAGTTAATATTAAGCTCATATGTGTCCATTACATGATATGGTTCAAGTGGTTGGGGGTGGGGGGGGGGGTTGCTACTAAAATTTCTCCAAGCTCAAAGATTACCATACACTAAAAAGGTCTACACTTCTGATTTTTCTAGGCAAGTTAGTCTTAAATTCATACATTACGACGGTAAACTTCAAAGGTTTAGAATCTTGTTTTTGATATTAACGTTAATCATAAGCTCATATATGACCATTAAATCAAATGTTTCAAATTTTTGGGTGTTTCAACTCAACTCAAAGATTACCATGTACTGAAGGAGTCTAGTGGTCTGATTTTTCTAGGAAAGTTAGTCCTAAACTCATAGGTAACGGGAAAATAAAACATTTGAGAATCGTTCTTTTGATATTAAGGTTAATCTCAGGCTTATATTATGACCAGTAAATGAAATTGTTTTTTACTACTAGCATTTCTCCTGAGATCAAAGATTCCCAAGTACTAAGAAGGCCTCGAGTTCTGGTTTTCCTAGGACAGTTAGTCCTAAGCTCATGGATGACGGTAAAAAAAGAAAGTTTTGAATCTCGTTTTTGATATTAAAATTAACCTCAAGCTTGTACTATGACCATTGGGGAGGAGGGGGTAGAAGGCAGTTTCACCACAAATGGGACAAAACTCTTTTATTACACTATGGAGGCCGGAAATATTGTCTAAAGTATATCAAGTTGGTACTCATTTTAATTACCATAAAGTACACTATCTGAGGAATCTACTTTTGATTGATTATTGTCAATATTAGCTAAGATCAGCCGAATATTATGGGAAACATTCCATGCACCTGTTATAAGAAAATGCCACCCCGACATGAGTATAAGGGATCTGGATCAGTTGAAATAGGGTCGATATGAACTATTTGATAGCCTCTCGCGATTGTATGATGTTTCAGAATATTAAATTATTCTTTTATATGTTTATATGCAAAAACACATTGAAATAACGGGAAAAAATGTTTAAAATGCGATTTTCTCAAAAATGTTACTTTTTAACAGTGATATGTGATCTGTTTTTTTTTAATTGATTGCCCGATTGCCCCCAAATTTGGTATATAACATCTATAAAATATATTTAAAAATTCAGCCGGTAGCTTTTTTCCATATCTCTTCAAAACGTTGTACAAAACGAATTTTTGCGTGATTAAATTTGCCAAACATTGGAAAGGTTGCTATATGTTTTGTTTTTTTTATTCATAAAATGAAAACCGTTTCATTTATCTAAAAAAGCTACGGGGTGAACCTAGATATTGAACCAAATAACGTGTGCAGAGTTATAGCAATTTTATTCATAACTGAAAAAGCCTATTTGAAATGATGTCGTTATTTTTGCATTGAAAATCCAAGATGGCGACGTTCCCATGGCAAAACATATGATAAAATTGTTTTTATCTTTTTCAGCTAGTTTAGACATGTCAAGAACAATGGTAGCGTATATCAAATAAAAATTAAAAATAAATAAATAAGCCCAGACCCCCCTTTAATATAAAAAAAAGATTCTAAACCTTTTTTTATTTTGCCGTTATTTATGAGCTTAAGACTAACTGTCCTAGTAAAATTAGAACTGTAGACCGTTTTAGTACATGGGAATCTTTGAGCTTAGGAGTAATTTTAGGAGCCAAAAACAACAATTTGAACCATTTCATTTATTGGTCATATATGGGCTTGAGATCAACTTTAATATAATAATAAAAATTCTAAACCTTTGCATTGTGCCATAATCTATGAGCTTAGGACTATTATGTCCCAGCAAAATCAGAACTCGAGACCTTTTTTAGTAGACGGGAAACTAGCTTAGGAGAAATTTTAGTAGCATTTCATTTAATGGTCATGTATGAGCTTGAGATTACCTTTAATATCAAAAACAAGAATTTAAACCGTTTTATTTTACCGCCATGTATGAGCTTAGGGCTAATTGTCCTAGAAAAATCATTTCTAGAATTTTTTCGTACGTGGGGATTTTTGATATATTATAAGGAGAAATTTTAGTGTAAAAAAACAACAATTTGAATCGTTTTATATAGTCATATAGGCTTGAAGTTAACTTTAATGTCAAAAACAAGATTCTAAACCTTTTTATTTTACGGCCATCTATGAGCTTAGGACTAACTGTCCTAGAAAAATCAGAACTTTAGACCTTTTAAGTGCATGAAAATCTAGTAATCTTTGAGCTTAGAAAAATTTTAATAGCCAAAAAACAACAATTTGAACCATTTCATTTCATGGTCATAGTACTGTCAGGTATTGCTTTTAGGCTACTACCGCACTGTCAACTAAACAGTTTAGTCGATGTCGAGTCGTTGTCGTGTCGAGCACATTTACCCTACCAAGACTAGGACTAAACTGTCGAATCCACTTTTCATTACCTACTTGTCCTATTTGTCTTTATTTGAATAGTCCCGTAGGGATTTATTATATAACAATGGCTTTTTTTCGATAAGTGAAGTCAAAGTTTCCACCCAGTTGACATCTACGTCCATTTTTTGTCGGTGTACAATATAGGAAGTTAATGTGATACAGATACTTGACACAATGAACTTAGATCTACATGTTGACAGGGGATGCATTGGCGCGCTTGGCAAAACAAGCACACAGACAATAGTGAACAACATACTGACATGCACACTCTATTAATCTTATTTTTTAAAAAATAAAATTTGAAACTTCGTTATTCGCCATATTATGCTATTCTGCACGCTCTAATTTTATTAATTTGAGGTCGCTGAATCCAAATATGTAATCAGATTTTCTCTACGACAATGTCCAGCCGAGTTATGGCCATACAAACGTGGCCATACCTGGCTAGCCAGCGCCTCCCCGCCAGTCCATCCCTTCACATCCGGTGGTGCCAACTTGTGCTGTCGAGTCGTGTTTGGGTAGTGCGGTAGGCCTCTATAATTTTCCCCTATCACAGAACTGCGTTCGACAGTTGTGTTGAGCACGGTTTGTGGCTTGGCTGAGACTTTCCGGACAGAACAGTTTGGTTTTTGTAGTGCAGAAGGCTCTTCTTATTTTGATTATCCACAGATGGCCCAAAGACAGGACAAAACTGTTTAGTTGATAGTGCGGTATCGGCCTATTGTATTTTTGTTATTTCTCTTCCTATTATGATTAATGATCTAATGAAGACTGTTCTCTTCTCGGTGATGAATCGCTTTGATTACTATCATAGACCTTTTTTACGGCAAGATACCATGGTATGAGAAATTAAAATGTAGATATATGAACAGCTGCACACCGTTCATCAGAACCTATTTTTATTAGTGAAATGTATTGTTGATATTTTGGGTATTTTTTGTTTGTTTCTACATGTCTGTACGATACTTACAGATTATACAGTATTCATTCAAAATAAGCTGCAAAGGAAAACGGGTACCATCAAGGCCGTCTCTAATAGAGACGGCCTTGTACCATGTAAATCCGTCTATCATGCTTTTGTTGGATGGTTATTCATAGACACTGGATTCGACTTCAATGCGAGAAGAAAATCGATATTTTCTTTTCATGAGTCTATCACGAAATCGAAAGTAGGAATATCTAATCACGAAACAAACTACCAGTACGTTATTGACTTCTCATCTCTGTTCAAGAAAAGGACTTAGGATACCACTAGCATCAGTTTCAACACCAGATCATGATCAATGAATGCTCTAGCTTGTCTCAAACTTAGTCGCCGAACAGTTAACTCGAGTTAAATTGTGTAATTCCATCCACTTTGTACCATGTGTAACATGTAGAATCTAAATTTTCTAACGTTCTATTTCATCTTTGCTGAACTTACTGACGTGTTGACATGGATTCCAGATGTGACCGTACTTCTGCTTTTTGTTTCCTTAGTGAAGAAATCGCAGGTAACACAAATATAAAGATATTCAATGTAGAAATGTCTAAACCTTAATCTAAGTAAGTACCGGTAGTCTAGAAGTTGTTTGTAGAGGGTAGGCTAGGATGAGATAAGTTTCACTTACTTGACCTTTATAATATATTAGATATCTACATAAAATAACTTTAGGCTTTGTGCCTTTTTAAGTGCACTGTTATTACAGTATTTACAATCTTCCTAGTAAAGTAAATGCCATTATACTCAGATTTAAGCATGAAGGGTAATTAGGAGTTGTCCTGATTTTTCTATGCATATGGCTTAATGTGGTAGATTGCCAAATACCATTGCTTTCCATGCCACCTTTATTTTCGCAGTTTAAACAGACCTAGCTACTCAATTCGCTGCTGAGTCTGGAAATTAAACTCCGAAGTCTCCTGGATGATAGTCAAGACGCTCTACCAACTGGCACCTCATGTATTCCTTAGTACTCAGGAAAGTATTTACACAACATACATGAATAATTACTGTGTCTTTCCATTTTTCTCTTTTCCAGAATTATATCCAAACCACATTGAACGGATAGATGGACACCTTGATCCTTTGTCCTTTTATCGCAAATATGTCTCACAGAACCGACCTGTACTTATAACAAATGCCATAGACCATTGGCCGGCATTAAGAAAATGGAATGGAGCATACTTTCGGTAAAATATATTACACTGGCTTTTACTTCCCTTTTCAAGATTTACAACATATCGGTGAAGAGAGTAAAACTGCTCAGAAATTTCAAAGTAATTTTATGAGAACTCTTTTATTTATTCATTTATTTATATAAATAATGTTGTTAAAAAATTATGTTTTTAACATACTAAGATTTGTTTAAAAACAGAAACACTCACCCTTATGTTTACATCTAATTGGAATCAACCACTGATGTTGTAAGTTTTAATTTAATATTGAGTCCAGTAACAATGTAACAATAACATGCCATTTAGATCAACAAAATAACTTATGCAAAAAGTGACTTAGTTGATGTGATTCCTCAATTTCACATTTCATTTTTCTTTCCCAGAGAGAAAATTGGTAAAACAGAAGTCACTGTGACAGTTACCCCAAATGGCTATGCCGATGCTATATGTGGGAACCGGTTTGTCATGCCAGAAGAGAGACGTATGACAATGTCAGAGTTTTTAGACATCATTGAAGAAAGTGTTGAAACACGCAAGGAAAAGGCTGTGTTTTATACAGAAGCAAAATTCCAATTTGACAGATGAATTTGCTGAGCTACTAACAGATGTCGATTCACACGTGGAATGGGGCTCACAAGCTTTCGGTATCTTTGTACGAATAAATAGTTTTGTGTGGGTTGCAAAATTAGTAGAAATATTTTAATTTCGATAACACCATCTGTCTAAAAAAACGAGATTTAAAAATCATCATTTATTTTGTTTTTATGATTTAATGGGTTCCTTTGTTTAAAAGTTTTCAACAGTATAAAAGAGACAAGTAAATACTGTTCGCACACAAAGTGATTTGATAAGCTGTGTGAACTCACTTTTCCCATCAATACAGTATGTCATTGAGACACTGTGGCAAGTTTTTCGGACTAGTCTATGTGACATGATGGATCATAGCATGCTCAATTGTCCATGATTCGAACCATCTTTCTCCCCTACCATGTCATGACAATTTTGTTTGTTTCTATGCTCTAGAAAATCATCACTCATATTATTATGCCAGGTTGAGTCATCAGAATAATATTGGAATGCCACTATTTATTAGACCAGTTTATTGGAGTTAATTATATTTTCACAATGCCTAAGCTGCGCACTTTGTTAACTCGTGCTTGTTAACTTTTTAACTGATTGTGATACTGATGATCAATAATAATTGTTATATTTTTCATCTATCAATTTTGTAAGATCTTAATTCGACCATTGTAAATGCCCACAGTTCCTGAAATCACTCTTCAACTAACCTGCTCTTCATATATTTAATGTAGGTTCTAAACCAGATGCTGTCAATTTCTGGATGGGTGATGAAAAAGCAATAACCTCATGTAAGTTATTGTAAGCTAGTACATACATCGCTCCAATATCATTCACATAATGTAGATAAAGACAAACAATGAGGCAAGGGGCATGTTGGAAGTGAAGGTAATGACATAAGATAATCTGAAAATCCCATAGGAACAAAGACGAGACAAATACAAGGAATAGACAGGAAAAAATCCTGGCTCCCGGGGAGCGTAGTTAGCTCGGTTGGTAGCACGATCTCTTTCCATGGTGAGGCGATGAATGCCGACGCACAGGTCGTGGGTTCGATTCCCAGGGTGGCCAGAATTTCTTTCTGTCTATTCCTTGTATTTGTCTCGTCTTTGTTCCTATGGGTCTTTCATATTATCTTATGTCATTACCTTCATTCACGCAATGTCACTTGATTCCATGTCAACGGGTGGGCGGTTGGTGGGTGCTACTGGTAAGTCCTACTTTTCCTAAAAAGATTCCCTCTTGGATGCAATATAAAGTATTTCAATTTGAATATGTCTTTCCTCTGACATTTTCACTTATCTAATATCTTGCTGTTTCTTTTGATTCACCATGAGATCACTGCATATGATGGATACAATCAATTTCAATTAGACAAACAAACAATGTCAGCGAGTCATTACGTAACCATTGAATCGATATGAAATGGAAAATGGCCAGTTGAAGCAAAGTGTTGTTTTTTTTACGTTTTTTTTACGAAGTCAGTATATGAAGAATCGTGTTTGCAGAAATAAACAGTAACACTCGCTGAGTAATCTAAATAATGTTTCACTTTTTTCATACATTACTCATTATTGAAAAGTGTTCTTTGTATTATTGTAACTTATTTATTCACACACATATATATATATGTGTTTGTATCTTACTTTGAGACCAAAAATTTGGAAATCATCTGGAAGATCCTGATACAAATATGGTAGTAATTATATCAGTTTAAATGAAAGCAGTCATTTGTCCACAAGGCCATGCAGTGTAAGTGCAGTTATCAGGTAGTGGGTAGAGGAATCATGTGTTATGTTATCAAGTCATCATTAAAGATTGAGGAAAGAATGACATTATTTCTTATTTATTATCCCTCATTTTGGCATCAGTGGCAAAATGGTAAGACTTGGGATCATGAAGTTCTGGGTTCAAATCTTAGCAAAACTAGATCTGACGTTATGTTTCTCAGGAAAAGCACTTAGCATGCATTTTCCTCACTTGACCCAGGTGCAAATGGGTACAAGCACTAGCTTGGAAGTAAAAACCTGTGGCAGACTGGCATCCTGTCCAAGAGGTGATTATTATCACCCGTCCCACATCACGTTATTGAAATAAGTTTTGGCTATATAGGCGGTAATGGCCTTGAAGGAACTACTTTGCATTATTATTTTACTCCCTCTCATGATGACGGAAGTACTCAGTATAACTGAATCAGTCAGCTTTTCTGAAGAGGAAGAGAAGACAGGTTCAAACAGGCACACAGGTTTCACCTCTCTAAAAAACAGCTAACAATGATTAGTTATGCTAGATTTCGCACTGTTTAAGAAACCATTGGTAGTCCAAATCAAGCAATCCATTATATTTATTCCACTGCTATCTCACCTCTGCAAGCTTTATCTCAGTTGAGATATCACATGCTCATTTGTAGCATTCATGCTTCAACATTATAGTCATTCTGCATCTTTCAGAGTTTATTCAGTGCTTTTCACCTTTCATCCATAAGTCTGCTTAATGCAGTTGCTTTTATTGAGGATGATTTCTGAGTTTGAAGAAGTTTGTTTTATGGGGGGGGGGGGGGGGGTGGGGGGTGGGGGGGGGTTAATTCATCCTGACCAAGGCGTCTCCAACATTGACATCATTAATACATTAGTAATGTATGCCTATAAGCATTCTGGCATTTAGATATGAACATTTTTAGTTTGTAAGATAAACACTGTACGTCAGGGCCACCTGAACCATATTTTTGTATGATTTTCTTGTATGTGTATATGTTTATTTTCTAAGAGGGTAAGGGTACATTGCATGGGTTTTTTTCGAGCTAAAATGTTCTTAACTCTTTTTCCTCAGTACACAGAGACCACTATGAGAATCTTTACTGTGTGATATCAGGAACAAAAACGTTTACTCTGTTTCCACCTACGGATCTTCCTTTCTTGCCATACGGTTAGTTTCCTTTGAAAGAAGAAGTTTTGGGAAAAAACTGTGCACCTGGTTAAAGAGTTGTGAGACAAACATAGAAGTAGAGAAAAGGTTTTTAAAAAGGGGAAATTGAAAATTATGGCAAAGCATGTGATTTGAAAGGAAAAAAACGATTTTATTAACAAATCATTAGTTAAAACTAGGCTTCGCTAATAAAGACAGAACAAAAAGCGTGACGTTTCTGGCATAACCCTTCGTCAGACAACAAACGAGAAATATCTAAAATCTAGATCTAAGCACTACCTAAGGCATCACACAATGTGATGTCAGAGGAAAAACAAAAAGGAGGAAGAAAGAAAGAAAAAGACAGTGATGATAAGAAGAGTAAGTAGAAGGGAATGTGAAGAATATATAGGAGCGAGAATGGAAGGTTCAGATCTAGAATTTTTTTAAAATATGAAAATAAGTAATTAATAAAAGGTGAGAAGGAGATAGAGAGAAGGAGAGAGAGAGAGAAAAAATAAAAAAGCAGGAAAGAAAGAAAGAGAGAAAGTGTGAGTATGAGAAACAAGAACGAAAGAAGAGGATAACAATAAGACTAGATATTTCACTGCGTCTAGAAAGAAAAAATGATAGAAAATGAATGCAAGGAAGAATCAATCAAGGCAAAAATTTATAATAAAAATGCGAAATGTATACAATTTACAAATGTATCGATATAATTAAGGATAGAGTAAACGACTTATCTGAAATGCCAGATAGCACTAGCTGATATGCATTTGAAGCTTCAAAGTCTTAAGCGTTTTCTCCTTAGTGATGAAGTTGTGTTTATTCATTAATGATATGAAACTGTGCGCAAAGTTGCTTCCGGTAAGTGGTATTTATATCTACCTATCTATCTATCTATATCTATTTTGAAAACATAAGCAGGACAAAGACAGAGCTCTTTTCTTAGTACCTTGAAATGTATACATTTTACAAATATATCGATACAATTAAGGGGATAGAGTTAAAACTATTAGAAAATCAGAAATTATACTTCAATTTAAATATTTGAATATAAGATCTCCAATGCATCTTGCCCAACTTAAAGGACGATAATAAAAGTTAAAGCTCAGACTATATATACATATAATATAGATTATAAAATAATGTTGTCAAATCAAGTGAAAATGAGCACATTTTATCATGATATATTATGAAATATTGATCAGTTCTTAATAAGCTATGAGCAGTAAATAATAAGTGATAGATAACAAGCACTGTTTTGCCAATTTTTTTATAAGTGGTGGAAATTTACATGTGACATTGTTATGTTTTAGTATCTCCTGTCTTGATTTCCTCTGATATATGTAAATATTTACATATATGTTTGATGTGATTGTTTTTGTTTTTTCTTATTACCAGAGAAAACATAAAAGCAGCTTATTATAGGCAGAATTCACAAGGCACATTTGACACAGTGGATGATGATACAGGGCACACGGTAAGAATTGAAATATACATGTCACGAAGTGTGAAGGATTCTTCGATTTCAATAGATGCTGTTTCTTTACTGTCACTTGAATAGACGTTGTTTCTTTACTATGAACATTTCAATAGATGCTATTGTTTTACTATGAAGGACTATGTCCATTCAATAGATGTTGTTTCTTTGCTATGAACATTTCAATAGATGCAATTGTTTTACTATGAAGGATTATGTCCATTCAATAGACGTTGTTTCTTTGCTATGAACATTTCAATAGATGCTATTGTTTTACTATGAAGGATTATGTCCATTCAATAGACGTTGTTTCTTTGCTATGAACATTTCAATAGATGCAATTGTTTTACTATGAAGGATTATGTCCATTCAATAGACGTTGTTTCTTTGCTATGAACATTTCAATAGATGCAATTGTTTTACTATGAAGGATTATGTCCATTCAATAGATGTTGTTTCTTTGCTGTAAACACTTCAATAGATGCCATTGTTTTACTGTGAAAGATTATGTCTATTCAATAGATGTTGTTTCTTTGCTGTAAACACTTCAATAGATGCCATTGTTTTACTGTGAAGGATTATGTCTATTCAATAGATGTTGTTTCTTTGCTGTAAACACTTCAATAGATGTCATTGTTTTACTGTGAAGGATTATGCCTATTCAATAGATGTTGTTTCTTTGCTATAAACACTTCAATAGATGCCATTGTTTTACTATGAAGGATTATGTCCATTCAATAGATGTTGTTTCTTTGCTGTAAACACTTCAATAGATGCTATTGTTTTACTGTGAAGGATTATGTCCATTCAATAGATGTTGTTTCTTTGCTGTAAACACTTCAATAGATGCCATTGTTTTACTGTGAAGGGTTATGTCTATTCAATAGATATTGTTTCTTTGCTATAAACACTTCAATAGATGCTATTGTTTTACTATGAAGGATTATGTCCATTCAATAGATGTTGTTTCTTTGCTATGAACACTTCCATAGATGCTATTGTTTTACTGTGAAGGATTATGTCCATTCAATAGACATTTGTTTCTTTGCTGTAAACACTTCAATAGATGCTATTGTTTTACTATGAAGGATTATGTCACGTTGCTAGATGATAATTCTTTCCTATGAACACTTCAATAAATGCTGTTTCTAAACTATGAAGGATACTGTCACTTCAATAGATGTTGTTACCACAAAAGATTATGTTATTTTGATAAATGCTTTTCCTTTACTGTGAAAGATACTGCCACTTTGATAGATGCTGTTTCTTAACTATGAAAGTGAAAGATTATATCACTTCAATAGGTGCTGTTTCTTAACTATGAAAGATTATATCACTTCAATAGATGCTGTTTGTTTACTATGAAATATTATGTCACTTCAATAGATGCTATTTCTTTTACTATAACAGATTATATCACTTCAATAAATGCTATTTCTTTACTATGACAGATTATATCACTTCAATAGATGCTTTTTCTGTACTATGACAGATTATATCACTTCAATAGATGCTATTTCTTTACTATGACAGATTATATCACTTCAATAGATGCTTTTTCTTAACTGTGAAGCATTTTGTCTCTGGTAGAAGTTGGGTTGTTTTTTTCCTTTTAACGATTATGTCAATTTGATATAAGTTGTTTGTTTTTTAACTCCGAAGAATTCTGTCAATTGAAAGATGCTGTTTCATTCCCATATTACATAATCCTCTGTGGATGATCTCAGAGGTTAGCCTTTGATAATGTTCTCATTTCTGACCAAAGTTGATCTGAGCTACATTTATAATATGCTTAAATAAGATCACATATAGTTTTATGTAATGTTCTCTTTCTGCGTGACAGAGGGACTGAGTGATCATCCGTCTTTGTGTCTTTCAAAATGCTTTACACTTTGCAATGGGGTTGATACATATTTCACACAGTCTAGTTTGGAAAGTATCTGTTTAGTGAAGTTACAAGAGTTTTTCATGTATTGTTTTTTTTTTGGTATAAATTGTTGTCAATTTTGGAGCATTAATAGTTATTGTATTAAACTTTTTTTTTTTTTCGATAGTGCAACAACAAATTCTGTGTGATGTCTAAGTAGACTTTAGATGGCTAAGTTTTACAATATAGCGATTTTCTTTTCTTAAAAGAAATAATTCCCAATTTTTATTATAATTGTACCAGATAATATTACACAGCTAAGCATTTATGCAATTTTATATTACTGAAAGTGATATGTAGCACAACATCACATGATTGTGTGAAATTATGCCGAAGTGTCAAATAATATGATATCACTAAATGTTCTAGTAAAGTTCATTCAAGGCCATTTCGGCCCATAAAGCCGGAGCTTATCCTGGTTTCTATAGCATGAAGCGGAACAGGTGACAATAATCACCTCCTTGCCAGGACTCTAGTCTGACACAGATTTTTACTCCTAAGCTAGTGCTTATACCCATTTGCACCTGGGTAGAGTGGGGAAAATGCATGTTAATTGTCTTTCTCAAGGAACACAACATCGGACCTAGCTTTGCTAGGATTCGAACTTCGGGACCTTATGATCCTTAGTCCAGCAGCCTAGCCGCTCGAAGCCTGACACCACACCAAGTAATATGGCAACACTCTATATGTTAATAACATATCAAAATATCTTTGATAATAAGACACCAGTTGTGTGTTAGGAGAGCTTTCTTTTCTCTAGAAGTCTTCTACAGTTTGATAAATCTTTATTTGTACATATGTATCCATCTGACATGACTTAATACATTTGATACACCTGTAAACGTTTTGTATATTATGTCATTACTAAATGTGTAGATCAAAACAACTGATGTGTTAGATAAGATGATGTCACTGAATATTTTATACAATATTGATACTATTTAATATTTTATATGAAATAACATCACTTAGTGAATATGCAGAAAATTATATAAAGATTTGTCAACGAATTCATTTTTGTACATTGGGCCCTTAACTCATTAGTGTGCAGATTCCCGACCGGAGACGCTGACCTAGATTTAAAATACCCATAAGCAGATCATCTTGGTGTATTTACATTTTCTTAGCTTCCCGTGTACTTCTGTTGGGTGGCGTTAGGAAAAGGATTCTTATCTCTCTGTGTCACTATTGTAACAGTCCATTACGACGAAATTGTTGATAAAAAATTTTAAAAACAAAAGCAGAAAACATAGAAAACACTTAGACGATTGAAGCAGAACGATGAAATGTGTGTTTAAACTAAGGCAGTACAGTAGCTAAAAATACCATCAATGACGGGCTTCTCTGGAAAGTGACACTGTTACATTAGAAATATGACTTATAGCGTCAGAAAGAAGCTGTAACAGACCAATTAATTTTCTAGCAATAAAAGCACTTAAAATGAGGGACGAAAAAGGTTTGCTGAGCCAATCTGATCGTTGAAAGAGAATGTGTTACCCACAGATAGGTTTGGCCAGCTTAAACAATGGGAAGCATTTAGCAGATGGCCCGGCTAAACACAGCGGGCTGCCTAAGGAATTTTTACACGATTTTACATTTTTAATTTTAAGATGATTTTTGTGTTGAGTTTTGTTGTATTATGCAGTATTTTATAACAAAATCTAATAACCTGTTTTACTATCATGTCTAGTGTCTTCTTATTTTTCCGCAGGTTTCATGGATTGCTGTAGACCCCTTGCAACCTGATCTTGCGCGCTATCCACAGTACGCTCATGCTCGGCCCGTAACTGTTCAAGTTAATGCAGGAGAAATGTTATACCTTCCGTCATTATGGTTCCACCACGTTCAACAATCACAAGCATGTATAGCAGGTCAGAGTAAAGTCATCCTTTCACTCTCACTAGTCTCGCTCATTTCATCGATAATTAGATCTAGAGGGGGACTCGGTAGTCTGGAGGCAAGGTGTCGGCCACTCAACTAAAAAGGAGTGGGTTGAAAATTTTTCTCAATCTTTTTTAACAAAATCTACGCCCCAGGTAGGTGGATCGACACCTAGTCCCATCAGAGACGGATGATGAAAAGAAGGAGGTTTCGTGTGCAGATCACAACACTCTGTGCTCCCTAAAGATCCATGGCTGTTTACAGGGTAGGTTGGGCAAAATTAAAATCCTACCAAAAACCCCAAGATCACCTCAGTTGTGGATGTGGGTAAATGAAATCAAATTAGATCTAGAATGGGACGCCCCGTCTCTCCTTGGAACTGGTAGAGGTTGTTGTATGAGAAAACAAGAGCGGATAATATGTTACTTGCAGTGACATGCTCACCTCTGACCCCTCCCATGTTCCATGCTGTTATTATTACTGCACGATAGGTCTAGAATGGCACTGTGTTAACTGTAGAACAATCAGCACTAGGCACTATCACTAAGTAAGAATTCAAGTTGAGAAGGCTTGAGTTAAAGATTTGATTTCCCATGAAATGGCTGTATGGAATTCGAATTATGAGAATCAGCTTGTAGTCAACTTGATTTATGAGTTTTAATCTAACAAAGACCAAAGAGGGTGGGGCGGAGGGGAAGGACTCACTTTTTGATTTATGAGAAACTCGAATTATTGGATTTTGAGGTTTCCAATGTATTATTACTATTAATGTTACTTTTCTTTTATTATTTCTATGCTATTATTCCTATTATTTTTAATTTTATTATGATAAAAATTAAAAATTGTCCTATTATTATTATTATTATCAGTATTTTATTTTTTACTGTAAATGCTCTTGTAGTTGTTATATTATATTAAGGTTCCTTCCCTAAATATTTTTCCTTTGTCTTAGTTACTTAACATGTTCATTTATGTGTCTTATGTCTACAGTGAACTATTGGTATGATATGGAATTTGATATCAAATGGGCGTACTACAAGTTCCTGGAAAAACTGGTTGCTGAACCTTCATGAATCTTTTATTTTGTTCTGTTCTTGTGCCGTTATATTGCCTTTGCAACGAAAACTGTTGTTTTCTAAAATATAATCATAAAATTATAAATATAATCATCATGAGTGAGATTGTACATGTTTGAAAGGTAATCATCATATGAAAGGAAAGATCATAATTAATTATTGCTACTGATTTTTTATTTTGGGCATGACATCAGTGGCCAGTGGTTATGCTACCAGATTGGGGATCTTGAGGTCCCGGGTTCGAATCTAACAAAGCTAGGTCTGATGTTGTGTTCCTTGGGAAAGACTCTTAACACGCACTTTCCCTTCTTTACCCAGGTGCAAATGGGTACAAGCACTAGCTTGGGAGTTAAAAATCTGCATCAGACTACCGCCCGGCCAGAAGATGATTATTATCACCTGTTCTGCTTCATGCTGTTGAACCTGGGATAAGCTCTGGCTTTATGGGCCGTAGTGGCCTTGCAGGAATTTTGCTTTACGGAGTTGACTGATTTTTTAAAAAGAACACAGATTTTATTTTTCTGCGCTTCTGACCTTTTTGCTGTTGACCCATCAGTCAATAAAGTTGTTTCTAAATCACACTGGGTGTCTGTTTGTTTGTTTTTAGTATGGTCAATGTATTTCTGAATTTTAAGTACTGTAATTCAAGTCATGTGTGTATGAGGGGTGGTATGTTGTTAAAAAGAATTACAAGCAATCCTTTTTGAAATTATTGTGAAAAACACCTTATATTCTTTGTTTTCACTGGGCGTTTTTTTTTGTTGGAAATCAATAGTTTTCATGCTATTATGACTCATCATGGGGGGGGGGGGCTCTTTTAGTTTAATATAAGCATGTATTCATGTAAAAAATCTAGCGACACAAATACAGAGAAAATAAAATATGAAAGGGGGCAAATATAAAAAATGTATGGTGACATTTCTAGGGAAGCATTGTAGCGAAACTGTGGTGTTAAGAGCTTGTCATCAGGATGACACCGGTTCAAACCTCATGGCTGATACAGGTTTGGGGGAGGGAGGGCGCACACCATTGTACTCTTATGAAAGGTACATTAACTTCATTCTACATTCCTCCTTGACTCAGGTTGAATGAGTACCCAGCTGTATGCAGAGAAAATCTTGTCAGAGTGTTGGTACGAATTGATTCACAGACTGTTGTACTGTATGCTCCTCAGGAGTTGAGAAGGATTTGGAATGAAACGGCCAGCTGGGGGATAAATGATGTACAGTCGGTGAGCCTGCACTTGTTTAGTGGACATCGTAGTATTGGTATTTTCTTATCATTTTGGACATGGATGAAAGAAACTGAGGTCATATAGCCGTATAGCTCAAAATAGACGGCATGTTTCTTGTATGACTGCTTCATCATCCTATGGCTATATTTTTTATATCAACATTAATTTTCTCCCCGGAAAATACACACGCAATTCTGCTCCAATGATTGTGGATCATATGAAAATGTGAGGGAGCAAATTAATCTTTAATTAATAGAGTAAATTCAAATTAATAATGCTTCAATATTGAAGGAAACAAACAAGGAACAAACAATTTTTTTTATCTAAAAGTAAATTGTATTTCAAATATATTTTGTCCTGAATTACGTCATGCCATTGAAAACTACTTCTTATGCATTTTCTTCTTACAAAATCAATACAAATAAAAGTAAGGTATTGTACTTACTTCAGCTTCTCTTGTGTTATCATTTAAAATGAACAAACAAAGATTGAATTTATAATTTCAAATAAGCTTTCACATCATAGCTGAATAAAAGAAAAACAAAAAAAACATGGGATTGAATATGTGTATTTATTGATTATTTTGATTGAGATTTTAATTATGATTAGATTATTCAAAGTACACTCAATAGTAAACAATGAAATGATACAGAGGAGGATTCTTTTTTTTTTTTTAAATCTAAGTGTTATGCAACAAAATGAAAAGAAAGAAGATTAGAATACCGTTGATATCTAATTACATGTGTTTCAGTCAAATGAAATATATATATTACACAGACAGAAATGGAGCATGGTAAAAGAAAGTTGCATCATTAGCACCTTTTAATAATGATGTAATTGTTTTTTCTCCCTCAGACATGGGTTAATATATGAAGAACAATGGAATGTTATTGTCATTATGAACTGACTTTGAAACTAACGGCACTTCAGCAATAGTAAAAAGGTTAAAATTCAATGCATCGATCGATCCTCCAACAAACACTAAACACTGGTCAATTTAACAGTACATGTATTGACAAAAGAATGTTTGACTGTCCCTCAGTGTGACTGTCACTCAGTGTGAATGCCTCTCAGTGTGACTGCTGCTCAGTGTGATTGACACTCAGTGTGACTGTCACTCAGTGTGTCACCAAGTGTGATTGTCACTGAATGTGACTGTCAGTCAATGTTATTGTCACACAGTGTGATTTTCACTCAGTGTGTTTGTCACATAATGTGATTGTTACACAGTGTGATTGTTACTCAGTGTGACTGTCACTCAGTGACAAGTGACATGTTCAGTGATCATCTGTGCTTTCTTAATGTACCATTGCAATCCCCCATAATCCTGTTGAGTTTCCAGACCGCCCATCGATTTTCCCCATGTTGTTTCCCTGCGTGGCATTACATAGAAAACAAACGCAATACACTCTCAACTCTCAGGTTTTTCTTAAATAAGCCAATGAGAAAATACAGCAAGATGGATACTTGAAAGTGCAGAAGTATAAGCCTTCACCAGTTGCATTATACATTAAAGTCAGTCAATATCTTATGAGATATACAGTTTTACAACTTGCATGTATTTATTTTGAATGGATGCATGCGGAAAAGAAATGACACAGGGCATCGCCATTATTTTGATCAATCACAAAATAAAGGACAAACTTTACAAACAAGCCCTCTACCTAGATGCAAAAACGACAAATGTAGAATCGTAGATCGGTACAAAGTGCATATTTGGTCTAAACAGTCGTTAACTTTAAAATCTATGTAAACACCTTGCTGAGGAAGAGGTTTTGGGATATTCTCTCTCTCTCTCTCTCTCTCTCTCTCTCTCTCTCTCTCTCTCTCTCTCTCTCTCTCTCTCTCTCTCCTCCCTCCCTCTCTCTCTCTCTCTCTCTCTCTCTCTCTCTCTCTCTCTCTCTCTCTGTCTCTCTCTCTCCTCCCTCCCTCCCCCTCTCTCTCTCTCTCTCTCTCTCTCTCTCTCTCTCTCTCTCTCTCTCTCTCTCTCTCTCTCTCTCTCTCTCTCTCTCTCTCTCTCTCTCTCTCTCTCTCTCTCTCTCTCTCTCTCTCTCTGTTACACTCTGCCTGCCTGTCTGTCTGTATCTGTCTCTCTAACTTTTGATGAAAAACTAAAAGAATGAAGGCCACGATCAAGAAGAACACTATATATTTCATACGGAAATTGCATATTTACATATTGATACCACATTGCTGTCTTAGTTCTTTAACACATGCATAATGAGAGTATTAACATTTTGCATGGGAAGACAATAATAGAGAGTGAGAAGGAAAAAAAATAAATAGAAATGTTTCTAAAATGTTAGGACAATCAACTGTTTCTTTTGATGCTGTATTAAAACAAAATATGAAGCTCAAAATTACTTAAAATCATGAAGGATGAGTCTCATATCCTCAGCCTCCAAATCCAGACAAGTAGTAGGAGTGAGAGGCTTTTACATAAAAAACAACCCATCTCAAAGTCGTTATTTTAATTCATTTCTCCCATTCACCGTACCAAATTGTGATTCCATCTATACATAAACAATTAACGCTCCACTTAATTGTATCCATCTATTACTATTATGACATTTTTAACATTACGAAAGTGAGAAGCCTATGAATGAACAAGAGAAGAGGAAGTATAAATTATATTGTAATATGTTAATTAAATTTTCCTTTTCTGATTATTTATTGTGAGAATTATGTCAACAAACGCAATGTAATTTTCCTGTCAAAGGATCAATAATGGATATCTTATCTTATTTTATAATCTCTCCCACTCCCACCACTCCATCCTTACACTCCCATTTTCTAGCCTTATTGCCCCATCCACTCATTCAAAATTGTTCATCCTTTAAATAATTCAAATTTTTGTTCAAGTGGGCATTTCTTAGTATGGGGATTGATTTAAATTGTTGATCATCAAATATTTCATGCTTCAACATCATTATACTTACATCAAACCAAAGAACAGTTCAGTAAATTAAGCTATTGCACGGTTTTAAAAATATATATATCATGCGTGTGATAGAAAAGTGACATCGAACACAATTCAACTTAGTGATTTTAAATTTGAATCACAGTGATTTATGGTCACTTATTTATTATGCAGAAAATGATCAAAAGTGAATCAGGAAAGATGAGAATTTACCAGCCAGTTTAAAATATCCGGACTTAATCTGTCAAAATATTGTTTGAATAATTATTGAATAACGATAAATGCTGATGGAACAAATTAGATAAGATGACAGCAAAAAATGAATGATGAACGATGAGAATTTACCAACCATTCTGAAATATCCAGATTTAATCTTTCAAAATATTGTTTAAATAATTGTTGGATAGCATGCTAGCAACAAGTGCCGATGGAACAAATTAGCTAAGATGACATTGACAGCAATGTATGCTGGAGGATACATAGTTTCCTGATATACTTGGAATTGAAAATAAATGTACACTAGTATACACATGTATATGTTGCCATTCCTGATAAGTGATAGATCCAAAGGTCAGAAAAACATTTGATTTTTAATTGATTTGATTTACCCACATCCACAACAAAGGTGATCTCGGGTTTTTCCGTAGGATTTTAAAATTTTCCTGGACTGCTCGATCCACCTACCTGGACTGAAGGAGGGACGGGGGGGGGGGGGTGCTGATTTTACTCTAAAACACTCCAGAAATGTTTTTAACTTTCGCGGGGGCTCAAACCTTTTGGCTGAGAGGCCAACACCTTGCATCTGGGCTACCGATGTTCCCCCCCAGAAAAACAGATGTAGCACTCTCAGAGTCCGATTGGGAATTTGTTATGTGTCAGTAGACATGATGAAAAGAATGGTTAAATTAAAAAAGGAGTAGGCAAAGTGGTTCAAAGCCTGGGAAAGATTGGAACTAGTCATGAGGACATTAAAGACAAAGGGATCGAAAACATTGTTGTCCACTTCGAGCTTTTGACATTAAAAACTGCTATCATCTGCAGAGTAAAAACACATTAATTAAAAATTATTAGACAAAAAATACCTCAGTCATCATCAATATTAATATTAGCCGTTGATGATATAATGGTGGTAAAGTAAAAGCAAAGTTACAGTGCTTATCTCGCTTTCTATAGCATAAAACAAACAGAAAGGACTTTAATCTGGACCAAAGTTTTACTCAGAAACTTATGCAGGTACCCATTTGCACCTGGTTAGATTAAAGGAAAACTAACAAAAGAGATGGATCAATAAACTGTAGTCATTAAGTCAATAACTGCCGTAGAAAGATTCTTCTTATGATCCAAAAGCCAGATACAATAACAAATGAAGAATTCTGGAGAAAAACAAAACAACAGGATATAGAGCTGGAAATCAAAAGAAGACGATGGAGATGGATCAGGAATTATATTTATAAAGAAGCCAGCAACTAAGATAACAAGACAAGGCCTAAAATGGAACCCACAGTAAAAAATAAAATAAAGTTCCTTCAAGGCCCTTAAGGCCTATAGAGCACCTCGGTAAAGTGGGGGAAATGCGTATTAAGTGTCTTTCCCAAGGAACACAACGTCGGACCTGGCTTTGCTAGGATTCAAACTCGAGACCTCATGATCCCCAGTCCGGCAGCCTGACTGCTCAGCCACCGACGCCACTCAGAACTCACAGGAAAAACGAAAAAGGTAGACCATGGCAAGATCCCCATGGAGAACAGATATAATAGTTATAGACCTGAAAAAAGATGGGACATAGTTGGGCAGAGGTGGAGACAACAGCCCTGGACAGAGGACGATGGAATGCTCTACTTGGTGGCCAATTATTCTACAACCAGGGTGGAACGGCTGATGATTAGATTGTCTTTCCAGGGGAACACAACGTCGGACCTGGTGATGAAGAATCAAGACTTCCATGAAAGGGTCATGGGTTTTGAAGAGTTCTGTATTCTCCTTGTTGAGTTGTGTCCGAATTAGAGATTCACGTTGTGGATAGGCATTGACACAGAAATGTTTATAAAACCCTTGTCACAATCTCTTAAATTGCCTGGTTTGTTGCACTTTATGACCTTTCCATTGATCCCTCTGTTTGGGTTTTTTAAAATTTGATTTGATCTACCCACATCCACAACTAGGGTGATCTTGGGGGTTTTGGTTGGATTTTTTTTATTTTGCCCGGACTGCCATGTAAACAGGCAGGGGATCTTTAACGAGCACAGGTGTTGTGATCTGCACACGGTACCACCTTTTTATCATCCATCTCCGATGAGACTAGGTGTCAACCCACCTACCTGGATCAGAGGGTTAGTTTCTACTTGAAAATACTTGAGGAAAATTTTCAACTATCGCCAGGGCTTGAACCCATGACTTTCTGGTTGAGAGGCCACACCTTGCCTCTGGATTACCGAGTCCCCCTCCTCTGTTCGGGAATGCTGTATATATACATGTATTCTTTTTAAAAGCATTAACACACTTTGAAGAAACTCTTTTATTGCTGGCTTATTTAGTACTGGTAAGTAAAATTGTCTGTGCTTCGATTAACTATTTCTTTACATACTGATATTAACAATAAAACCTGGACCAAATTCAAGACATGCGTATGAAACAGCTTCTTTTCCGCAAATTCATAATTGGCCTAAACGACACATTGGAACCTACAAGCATCACAAGCACCGGTATTATATAGGGTTGGAATTATATCGAAAACAGTTCCCATCATCTTGGACATTTTTCATTTGCTTCTATCACAGATGACATTGTATACGGACTATAGTTTTAATCATCACTGATTTGCACATTTTTTTGTTGTTGAGACTATTATAATAAAAGAAACGGTGATAGTGATAGTAAAATACAACAATGAAAGGCAGATAATATCTTCTTGATCTATATGATTTATCACTGTTTGATTTAGAAAATAAATCCAGTTACACATTCTGTCCACCGGAAAAGTTTTGTCTGTAAATTTGTTCCTCTAAATGTTTTATTTTTGCTTCTTGAATTTTACACTTCTCGGAAATTGTCCGCATCTCCTCATTTTTCCCCCGTAGTTCTTCTGTTAGTTGTGTAATCTGTGAATTCTTTGTATCTAGTTCCTCTTTCAGTCTTTGTGATTCAGCACTAAGAGTAAACATATCCCATGCAGGTGTCCCTGTGGATTGAAAATTTAAAACCATATATTAATTTTTTCTTTTAAAAAAAAAAGAAATTATATTACATTTACACATGCATTTGTTTATCAAACAGAAACGGCAATGCACTAGTGTTCATTTTAAATAAACCTATATGGCTTTAGTGTCTGTTGCTTTTTGGTACATAAGTTATAAAAGCGCTGATGTCATATATGAAAATCTTACATACAGGGCCATTATAATGCCTTCTCAAGATGATGATAATGACATCAATAAAAGCAATGCTTCCTCTTCTTTTTTCTTCTTTGTTCTCTTCGTCTTTTACCATTATTATTTCAATTATCATTTCTATTATCACTATTATTATTACTAATCATTATGATATTAGAATTATCATTATCATTACCGGTAGTATTATTATTATTACTATCATTATTACAAGTAGTATAAGGATAATTATACAGATCATTTTTGAAATACATTTACTTGTTACCTTAAATCAAAAGAAAATATAATTTGCAAATATAGCAATGTCCTGTACTTTTCTATCATTTCTGTAACCATGTCAAGGCTTTATCCTGTCTGGGGTAGTAAACTGTTATTCACATTAAACGACTTTGTAAACAACTAAAATAAGAAGATAAGTATAAATAAATCACTTTATTTTTGTGTGTGAGTGAAAATGAGAGGGCGGGGGTTACGGATAGGTTTTTTTTTCCATTTTGTATATACAGTAGTCACTGGATAATTATACGCTGTTTTGGAGAAGAGAAAAATGTGCAATCATACGTACTGTGCACTTATGGGAAGCTACCCAAGTAATTACCGTAAGTGTATATAATTGTATCAGCTACTCCTCTTTGCATGTGCGTGATGCAACAGGATGGGTTGTGTGTAGTAACAACATATGTGTTTTGGGCTATTATATTATTTGTTGGGGGTTTTTGTTGTTGCGATTTTTGTTAAAATTACAATTTTTTAAATAATGAGAAAGCTAACTAACGGAGAGAAACTAAATAAAAGTTATTACAACGTCAAAGAGACCGTCCCAGTTCTTTTTATAGGAAAAAAGTTTGTTATTGTTGTCTGCTTTTGGGACGTTGAGTTGAATCGCTGAATGTTGTCAAATCGACTGTTCCCAATAATGTTTGTGATATCAGTCCATTCAGATCCATGAATGATAATGTTCTTTCTGATTTAATGCTTTTCAACAGCTCCGCTTTTGATGGCATTTGAATTTGGCCACTGTCTTCATTATCTTCTTCTTCTTCTTGTGGTGTCGTCTGTTTCTTTTCTAACACCGTCTTAAGTAATTCACTGTCACTGAGCTCTCCCCTGGTAGGAAGGTGTTCATATATGTTGATAAATTTGTCAAATTCTTTGTAGCTCATGTTGGATGGAACAATTGAATTCGTCTATATACGTGTGCCAAGGATTTTCCCATCTTGACTGTTGATTTTCACTGTCTTTCTTTTTCTATCTCTTTTGTTTTAAATACGTAGAGGTGAATTATTTCACAAATAATGTCACAGTTTTTGTAGTTTTGCAATTCTGCATGCCTGGCATGTATTTATGGATACTTACTGAATAGAATCAAGTCAGTCACCCGCCGTTAGCATGCATTATGCAAAAACCATGCAGTTATGCAGTCTAAAATTATCCAGCAGCTACTGTATTGTGTTGAGGATTTTTTTTTGTACAGGCACAAGACATTGCAGAGTTACTATTATATGAACTAAAAAGTAAAACTAACACTTACACATTTCTTCCAGTTTGAGATGATGCATCCAAATTATGATAAATGAGATCTTTCTTAGCCATTTCATCCCTGAAATTGTAAAGGAAAACAAAAAACATGAATGGAAAGACAATATTGTACTTACTTGTGTATCACTTAAAATAAACTTTTATACTCTACAGTACAGTAGTGACCGCCTAAATGCCCGGTGCTTGGGAAGCAGACAAAACGAGCATTTAGGCGAAACAAGCATTTAGGTGAAAGTAGGTCAGGGGCAACAATTTGGGGGTAGGCCTATGTTTGTGAAGTTGGGTTTCCCTAGTGACTTGTCTATTTCGTCCAGGATTTAAAGCTTCTTTTGTAAATCATTTCCCAGTTTATTCATTTTTATTTTGAAGATGTAGATCTGTATGTAGCTATACAAAATTCAAGTTGTTGCTATGGAGGCTAAGAGCAAAAGGACCTGATCCAGTGTTTCTTCATTAACTGGCATAACTTACACTACAATCACATGACTTATTTAATCATGAGACCTATGACTTAAGTAATTATGCAAATTTGGATGAGAAAAACTGGATAAAGAAAAAGCCTCATCCAATAGGACCAATGTGTGAAAAAATTAACACAAATTTTACAATTCCTTCGATTCATTATCCTCATGTTAAAATTAAGACAACAGACAGACAAGGATAAAGATTCATAGCCAGATTGTTCATTTTCAAAAAGTCATCAGCTGTACGAAAAATCTAATGCGAGAAAAAGGGATATCTGGAAACCATTAAGGTCTTTAACACTGAGGTGGTAAGCGCGCGGATGGGTTGATTCTCGCCACGAAGACCCAAAGTCCCATTGGATACGGCCAATGCCAGACAGGGGGCAATAAAACTGTTCACGCATTGCCCCTCGATCACGATGAGCGCCCAGTCTCAAAATGCCAGGTGATTGCATGCCACTTACGACATCAAGAAAGAGATGTGGCGGAGTCCGGAAGACTGTTCATTTCTAATTGCCCGATGGCAAATCAGTGATCCAATGGGACAAAGGATATGCTGTACAGTGGGTGGTTATGAAGAGCAGATTGGTCAACGTTTAGTACCCTAGGGCCTACAATGGATAGGTAATGAAGAATGGTTGCAATGTAGACAGATCGGTGGTAACTCTTTTGTGTGGAGCCTGAAGCCCTTATTAATTATAGTAAAATACGAGGGCAGTGAGTACCCCACGTCATTATTCATAAATAATAATGTTAAAACAAAAGCAGTATACCTACTGATACTCTTGTTGATAATCATTCTAATAATATTGTAAATAAAAATGCCAATATTTGTGGTGATGATTATTATAATAAAAAGAGAAGAAGAAGGAGAAGGAACAGGATGACCAACAGTAATGATTATAACAATAACTAGAAATAATAGAGTAGTAGTACATTATAATCTACATGTTCCTATTTATAACTTATTGACTGGTGCTTAACAAGATTAATATATATCTATTTTCTTTGTTTGAACTGAGTTAGATTGAGGTACAGTCTCCCATTCTATGCAAAAGTATTATAGGATCTTGCATTGAGGAAATGCGACGGACGCAAAAGTGTTATCACGCCCATTCTCGGGAATACCTGAAACGAGCTAAATGCCCGTATAGTTTTACATTTTGATTTATAGTCATAAAATGTAATTTCGTATTTTGAAGTCTGTTTTCAATTCTCAAACAAATTATTAAATGTCTCAACCTTACTACAACTTTAAATTGATTATTCTTTTTTCATTTCCTATTACTTTCAACTCGTTCGTTGAACAGGAGAACATCTTCATCCAGAACTAGAACATAATATAAATAGATCTAGACACAGACATATTTTTTTACAAGAGTGATATAAAAACCTCAATTATTAATTAGATTCTATGCGAACACAAGATAGTCAAACTTGAGCAATTAAGATTTCTAAAGTTTGAAAGGGTGAAAATGCAAGCACTTAGAATAAGTAGATCTAGCATTCTGCTCTCCCGGCTGGCAGAGGCAAGAATAAATCATGAAATGACATGCATAGGATGTCGAAGATGCCATAGCAACTAGTTTCCCACAATTTTATGATGTATATATCTAAATAAATCTAGTCATATTTATGTTGATTCACATATTTAGATAGATAACATTCAAATGTTTAAATCAGCGCGTACATCTTCTGCTGTCACTATACAATGAATAGCACTAGTAAAAAACAGTGGGGACAGATTGGCAGTAGGAGCTAAACGCCTCATTATGGACATACTTTATGATACTTTGAAGAAAAGTTACCTGCAGTTGCTGTTGAGACCGGGCATTTAGACGAAAATCTTGGTTTTGAAACGGGCATTTAAAGGGGACATTTAGATAGAAAAAATCGGCTTCACTGAGATTGCGGACATTTAGGCAGCGGGCATTTAGGCGGTCACTAATGTACATGTATTATTAAGCTATTGGAGAAATTGCACTGTGAAAACTTTGATTTCTTCTTTCACAATAAGACAGGACGAATTAGCAAGGATATTAAGACAATTACTGCTTCAAATCCTGCGCATCAAATGACTTCTTTCTTTTCTTCTTTGGTGGCGGCCGTTCTCAGTGAAACTTCTGACTCAGTCCATGGAACAGGGTCAGGATGCAGTTTGGTGGGTCCAGTTGTCTCCACAAAATGCTGGAAGATTTAGAAGCCCAAATTAGGTTATTCGCATCATAAAAGGACAATGGCATTTAATTCAATACAGTCAACAAAAGAATTCCTCACATGTTTAGCAAATGAATACACCCAGCGATAAAACAAAATTTGAGAGATTAAGATCTTCATGTAAATTGAGAGAAAAAGTAAGATCACTCTTTTCCAGGCAGCATTCATAGCTGAAATGCAAACTTCAGAGTGACATTTGTTGATATGGCCTGAGCATCTAAGTTGTAATTCTGTCAATTTACATCTATTTTTACTTACAAAAAAATAAAATTTAAAAAGTCATGGTGTGGTGAATGCAAGTAGAAAACAGAGAAGCACTGCTTGAAATAAAAATCATGTTTTCAATACATCAAAACTTGAACAACCATGCTGATTTAAAATGGTCAGATTCTTTAGGAAGCCTCAGATAACTATGAAAACCATCCTCAAAA
>JAXRKP010000291.1:300000-302500 GCA_037039925.1 Doris montereyensis | reverse complement strand
TCTCTCTCTCTCTCTCTCTCTCTCTCTCTCTCTCTCTCTCTTTCTCTTTTCTTTCTCCTCTCTCTCTCTCTCTCTCTCTCTCTGACTCTCTGGTCTCTCTCTCCATTGACTCTCTCTCTCTCTCTCTCTCTCTCTCTCTCTCTCTCTCTCTCTCTCTCTCTCTCTCTCTCTTTCTCTCTCTCTCTGTTTGTCTTTGTCTGTGTCTTTATCCCTGTCTCTGTTTCTGTCTTTGTCTCTCTCGGTCTCTCTCTCTCTCTCTCTCTCTCTCTCTCTCTCTCTCTCTCTCTCTCTCTCTCTCTCTCTCTCTCTCTCTCTCTCTCTCTCTCTCTCTCTTTGTGTGATTACCTGACTTGTTAGTTTTTCGTTGTTTGCAAGTCGCACAGCATTTCTTTCTGATGTCGCTGTTGTAACAATACACAGTGGACATTTGTGCACATGTCTTGCCATCCACGACGATTCCGGGTTGATCTCCAAAGGGACACGACTCTAAAGAAACGAAAAAGTTAATACATTGTTTGAATACTCTATCTGAAGCTTTTGGTTATCTCACAGCCACACGCCTCGAGTAACTTAAAACGGATGTTATCCCCATTAACAACAGTGCTCTATTTTACATCTTTGTTCACATCGTCGGGTGTTCATCACATGAGCAATCATCATGGAACGAATGCGATGTACACACCAACCATGGCGTTATTCGGTGTCGTAACTGTGTACAAAGTTATCAAGATATAAATTAACTCCCTTCCCCTCTCCCTCTCTCTCTCTCTCTCTCTCTCTCTCTCTCTCTCTCTCTCTCTCTCTCTCTCTCTCCTCTCTCTCTCTCTCTCCAAAAAACACCCCTCCCCCCCCCCAAAAAAAAAAACCCAAAACAATCCCCCCTCCAATCCCCCAAACCCCCAAACAACTACCATCCTCCAAATCGCCCTTCAAAAAAAAACCCAAACAAACCTCTTCCCCCCCAACAAAAACCCAAACCCAAACAGAAAAGACACCGCAGAAACCAAACAGAAAAATATAGAAAGCCAAAAACAACAACAACCCAAAACAAAACAAAGCAAATAACAAAGATACCAACCCCGTCGCCCCACATTAAAAATAAAAAAAGAAGACAAAAGTCAACAAAACCCCTCACGAAATTTCTACTAGATTCTATGTTAAGTAGGTCCCAGGTACTCAAAGGTGTTTTTTTGTTGAGGTTCACCATTTGAATTTGATTTGATTTGATTTTTAGTTACACTCACCTACAACTAAGGCGATCTTGGGTTTTTTGGTAGGATTTCTTTCTTTTTTAAATTTTTTACCCGGACCTAGGGATATTTAAGGTGCCAGAGTGTTGTGATCTACACGGGACCTCCTTATTATCGTCCGTCTCCGATGGAACTAGGTGTCGATCCATCTACCTGAACCAGGGGTAGGTTTTGCTCGAAAAAAATCGGCGGGGCTAGAACGCACTACCTTTCGGGTGAGAGAGCCGACACTTTGCCTCTGGACTACCGAGTTCCCTTCATCATTTGAGTAGTTTGATGTGATTTGTATTATTATTATTATTATTATTATTATTATTATTATTATTATTATTATTATTATTATTATTATTATTATTATTATTATTATTATTATTATTATTATTATTATTATTATTATTTTTTATTATTATTACTATTATTATTATTATTATTATTGTTATTATTATTATTATTATTATTATTATTATTATTATTATTATTATTATTATTATTATTATTATTATTATTATTATTATTATTATTATTATTATTATTATTATTACTATTATTATTATTATTATTATTATTATTATTATTATTATTATCATTATTAGTATAATTATTATAATAATAATAATAATAATAATAATTAATATTGTTATTATTGTTATTATTGTTATTATTGTTATTATTATTGTTATCATTATTATTATTATTATATTATTATTATTATTATTATTATTATTATTATTATTATTATTATTATTATTATTATTATTATTATTATTATTATTATTATTATTATTATTATCATTATCATTATCATTATTATTATCATTATTATTATTATTATTATTATTATTATTATTATTATTATTATTATTATTATTATTATTATTGTTAAATTGATTATCTTTGTTATCCTTAGTGTATTCCAGTTTTCATTTTCATCATTTATTTGCATAGATTTTCACTTACCGTCTACAGCGCATCTTGACCGGGGGTCAGAAACACATTGTCCATTTTGACAGTTCTGTAGAGAAATAAAAAAGGAGCCCATCACAAAGCAGCGTATTTAAGTTTTTCACATGATTCAGCAAGCCTTGTACTTATACTAGATAATTGTTATTATGATTGTCTGAAAACAGTTAAACTATTTTGAAAAATAGATGTAATTGTTAGTCCGTTAGACCAAGGAAAAGTATGATGAGGGAAAAGCATAGCTCATGAAAACGTCAGAGAGCGAGTACACAACTTTGATCGATAGAAAA
>JAXRKP010000291.1:285000-295000 GCA_037039925.1 Doris montereyensis | reverse complement strand
CGTGTTCATTGACCATTATGCTGACACTGACACACTACTCTTTGTCTCACGAGCATAGCCTAGTCCTACTTTACTTGTTGGTTAGCACTAACAGTAACAGACCATGCGGCAGGTGTTCAGGCCTAGCCTATCCCCCGGGTACACACATAAATGCCACAAGATTGGTGGTCTACCTGGCTTTCACTTTCACATTCAGTATCATCAGTGTAGGAGAGGGTTCCTCGTTTGACGGCTCATTGGATCGACACCCTATTCAGTCCCCCTCCTCCATCACCTCACTTATATTGTCTAATGTCTGGTTATGATTACGTAGAGAAAACATAATTAGGTAGGTGCATCTCGAATCCCTGACTGTAATAAGAGATAAATTTTAATGAAGATAATGAGAAAATAAAAGTGGGGATTTTTAAATCCCTGTTATTCCCGGGCCTGTTATATATATGGTTTCCACTGGTCTGTAGTTGTACCTTTGGCTTTCTTTCATCCGTTCTGCTATTACTATTATGCTATAAAACCTCATATGTCCTACAAGGGCTGTAAGTCCATAATATTTTCTTTTTCTTTTTTTTAATCAGTATTTTTGTGATGTTAATGTCAGTAGTAATAGATGGTGATAATGTTGTTTTTTACATTTTATTTTATTTTTATTTTCCTCAGCCTCCTATTTATTTGTTAATCTCCAAATCATCATCCTTTCTCCTTCCTCTTCTTGTTCCTTTTCTCCTTCCTCTTCTTGTTCCTCTTCTTTTTCTTTCTCTTCTTCTTCTTCTCTTCTTCTTCCTTCTCTTCTTCTTCTTCCCCTTCTTCTTCTTCCTCCTCTTCTTTTCCTTTCTCTTCTTCTGCTTCCTTATCATCTTCCCATTATTATTCTTACTCTTCTCCCCCTCTTCCTCTTTTTATTTTTCTTCTCCTTAATAAAATCATTATTATGATTTATTAATATTATCATGATAATAATCATAATAATATTGATAATAATAATAATACAACATGTAATAATAAAAACAATGATAATAATAATAATTATATTATTATTTTATTATTACTATTATTATTGTTGTTATTGTTATTATCATTACTGTTAATCAATATTATTATTATCATCATTATTGTCAGTATTATTATTGTAACCACCACCATCATCATCATCATAAATCATTGTATTTATCATTAATCTTTGTCTTTGTATCTCTCTCTCTCTCTCTCTCTCTCTCTCTCTCTCTCTCTCTCTCTCTCTCTCTCTCTCTCTCTCTCTCTCTCTCTCTCTCTCTCTCTTTCTATCTACATGTATCTATCTCTCTCCCTCTCCCCCTCTCCTCTCTCTCTCTCTCTCTCTCTCTCTCTCTCTCTCTCTCTCTCTCTCTCTCTCTCTCTCTCTCTCTCTCTCTCTCTCTTTCTATCTCTCTCTTTCTATCTACATGTATCTATCTCTCTCCCACTCTCCTCCTCTCTCTCTCTCTCTCTCTCTCTCTCTCTCTCTCTCTCTCTCTCTCTCTCTCTCTCTCTCTCTCTCTCTCTCACTCCACCCACGGCTAACATTACTAACAACAGACAACCCCAAAATCAATAAATAGCTTAATATAATAGGATACAATTCCTCCTCCTTCCTTTTCTCATAAAACACACACACGCGCAACAATTGACAACTTCGAAAATCACTGAATCTAGTTAGGAAAACCCTGATATCACCAATGTAGTGGACATGGGTAAAATTCAATACATCAAATAAAATATGATATGTCAAAATAATACAGACTTTAATATCCATATGTAAAACCGACATGTATTATTTGATACAATAGAAGGATTATTAGTAATGTTAAGACTATTTTTACCAACTGAAGTTAAGAGAGAGAGAGAGAGAAATATACAGAGAGAGAGAGAGAGAGAGAGAGAAGGAAAGAGAGAGAGAGAGAAGCAGAGAGAGAGAAATAGAGAGAGAGAGAGAGAGAGAGAGAGAGAGAGAGAGAACTTCGAAAATCACTGAATCTTGTTTCGTCATGCATGATAAGAATCAACCAGTCTTACAAAGGACAGTGGGAGGGGTGTGGAAGTCAAAGGCGTTGACAAACAAGGCCTGGCTTGAGCAATCATAGCTAAGCGGCAAGTCAGCGTCGATATTAAAAATATTATCTGAGCAAACCTGACAATGTGGCCTGGCAGTTCAAATAAAATTTGAATGAGCCGACTTTCCAAAGTATCAAAACATTTAAAATACTTAAAGCAAACAAAAAATCATTATAAGTATAAAAAGAAAATGGATTTATATAAACCTAACATGAATATTGTGACAAAAATGTAATTTTCCCCCAATTGGGGACTACCTAGACACCATGACTACGTGCTCCCCAATTGGGGACTACCTAGCCAACATGACTACGTGCTCCCCAATTGGAGACTACCTAGCCTCTTCCTTTAAAAAAATATTTGCACTTAGATCTAGAGATCTAGAACGTTTTCACTGTAATTTATTATTTCATATATATCTATGAGTTTGGTCAGAATTGCTAGTCTTTCATTTCCTCTGCCTTTGTTACCGCCTGTCCATTTTCTGTAATCTGCAATTATTCGTCCTTTTCCTCTTAAAAACTCAAACGTAAGTCCTAAAACGTAAAACAGCCAGCAGCACGCGATCTGACGGAAGGTTGGGCTAAAAAAGCTACAAAATCGGACCGACTTCGAAGTTGAACTAAAAAGCTCGAAGCAGTCAAGATCGGACTTCGAAGGTCGAGCTAAAATATAACTCGAAGCATCATAGGATTGGACTTTGAACGTCGAAAGGCCAAAGCAGTGCAAGCAACAGGATCGAAGTTCGAGCCTCAACCCATCGGGAGCGGGGATGCATGGCGTGTGGCGACGCCTCTCACCCTCACTTCATCGCCGTCACCGTGGATGACATGGCTGATGTACCAGTGCACCCATTCGCATTTGGCCCATATCTAGATCAAGTTAAAAACAAGACCTAGTTCTACACAAAAGCACGCATGTGGACACAGTGGGGTCGAACCATTATTGGTCAATCAGTAAGGTATTGTCACAGTACCTAAATAAGAGAGGGGCTATAATACAAAATTTGTTCCATAAGCCTCATTTATAGATTATGATTATTATATTCATGAGTGTGTGTGTGTGTGTGTGTGTGTGTGTGTAAATGTATGCAGTGTGTGAATGCGGGGAATATTTAAGAATCAAAGATCAAACTTCAAAAAGCAAAATGAGTCTTCTTCTTAAAGACAAGTTAGGGAAAAGGGTTGCCAGAGGTCCAACGTCAAGGTCGAGGTCGAGTTTTTTAACGTTAAGTGTCGATCCTAAAGATTGGCTGACTGATCTTTGAAAAGTCGAGCTTTGCCTAGCTCTAACCATTTGCACCTGGATCGAGTGGAGGAAATGCATGTTGAATACATTTCCCAAGAAAAAATGCCAAGGATTCGAACCCGGAATATCATGACCCCAAGTCCGGCAACCTTACCACTAAGCCAATGACGCCAGAAACTCCACACAATTACATGTATGTCTAAAACAAATATACATTGTATTATCATTACAGTAGTCTCCGCCAAAATGCACGGTTCTCGGGTGACAAAACAATCGTGCATTTTGGCGAAGGTGCATTTTGACGGAGTCAAGGACCACAGCCTACTACACTGCCGTTCTTGGTTGGGACATAAACTCTTTTGCTTTGTTAGTTGTTTGTAACCGTTTGGGTTTTGTTTGTCGTTACTTGGTTTGAGAATAAGACCCAATTATAGGCATACCATCTTCTCATAGATTGTTTATTCTTCTCTCATTCAAGACTACAGGAGGGGATGGGATGGTGGAGACATTCGGCAATTAGGAGGATTGCTTTTTTTATTTGTTGACACGCTTGTCATAAAAGTGACACAAGACCTTTCTCAGATTTTCTCACCGTGATCAAAGAGAGACAGCCGATCAGAGTGTCTATCTGGCAGGCCATCGTCGATGGCCGAGTTGAGGAGGGAACGGGCAAAGTACCAAGAGCCGAGACAGTTAAGACTGGCATTGTCGTGCGCACGTGTGCACATAGTTAACACAGATCTAGATGTCACACACACACACACACACACACACACACACACGTGCGTTGGGGAGTCTGATATTTGGAGCACTAACATTTTTAAAATGTGACATTTGGAGCACCAACGAAAAATAAATAAGAATTCAGTATGACATTTGGAGCACCAACGAAAAATAAGTAAAAATCCAGTATGACATTTGGAACACAATAGCATCTCAACAGTCTGTTCTACACAGCCCACCCATCGGTATTTGAGTTCACTGACCGACTGCAGGAAATTATGGCTGAGAGCAAATTCAAACTGCAGTCCACAGAAAACCTAAGCACTGGCAAAGCGAAAGATGTCAAGAAGAGAGAATAGATTTCATCAATCCAGGGGTCTTTAATGATGGAACCATGACAAGACATCAGTACATTCAGTCAATATGTCACACTTCACTGTCAAAACTCTGTAAATACGAAGCTCGAATATTTCTTCTTCATGCTTTTTAATGGTTTTAACACTTTCCAATAAAATAAACATTTTCAACGTGGACTCACATCATGAGACAGTCTCAAGGCACTCAAGCTTGTACAACCGCAGAGGGGAAGTGTTTACGTAAGATAAGATAAGATAAGATAAGATAAGATAAGATAAGATAAGATAAGATAAGTTAAAATCATTCTATTGATCTCATATGTTAAAATGTTGACCTGGTCCCATGATACAATAAAACAAGACACACCCACACAAAAAATCGCCTGAAGAAGAGCGCTGCCATAAGGGAAAGAGGTGCTGTGCAACAAACGTGTAATGCTCGATTTGCTGAAAGATTCTCTCGTTGTGACGTTAAAACCCAGGTGTCGAGTTAACCTCTCTCAGTACAGCTCTGGGAACTAGGACTTGGATGTGTATTGTAAGAAAGAAAGAACTACCTGAGAAAGAAGAAAAACTAGAAATGGAGAGAAGCGTATTGAGACTAGTTGCTTTGATTCTGTTCACAGTTTTTTCGACGGGATATGGTAGGGATATCTTTTTAAATTTTTCTATGTAAATAAATGGTGTATTCTTCATTCATCCTTCCCAATTTTCAGTATTCTACCCGTTCATAGTAATATGTTATAAGATTAGGGTTCTCTGCCTTTCGTTCTGAGTTCCATATTATTCTTTATTCAGTTTGTATTTTGAGTTATTTTGGTTGTACAGTACACACTGTTAGCATGCCATTCTTGGGCAGTACACTGTACCCCAATACACACCAAAAACATCGTAATTGTGTCAATTTAACTATAACATGTACAACATTAGTATGTCGTTTTGGCTACATCATGTACTTTGTAATTATGTAATTTTAACTATAACATGTACAACATTAGTATGTCGTTCTGGCTACATCGTGTACATTGAAATTAAACATGTCCACAAACCCCATTTCCTCCATACCCCACCCTTTGCTTTATTTCTCACAAACCCCATTCCCTCCTTTATACCCCCATTCCCCCTTGCTTTATTTCTTACAAACCCCATTCCTCCATACCCTGCCCTTTGCTTTATTTCTTACAAACCCCATTCCCTCCATACCCTGCCCTTTGCTTTATTTCTCACAAACCCCATTTCCTCCATACCCCACCCTTTGCTTTATTTCTTACAAACCCCATTCCCTCCATACCCCACCCTTTGCTTTATTTCTGACAAACCCCATTCCTCCATACCCTACCCCAACAAACTGACCCCCCCACCCAAGGGTGGCGGTGGGGGTGGGTGTGAGGGGGAGAGATAGAAAGGTAATGTATCCTTTCTCGCCCTAAACTCCACAAAATCCCCATAACGAGGCGACCAACGCTACTATGAGATCAAGTTCCCCTTAACGTAGTAACATCGCATTCGGCTAACGTTTTCTGTAAACTAATTGACATACATGTAATTTTACACAGCTGAACACTAAGTTTGACATCAATTATTACTGCGAAGCAGATCTGTTGATATCCTTGCATTCTTCCAATTTCGTTTTATAAATTAAAGCACAAATAATATAATTCTGTTTCTCAATAATAATAATAATAATAATAATAATAATAATAATAATAATAATAATAATAATAATAATAATAATGATAATAATGATAATAATAATAAAATAATATAATAAAATAATAATAATAATAATAATAATAATAATAATAATAATAATAATAATAATAATAATAATAATAATGATAATAATAATAATAATAATAATAATAATAATAATAATAATAATAATAATAATAATAATAATAATAATAATAATAATAATAATGTTAATAACAACAACAATAATAATAATAATAATAATAATAATAATAATAATAATAATAATAATAATAATAATAATAATAATAATAATAATAATAATAATAATAATGATAATAATAATAATAATAATATAATAATAATAATATAATAATAATAATATGAATAATAATAATAATAATAATAATAATAATAATAATAATAATAATAATAATAATAATAATAATAATAATAATGATAAATAAAAATAATAATAATAATAATGATAATAATAATAATAATAACAATAATAATAATAGAATAATAATAATAGTATAATAATATTAATAGTAGTAGTAGTAGTAGCAGCAGCAGCAGTAGTAGTAGTAGCAGCAGCAGCAGCAGCAGTAGCAGTAGCAGCAGCAAGCAGCAGCAGCAGCAGTAGCAGCAGCAGCAGCAGCAGTAATAGCAGTAGCAGTAGCAGCAGCAGCAGCAGCAGCAGCAGCAATAGCAGCAGCAGCAGCAGCAGCAGCAGCAGCAGCAGCAGCAGCAGCAGCAGCAGCAGCAGCAGCAGCAGCAGCAGCAGCAGCAGTAGTAGTAGTAGTAGCAGCAGCAGTAGCAGCAGCAGCAGCAGCAGCAAGCAGCAACAGTAGCAGCAGCAGCAGCAGCAGCAGCAGCAATAGCAGCAGTAGTGGTAGTAGCAGCAATAGCAGCAGCAGCAGCAGCAGCAGCAGCAGTAGTAGTAGTTGTAGTAGTAGCAGTAGCAGTAGTAGTAGTAGTAGTAGTAGTAGTTGTGGCCCATAAAGCAGAATCTTATCCCAGTTTCTATAGAGGGAAGATAATAATCACCTCCTGGACATGATGCTAGTCCGACGTTGAATTGTACTCCAAGCTAGTGCTTGTACCCATTTGCAGCGGGATTGAGTTAGGAAGATTGTGTATTAAGTGGCTTTCCCAATGAACACAACATCGGACTACCTTTGTCAGGATTCGAACCTGATACCTCTTGATCCCAAGTTTGGTATCCTAACCACTTGACCACCGACGCCACATACATTTTGGGGGAGGGGGAGGGGGTTAGAGGTCAAAAAAGAAAATGCATCCTGGATTTTCCGCCAAAACGTTTATTTCAGGGAAAACTTCACCTTCTTCCGCCTCACCACACACATAATACTATATAAAGGAACTTACACACACCTATACACATAATACTATATAAAGGAACTACACACACCTATACACATAATACTATATAAAGGAACTTACACACACCTATACACATAATACTATATAAAGGAACTTACACACACCTATACACATAATACTATATAAAGGAACTTACACACACCTATACACATAATACTATATAAAGGAACTTACACACACCTATACACATAATACTATATAAAGGAACTTACACACACACCTATACACATAATACTATATAAAGGAACTTACACACACTTAAACACATAACTCTATATAAAGGAACTTACACACACCTTTACACATAATACTAAATAAAGGAACTTACACACACCTATATACACACATACACACACATATTCATGTAATACTATATAAAAGAACTTACACACCTATACACACACATATATATACACAACTACACATAATACTATATAAAAGAACTTACACACACCTATACACACACAAATACACACACACATACACATAGTACTATATAAAGGAACTTACACACACCTATACACATGATACTATATAAAGGAACTTATACACACACCTATACACATAATACTATATAAAGGAACTCACACACACTATACACATAATACTATATAAAGGAACTCACACACACCTATACACATAATACTATATAAAGGAACTTACACACACCTATACACATAATACTATATAAAGGAACTTACACACACCTATACACATAATACTATATAAAGGAACTTACACACACCTACACACACATACACACACACATAATACTACATAAAGGAACTTACACACACCTATACACACACATACACACACATGCACACACACACAAACACACTCCATCCCGTTTTTCAATATTTCAGTAAGTCAACTGAAGAGGATAAATATTACCTCAATGTAATGCCTTCATCTTTAATTAATGTTTGATGAACAGGAAACGTTTAACTATTACCTCCAATGTAATGCCTTCATCTTTAATTAATGTTTGATGAACAGGAAACGTTTAACTATTACCTCCAATGTAATGCCTTCATCTTTAATTAATGTTTGATGAACAGGAAACGTTTAACTATTACCTCCAATGTAATGCCTTCATCTTTAATTAATGTTTGATGAACAGGAAACGTTTAACTATTACCTCCAATGTAATGCCTTCATCTTTAATTAATGTTTGATGAACAGGAAACGTTTAACTATTACCTCCAATGTAATGCCTTCATCTTTAATTAATGTTTGATGAACAGGAAACGTTTAACTATTACCTCCAATGTAATGCCTTCATCTTTAATTAATGTTTGATGAACAGGAAACGTTTAACTATTACCTCCAATGTAATGCCTTCATCTTTAATTAATGTTTGATGAACAGGAAACGTTTAACTATAACCTCCAATGTAATGCCTTCATCTTTAATTAATGTTTGATGAACAGGAAACGTTTAACTATTACCTTCAATGTAATGCCTTCATCTTTAATTAATGTTTGATCAAACGGAACCTTTCAACTATTACATCCAATGTAATGTCTTCATCTTTAATAAATGTTTGATTAAACGGAAACTTTCAACTATTACATAATGTAATGTCTTCATCTTTAATAAATGTGTGATGAACCGAAACTTTTAAATATTACCTCCAATGTAATGTCTTCATCTTGAATAAATGTTTGATTAAACGGACACTTTTAAATATTACCTCCAATGTAATGTCTTCATCTTGAATAAATGTTTGATTAAACGGAAACTTTTAAATATTACCTCCAACGTAATGTCTTCATCTTGAATAAATGTTTGATTAAACGAAACTTTTAAATATTACATCCAACGTAATGTCTTCATCTTGAATAAATGTTTGATTAAACGGAAACTTTTAAATATTACCTCCAACGTAATGTCTTCATCTTGAATAAATGTTTGATTAAACGGAAACTTTTAAATATTACCTCCAACGTAATGTCTTCATCTTGAATAAATGTTTGATTAAACGGAAACTTTTAAATATTACCTCAACGTAATGTCTTCATCTTGAATAAATGTTTGATTAAACGGAAACTTTTAAATATTACCTCCAACGTAATGTCTTCATCTTGAATAAATGTTTGATTAAACGGAAACTTTTAAATATTACATCCAACGTAATGTCTTCATCTTCCATAAATGTTTGATAAACCGGAAACTTTTAAAATATTACATCCAATGTAATGTCTTCATCTTTAATAAATGTTTGATAAACCGGAAACTTTTAAATATTACTAAATATATTTTGGGAGGCGTAATAGCTGAACCGTAGTGATGTGAACTTGCAATTACAACGTCACTGGTTCATACCCCACGGCTGGCACAACGTTGTACTCTTAAGAAAGGTACTTCATTCTACTTTCCTCATTTGACTCAGGTGTGAATGAGTACCCAGCTATAGGTGGAGAAAGATCTAACAGGCCTGTGTACTGTATGCGCTCCCGTGAATTGGGGGGGGGGGGGGGGATTTGAATGCAATGGCCTTCTGG
>JAXRKP010000291.1:145000-265000 GCA_037039925.1 Doris montereyensis | reverse complement strand
CGCATGTATCCGAGAACTATTCCAACTTTTTAATCATAAAACCTGTTTAAAATGGTTGCTCAAGTGGATGAAAATTCTACTTAATGACGGGGAAACATTGACAATTTCATTAATTAAACGTCACTTGAGGTAGAAGTAGAAATATTTCTCAATTGAAAACGATCTTGGGATCATTTAGAACCTACATACAAAATATAGAGTTACACTTGGTGGCCTGGCAACAGAGCATTTGACGAACAAAAAACAACGACCAACTCAGAATTATATATGGTATATAAATTAGATTTAAAGAGAAGTAACGTGTACACTACGCCTTTCAAAACAAAATTATTCGCCATGATTTCATTTAGCTTAGATGTTTAGAAGGCCAATGCTAGCTACATCGTGGATAAAGTAATAAAAGCAACAACAAAAAACCACTAAACCCATAATAGTCATCGCTTTTAAGCCGTGTTTTCGAATCTACAGAAGATGAAAGGCTGATAGATACGTTACTATCACATAATTTTGTTGTTGCTAGTTATTTTAACGTATATGTATAATTTTAAGCCATGTTTTGGAATATTCAGATGATGATAAATAACAATGCGTCCAAACAGACTTTTTTCAAATGACGCAGTTAGTTTCGTAAACGTTATCACACTCGTAGATGCAGTTCCTGCCATTGCTCCCTATGAAGCACTGTAATTGAACCGTAGTGTTCTGGGCATCAAAATCACAACAACACTGGGGGTGGGGGGGGGTGGGGGGGTGGGGGGGCTTCACAACATTTTACTCTTAAGGGGAAAAGTACTTCCTCCACTTTCCTCACTTGACTCAAGTGAGAATGAGTGCCCATCTATAGGTAGAGAAAGGTCTTGTCGAAGTGTTAGTACGAAAAGCCTAACAACAGCATGTGTACTGCGTCCCCGGGAGTTAAGAAGGACTTTGAATTAAATGGCCCGCTGGGGGATAAATAATGTATATTCGGTGAGCCTGCACTTGTGTGGAGATACGGCCTGTAAATCCATCTTTATCTTCTTTTTCTTTTTTTTTACTTTTTCAGGGAACACCTATAGTTGCTCCGAATATATAAGCAAGTATGGTGTCAGCGAGTGTTACAGAGAAACGCTCCATAGCACCAGCTGTTGTGAATCCTGCGAAAACAAACGACTTGACGATCAGAGTAAGTACACGTATGCTTTCAATTCATACAGAAGCCATGCGTGTGCGAGTTTGAACAGAATATTAAGAGATATGGCCTCCTTTTCATCCTCACCTTCCCACCCCACCTCCACCCCTTCCCTTTTTTCTCAAATTATACCCACTATCCCCACCCTCATCATCCACACTTATATTATATTATATTATATTATATTATATTATATTATATTATATTATATTATATATATATATTATATTATATTATATTATATTATAGTATATTATATTATATTATATTATATTATATTATATTATATTATATTATATTATATTATATTATATTATATTATATATATATATTATATTATATTATATTATATTATATTATATTATATGTATTATATTATATTATATTATATTATATTATATTATAGTATAGTATAGTATAGTATAGTATAGTATAGTATAGTATATCATATCACATCACATCACATCACATCACATCACATCACATCACATAGCATAGCATAGCATAGCATAGCATAGCATAGCATAGCATAGCATAGCATAGCATAGCATATCATATCATATCATATCATATCATATCATATCACATCATACTATATTACAGTTTGTTTTGATGTATCCTACTTTATTTCGGTTTATTGGTTGTTGTGCTGTTTATTGTTGTTGTAAATGTATGTGTGTGTATGTGTAGGGGGACTTAATTTGTTCTCCGGATTATTTGAATTTATTTGTTGTTGTTTGTTTTTGTGGGTTGTTGTTGTTGTTTCTCTATTTTTGCGTGTGTTTTTTTTTAAGGTTGGTTTTTTTCTTCTTGTTTTGGTTTTTGGGTGTACAGTAGCATAGAATGTTTGCACTGTTTACCCTTGCTCTATGAAAAGCAGAGACACATTTTATTTTGTTACCATACTATTATTCCGATGATACCCGTAGTAAATACAGAGATTCTGTCTCATGGAATGATCATGTCTCCTAGTGATGATTATGTCTCCTAGTGATGACTCTGTCTCCTACTGGTGATGATTGTCTCCTAGTGATGAGTATGTCTCCTAGTGATGATTCTCTCCAATAATGATGATTCTATGTAATAGTAATGATTCTCTCTAATGGTCGTGAATCTCTCTAATAGTAATGATTCTCTCTTATATAGTTGTTTATCTCTAGTTGTGATGAATATGTCTCTTCGTGATGGCTCTGTCTCCTAGTGATGATTCTGTCTCCTAAAGATGATCTGTCTCCTAGCAATGATTCTGTCTCCTGGTCATGATTCTCTCTAATTGTAATGATTCTCTCTAATAGTAATGATTCTCTCTAATAGTGAAGATTCTCTTGAATAGAATGATTATCTCTAATAGTAGTGATTCTCTCTAATAGTGATGATTATGTCTTTTTGTGATGATTCTGTCTAATTGTTATGATTCTGTCTCTTTGTGATGATTATGTCTCTTGGTGATGATTCTCTCAATAGTAATGATTCTCTCTAATAGTAATGATTCTCTCTAATATTAATGATTCTCTCTAATAGTAATGATTCTCTCTAATAGTAATGATTCTCTCTAATAGTAATGATTCTCTTTAATAGTAATGATTCTCTCTAATAGTAATGATTCTCTCTAATAGTAATGATTCTCTCTAATAGTAATGATTCTCTCTAATAGTAGTGATTATCTCTAATAGTAATGCTTCTCTCTAATAGTAATGCTTCTCTCTAATACTAGTGATTCTCTCTAATAGTAGTGATTCTCTCTAATAGTAATGATTCTCTCTAATAGTAGTGCTTCTTTCTAATAGTAATGATTCTCTCTAATGGTAGTGATTCTCTCTAATAGTAATGATTCTCTTTAACAGTAATGATTCTCTCTAATAGTAATGATTCTCTCTAATAGTAATGATTCTCTAATAGTAATGATTCTCTCTAATAGTAATGATTCTCTCTAAAAGTAGTGATTCTCCTAATAGTAATGATTCTCTCTATTATTAATGATTCTTTCTAATAGTAATGATTCTCTCTAATAGTAGTGATTCTCTCTAATAGTAATGATTCTCTCTAATAGTAGTGATTCTCTCTAATAGTAATGATTCTCTCTAATAGTAATGATTCTCTCTAATAGTAATGATTCTCTCTAATAGTAATGATTATCTCTAATAGGAATGATTCTCTCTAATAGTAATGATTCTCTCTAATATAAGTGATTATCTCTAATAGTAATGATTCTCTCTAATAGTAGTGATTCTCTCTAATAGTAGTGATTCTCTCTAATAGTAATGATTCTCTCTAATAGTAATGATTCCCTCTAATAGTAGTGATTCTCTCTAATAGTAGTGATTCTCTCTAATAGTAATGATTCTCTCTAATAGTAGTGATTATCTCTAATAGTAATGATTCTCTCTAATAGGAATGATTCTCTCTAATAGTAATGATTCTCTCTAATAGTAGCCATTCTCTCTAATAGTACTGATTCTCTCTAATAGTAATGATTCTATCTAATTGTAATGATTCTCTCTAATAGTAATGATTTTCTTTAATAGTAATAAATTCTCACTAACTGTAGTGATTCTCTCTAATAGTGACGATTCTCTCTAATAGTGACGATTCTCTCTAATATTAACGATTCTCTCTAATAGTAATGACTCTCTCTAATAGTGATGATTGTCTCTAATAGGGATGATTCTCTCTAATAGTGATGATTTTGTCTCTTAGTAATGATTCTGTCTAATTGTTATGATTCTGTCTCCTAGCGATAATTCTGTCTCCTAGCGATGATTCTGTCTCCTAGTGATGATTCTTTCTAATAGTAATGATTCTCTCTAATAGCTATGATGCTCTTTAATTGTTATGATTCTGTCTAATTGTTATGATTTTGTCTAATTGTTATAATTCTGTATAATTGTTATAATTCTGTATAATTGTTATACTTCTGTATAATTGTTATGATTTTGTTTAATTGTTATAATTCTGTGTAATTGTTATAATTCTGTATAATTGTTATGATTCTGTATAATTGTTATGATTCTGTATAATTGTTATAATTCTGTCTCCTAGAGACGAATCTGTCACCTAGTGATGATTGTGTCTCCTATTGATGATTCTCTCTAATAGTAATGATTCTTTCTAATAGTAATGATTCTCTCTAATAGTGATGATTTACTCTAATAGTGTTGATTATGTTTTTGTAGTGATGATTCTGTCTAATACTAATGATTCTCTCTAATAGTAATGATTATGTCTAATAGTGATGATTCTCTCTAATAGTGATGATTCTGTTTAATAGTAATGATTCGTCTAATAGTGATGATTCTCTCTAATAAGGATGATTATGTCTCTTAGTGATGATTCTCTCCAATAGTAATGATTCTCTCTAAATAGTAATGATTCAGTCTAATAGTGATGACTCTCTCTAATAGTGATGACTTCTCTAATAGTGACGATTCTCTCTAATAAGGATGATTATGTCTCTTAGTGGAGATTCTGTGATGGGGGGGGGGGGTTCTTTTTTTGTGTGTGCTCAGATTGGTCAGCGTATTTCACTCAAGACATAGCAGTTACTGCACTATTGGACCATTGTTTTGTTAAGGGTTGAGGTGTGTGTGTTTTTGGTTTGTTTTGTTTTGTTTTTGTTTTGCTTTGTTTTGTCGTTTTTTGTTTTGTTTTTGTTTTTTGTTGGGGGGGGGGGGCGGTTGTAATTTCTGTTTGGGGTTGGGGGGTGTTGTGTAAGCTCATCTAATATATCCATTGACTACGTAACTCTCTTTTTGAATGAATATCACTCAAACTAAATAGTTATCTATCTATCTATCTAGCTACCTATCTATCTAGCTAGTTATCTAGTTACCCATATGTCTATTTCTTCCATTGCTTATTAATTGTATGCCTGTGCCGTAGCATCTCCGATGAAAATTTTTTATTTGCTTTACGTTGCCAGGTTGTCCATTTGGAGACAATTTATTTGCTTTCAATTGTGGAGCTCTGCCTGCCCTTCGAAGACTGTGTAACGCTCAAGAAGAAAGCTACTGTTGTGAGACGTGTTCAACTCTGACAACCAGAGCACCTACACCAGCCCCAACTCAACCTGTAGTACCAACAATCGGCAACAGACCTACTACTAACAACCCAGACAGTAACAACAACAACAACAACAACAACAATAATAATAATAATAATAATAATAATAATAATAATAATAATAATAGCGACAAAGCTGATGGAATTCGAAGTTCTGATATGCTTTCTCTGATCCTTATATCTATTGTTGTAATTTGTTTGGTATGAGAATTCACTGCTTGAGAAATGCATCTTCGATGTGTCAGTGCCATGCTGAAATCTAGATTTTAGTATCGTTTTGGAAAGTATTGTCTGATTTTACGTAACCAAACCGAAGACATGTGTTTCGGTTTCAGATTCGATATGAGTGTTCACTTTATTGGTGCTCTTAAATGGTGTTTGGGAATTTCCGGTAGTCCGGGAACTTATTAAATCTAGCTATATTTCAATTTAAAGGCAAATCAATTCGATCTGCATCATGATAAATAAAAGCATTGGCGAAAAGTATTGACTAACATAAAGAATGGATTATTTCAGGTAGGCCCTACTTGTTTACTATAATATCTTATATTGAGATTTCAACTTAAAATCAATTGCTGTAAGTAGTGCTCCCCATACATCATTTATTCTTCTCTTATGTATACATATTGGTATCCTTCATCTGATCAATCATAAATCGGACTGGTGTCGTAAAAAACGAATCGCATTGAACTAAACGTATACTTAAAATGGTTCTTTCAATTATACATGCATTGGGTTGTTTTTTTTAATTATGTGAGTTGTGAAACAATCAAATTGCTTTTATGTTTGCCATCTCTCTTCCCTCACGTCACTCCTTTACTACTACTACTACTACTACTACTACTACTACTACTACTACTACTACTACTACTACTACTACTACTACTACTACTATTACTACTACTACTACTACTACTATTACTACTACTATTACTACTACTACTACTACTACTACTACTACTACTACTACTACTACATACTACACACACACACACATGATGATAATCATCATCATCATATCATCATCATCATCATCCATCATCATCATCATCATCATCATCATCACCATTGTCACAATCTTTTCAATATATAATTCTATTCATAAACATGAATTTCAATTTCGTCACCGATCACCATGTTGCGCGCGCAAAATTGTAGTTAGAATTTTGGGTTTTTATCTCTGTATGTTGTTGTTGTTGTTGTTGTTGTTGTTGATTTTAGTTTGAGTTCGTTTCCTTTGTCCATTGATTTATTGATGAAGTTACATTAGGACCTTGTGCCATTCATAAAGTATCCAATAGGAAAGAAGAGCTTAACATATCATGTATCTATTCCATAAATCATTCTGTATCTATTCCACCTGACATTCTCATCTCTGATACCGTACCAAATGAGATGTACATATGCTCAGGAAACATAAAGAAAAGTTTAACCTATATTGGACTTTCTGACTGAGGAAAAATGCCCGACCTTTACATCCTGATTTTTGCTCTTTAGGTGATAGGTGATCCAGGTTTGTACTATAGTATTACACTAGTCGCCATCCAAGTGCACGTTTCGCCCAAGCACAAGCTTTCTCGTTCTGACCAATTTTTCGCTACATTATAGTAGTAATAGTAATAGTAATAGTAATAGTAATAGATAAGTCACTTGTATAGCCCACTGAATCCATTTGAATCCATTTGGCATGCTATAAGGTGCTTCACCGAAATCACACAATTACATACAAGCGATTAAAGTTAATAATACACTAGCCAGAATAGTTACGTTTTAAGATTTTGATTTGAAATGTGTTAGTGTTAAGTTAGTCGAGTTTCTGGGGGGGGGTGGAGGTTTGTAAACAGTGGAGTTCTAGACAATGGGTGCGGCGTTAAAGAAAGATTGGTGAGCGGATCCAGTTTTTGACCGCCTCTTTTTAAATATTGTTTGCTTTGGAGTATATTAGGCTTCTAGCCCGAACGTTGATGTCAATCAGAGCGCCGAGATATTTATGAGCATGTCCGTATATGCGTTTGTAGATGTGGCAAGCAATGTTGAAAGTTATTCTCTTCTCTATGGGTAGCCAGTGCAGCGAGTGCAGGATAAACCCCTAGCTATTAAGCGCACGGTATCTTAGTCTCATTTCGGACAAGGCGCGTTCTAACCCAGAACTTTTATAATCAAGTTATGCAAAGGCTTTTAACTTTTAAGTCTGTACAGATAAATGGGAGTAGTAATACATAATATGTAGAAAAGGTCAGTGTGTGTGTGTGTATGTGTTTGTGTGTGTTGTGTGTGTGTGTGTGTGTGGTGTGGTATGGGGTGTAGGTGTGTAGTACGTTGCGGATTCACGACACTTCACATTCCCATCATCCAAAAGCATGTGAAAGCTGCGAGCTCCGAGAGAACCCTTAACAGCGAGGTACAAGTTACGGGTGACTGCGTGCCTTCACCAATCTCCCCAGGTGGCGAAGCGGTAAAACTAAAACGTTGCCGTTCGTTTTGAGCTGCTCCATGTCACTGTAAAGACGGGTTACTGTCATCACCATCATCATCATCATCATCATCATCATCATCATCATACTCATCATCATCTTATTGAAGGGACTGGTCTATGTTTGAGTTCATTGTGGAAACCCTTTGAACAGAGACTTATACTCATAGTGTATGTCCTCAGCTGGCTCTGGGTCAGTTGTGGGGTCCCTGTCAATACTATCATGTTTGTCTCATTGAAACTTACCCCGTCCACATTCACCATATTATTCGATGATCTCAGGGGTGAAGATCTCATAGGAAACGGCAGTCTAGCAAATGGTTTCCAGCACTAGCTGGGGAGGCGGGGGTAAGACTACTATTGCCTGCGATAGACAAGCGTCCTGTCTTGGAGGCGATGTACTACTAGTACTACATGTCCCGCTTCACTCCATAAAACAATGATAAATCAAATCAAATCAAATCAAATCAAATCACAAGGAATACAGCATCAGACTTACCTCCCATTGCTAGAATTCAAACTGAAGACAAACATTTCCTTTTATTATTATTTCTAGACTGTGCGAACAATTTTGATATTGTGCAAAGCCTTTTTTCCCCCAAAATCAAATAAATAGATTTTCATTTTATTTTATGCGTGTTGTTGTTTTTCATTGGTATGCGCAGATATTTCTTAACTGTGCGCACCACCTCTTCTCTCTGGTATGCGCAGATATTTATTAACTGTGCGCACCATCTCTTCTCCCTGACATGCGCAGATATGTATTAACTGTGCGCACCATCTCTTCTCTCTGGTATGCGCAGATATGTATTAACTGTGCGCACCATCTCTTCTCCCTGATGTGCACAGACATTTTTCATCTGTGCGCACCACCTCTTCTACCTGATGTGCACAGACATTTTTTCAACCGTGCGCACCATCTCTTCTCCCTGGTGTGCACAGACATTTTTTAAAACTTTGCATACCACCTCTTCTCCCTGGTGTTGCGTGCGCAGGTTATAGGGAACATTGCCCAAGACTTCACAATCTCAAATCTGGTAGCTTACTTTAACCACTCTGCCACCTACACCTCGACAATTGTTTTTTTTATTTTTCATTGAAATTTACCCCGTCCACCATATGCGGTGGGTGATATCAGGACGACTTGAGAGGAAACCGCAAGAGAGGAAAGAAAAAATACGAAAAAGTGAAAAGAAAGAAGTAGGACCTACCTGTATCAACCAGCCAACCGTTCATAACTGTGTGCTACATAACAGTGGAGTGAGGGAAGTTAAAGTAGTACATGTATTATTGAAACACAGTCCATCCCTTTTGTACTTTCTTTAGAAAATGTTTCATTCTTGAAATTGTAGAAAGGCATGTACCACAATCCTGCGCAAAAATCATTAAAATCCCCATATATTGAAGGAAGTTAAAGTATAAATTTAAAAAACGCTTTTTTTGTTCGTTTTTCTCCAAACATGATTTTGTTAGATATTAGGTTTTTCATTCAAAGAGCAGTTAGCAATGGCAAACAGTGTGTAAGTTCTACTCAATGTCTTTTTGCAAACAGTGTCGTAAAACCCCGTTCTCGATTTTTTTTTCCAGCAAAACCTACCCCTCTTGGTCAAGATAGTTGGGCACCTAATCCCAGCAGAGACGGACGATAAAAGAGGTCCCGTGTTTTCTGTTAAAGATCCCAACACTCTCTGCATGTTAAAGATCCCCTGGCTATTTACCAACAGGACAATCTGGGCAAAATTTATAAATTCTATCAAAAACCCCCGAGATTACCTTAGCAGTTATGGATGTACATAAAATCAAAACTCAACATCCAATCCTTTGTCAGTCGAATTTACACAATCACAGTCGAATTTACAGTCACAGTCGAACTTACACAGTCACTGTCGAATTTACAAAGTCACAGTCGAATTTACAGTAACAGTCGAATTTACACAGTCACAGTCGAATTTACACAATCACAGTCGAATTTACACAGTCACAGTCGAAATTACACAATCACAGTCGAATGTACACAGTCACAGTCGAATTTACACAGTCACAGTCGAATTTAGTCACAGTCGAATTTACACAGTCACAGTCGAAATTACACAATGCAGTCGAATTTACACTGTCACAGTCGAATTTAGTCACAGTCGAATTTACACAGTCACAGTCGAAATTACACAATCACAGTCGAATTTACACAGTCACAGTCGAATTTAGTCACAGTCGAATTTACACAGTCACAGTCGAACTTACACAGTCACAGTCGAATTTAGTCACAGTCGAATTTACACAGTCACAGTCGAATTTAGTCACAGTCGAATTTACACAGTCACAGTCGAAATTACACAATCACAGTCGAATTTACACAGTCACAGTCGAATTTAGTCACAGTCGAATTTAACAGTCACAGTCGAAATTACACAATCACAGTCGAATTTACACAGTCACAGTCGAACTTACACAGTCACAGTCGAACTTACACAGTCACAGTCGAACTTACACAGTCACAGTCGAATTTAGTCACAGTCGAATTTAGTCAGTTGGATTTACGCAGTCACAGTCGAATTTACACAGTCACAGTCGAATTTACAGTCACAGTCGAATTTACACAGTCACAGTCGAATTTACAGTCACAGTCGAACTTACACAGTCACAGTCGAATTTACACAGTCGCAGTCGAACTTACACAGTCACAGTCGAATTTATAGTCACAGTCAAAACCTTGCTTTACTAGCTGATTATGAGTCTGCGTTCAGAACAAATGTTTGCCCTCAACATTACAATAAACAAAAATGTTTGAAAGACAAGACAGTTTTAAGTCTCTTCTATTTATTCATTTTATCATAACTATAATGAATGAGGTTTACATTTTCAATAAATCTGAAAAAAATTCATCTGGCAGAAACTACATATATAAGTAAGCAATGACATTCTGAGACAAAAACAGTTCAAGTGAGAAGTGAGAAGTGAGTAGGTGAATCAAAGCGAGAAGAAAGGTTAGGATGAAACTTTAAGGTTGTCTTTTTTTTTTTACTATGGGACAACATGTTCAAATTATCACTTCTCCCCCCCCCCCCCCCCAAATCAATCGGGGTAAACAACATACCTCAAAGTCAAAGTCAATGATATAGTGTATTACTACTAATTGAAATGACTTTTTTTTTTTTTTTTTTAACTTAATCGACATTGAAAAACGATGATAAGCACAATAACAAAATATTTCACAACACCTCAAAGTCAAAGTCAAAGGGATAAAATGTATCACATATCATCGACATAGCTGCCAGCCTTTCAAAATTAAAATTTAAATAGACTCTGAGCGTGTAAACTACTTTTACTCGCACAACACGGCCCACTAGTGTTCCAGAAAACTTTGAAATTGTAACTTGAACGGGTGAATGAATTACAAGAGGCAGGAACTCAGAAACAATGGGATACAGTGGACACTCTGGACACAGCTGGACGCTGATCATTTGCCTTTCTGGCCAATCGTGACGTGACGGCAATCTTGCAACTCAGAACAATGTATCCCGAACTTCATCTCAATCTCTCCGCCGAGTCTCTACAGTTGACTTAGGGTTTCTGTAAAGAAACATTGCAACTACAGACAAAATAGTCTCTACAGTTGACTTGGGGTTTCTGTAAAGAAACATTGCAACTACAGACAAAATAGTCTCTACAGTTGTCTTAGGGTTTCTTTAAAGAAACATTGCAACTACAGACAAAATAGTCTCTCCAGTTGACTTAGAGTTTCTGTAAAGAAACATTGCAACTACAGACAAAATAGTCTCTACAGTTGTCTTAGGGTTTCTGTAAAGAAACATTGCAACTACAGACAAAATAGTCTCTACAGTTGTCTTAGGGTTTCTTTAAAAGAAACATTGCAACTACAGACAAAATAGTCTCTGCAGTTGACTTAGGGTTTCTGTAAAGAAACATTGCAACTACAGACAAAATAGTCTCTACAGTTGACTTAGGGTTTCTTTAAATAAAGAAACATTGCAACTACAGACAAAATAGTCTCTGCAGTTGACTTAGGGTTTCTGTAAAGAAACATTGCAACTACAGACAAAATAGTCTCTACAGTTGACTTAGGGTTTCTGTAAAGAAACATTGCAACTACAGACAAAATAGTCTCTACAGTTGTCTTAGGGTTTCTTTAAAGAAACATTGCAACTACAGACAAAATAGTCTCTGCAGTTGACTTAGGGTTTCTTTAAAGAAACATTGCAACTACAGACAAAATAGTCTCTGCAGTTGACTTAGGGTTTCTGTAAAGAAACATTGCAACTACAGACAAAATAGTCTCTACAGTTGACTTAGGGTTTCTGTAAAGAAACATTGCAACTAAAGACAAAATAGTCTCTGCAGTTGTCTTAGGGTTTCTTTAAAGAAACATTGCAACTACAGACAAACCTCATATTTGCACATGTACATGTATATTTTGTGCTTTTCAAGGAAAGTACAGACTTACGGATTCAAAGCCACAGAAAAAAGACCCATACTATAGATACGCCGTTATACGTAATGGTTGGCAGCTATGCATCAATGATTCAAAATAAAATTGACATGATGCTAAATCGGTCCGGAACCCTAAAATAAAATTGACACGATGCTAAATCCGTCCGCAACCCTAAAATAAAATTGACATGAGGGTAAATCAGTCTGGAACCCTAAAATAAAATTGAATGATGCTAAATCGGTCCAGAACCATAAAACAAAATTTGACATGACACTACATAAATCGGTCCAAAATAAAATTGACATGACACTATATAAGTCGGTCGGAAAAAAATAAAATTGACATGACACTACATAAATCGGTCGGAAACCCTAAAATAAAATTGACATGACACTACATAAGTCGGTCGGAAACGCTAAAATAAAATTGACATGACACTACATAAATCGGTCGAAACCCTAAAATAAAATTGACATGACACTATATAAGTCAGTCAGAAACGCTAAAGTAAAATTGACATGACACTATATAAGTCGGTCAGAAACCCTAAAATAAAATTGACATGACGCTAAATCGGTCCGGAACCCTAAAATAAAATTGACACGATGCTAAATCCGTCCGCAACCTCAAAATAAAATTGACATGAAAATAAACCCTAAAATAAAATTGACATGATGCACTAATTTGACATGACACTCATAAATCGGTCAGAAACCCTAAAATAAAATTGACATGACACTATATAAATCGGTCAGAACTACATAAATCGGCTCGAAACCCTAAAATAAAATTGACATGACACTACATAAATCGGTCGGAAACCCTAAAATAAAATTGACATGACACTATATAAGTCAGTCAGAAACGCTAAAATAAAATTGACATGACACTATATAAGTCAGGTCGGAAAACCTAAAATAAAATTGACATGAAAAACACTACATAAATCGGTCGGAAACCCTTAAAATTGACCCAGACATGACACTATATAAGTCGAACCCTAAAAATAAAATTGACATGATGCTAAATCTATAACCCTAAAATAAAATTGACATGAGGGTAAATCAGTCTGGAACCCTAAAATAAAATTGACATGATGCTAAATCGGTCCAGAACCATAAAACAAAATTGACATGACACTATATAAGTCGGTCAGAAACGCTAAAATAAAATTGACATGACACTACATAAATCGGTCAGAAAACCCTAAAATAAAATTGACATGACACTATATAAGTCGGTCGGAAACCTAAAATAAAATTGACATGACACTACATAAATCGGTCGAAAACCCTAAAATAAAATTGACATGACAATACATAAATCGGTCAGAAACCCTAAAATAAAATTGACATGACACTATATAAATCGGTCAGAAACGCTAAAATAAAATTGACATGACAATACATAAAATCGGAAACAAAATAAATTGACATGACACTATATAAGGTCAGAAACGCTAAAATAAAATTGACATGACAAAACATAAATCGGTCAGAAACCCTAAAATAAAATTGACATGATGCTAAATAAATCTGTCTGAAACCCTAAAATAAAATTGACATGATGCTAAATAAATCGGTCTGAACCCTAAAATAAAATTGACATGATGCTAAATAAATTGGTCTGAATCCTGTGTAAAAAGAAATAAAAATCAAATAAACATATTCAATGAAGTCAAAATCATGCCCAGCGTTTTAACCTGAGGCTAATGAGCCATTCAAGGGATACAAAATCACAGATATACATGTATAATAATGTAGATTTCAATCAATATCAACAACTTGATTATAATTAAAAGAAATAAGAACGTGTACCATTTTCACAGGTGACTTGGGCACGGACGAACGCATTGAGTGAGCGTGCGCCCCGTTAGCCGAAAAAAATATGCTCAGGTGGGAACACAGCCCAATAAGATTTTAATGATTGTCCTAATAAGTTGTTGTTTTTGGTGAATTTTGTTCTGTAATAAGCCAATGAGATCATGTAAAAGCGCATAGAGCATCATTGCGCTTTTCGCATCCTGATCTTCAGAACAGGACGCATCAGCAACTTCTGTGATCCCTTTAATGAGGAGATCCCTGTGGATACGCGCTTTTTAAATGATATTCATTATTTCATGTATTATTATCATCATCATCATCATCATCATCATCATCATATTGTTATTGTTATTATTATTATTATTATTATTATTATTATTATTATTATTATTATTATTATTATTATCATTATTATTATTATCATCATTATTATTATTATTATTATTATTCATACCAAAAACGCCTATGAAGTGATTTCCACATTAAAGGCAGTGAATTCCACATTACAGTAAAGGCAGTGATTTATCAGTTTATCCTCCATTATAAGTTAGCTAAGATGTATGGCAGCCAGAGTGAGAAATGTACGGGGTATTTCAAAGAACAACACCACATGTGATGAAAAGAGTCAATTCATTCACAGCGAATGGAACAGTGATTTACCTGGAATACTATATTTGGAACCCTAACGACAACAGATGGAACACACCTGTATATACCACTACATACATGGCATTGGGCCGAAGGACAAATGTCCGAGCGCTGCTAGATCAATAACAACAACAACGACAACATGGAACAATGGTTCTTAACTTTTTTGCAGGTACCGAACCCTGCAAGTTTCATATGTGCATCCACCAAACCCTTCATAATTCGAAAAACAATGGACACAAACACACACTACAGACACAGCGTGTGCGTGTGTGTGTTTGTGTGTTTGTGTGTGTGTGTTTGTGTGTGGATGTGTGTGTGTATGTATGTATGTGTGTATGTGTCTTGACCTCCGACAAAACCCTGAGACTTGACTCACCGAACCCTGGGTTGGATCTAACCCAAGTTAAGAACTACTGGGTATAGAAGAAGATAAGACAACATTTTGCAATGTCATTATGAATAATGAACTAGCAAGGCACGTCGGTCATGTCTCGGTCTTGGCTCAGATAGAGATAACAAAATGTGTCTGGTTTTTACTGTTAGTAGGGAGGGAAAGAGACCAACAACAAAAAAACCATGGCGGCTTTTATTACACATCCAGAGTCAGAGAGGAGGTCAAAGTCAAAAGGCTGAATGGGTGTCGAATTCAACCTTTCTTCGCTGATATTCTATGTTGTGTATTATATTTATATATTTCTCTGTCTTCTTCTTCTCCTTCTTCTTCTTCTTCTTCTTCTTCTTGAAAGGATTTTGAGTCGTTATGAGGGTTTTTTTGTTGTTGAAAACCCTTGTGTAACGGAGACTCTTCTTAGCTTACGGCCTCAGATGGCTTGGATAAGTTTTCTCTGTCAAATGTGAAAAAGTTGGATGTTGGGACACTTTGAGCCTAAAGCTATCATTGACTGTCAAAGAGTGAGGCTTACTTGCACTGCGCTTGCGTGTAATCACTACAATAATTCCATGTTGACCTGGACATCAAACTGACAATAGAAGGAGGTCTGGGCAGTGCTTAACAGTGAAACTGAAAGGGTAAGCGGATTTTGGCAATGTGCTTGTGGGGTCCCCCCTCCCCCGATCGTCATAGAGAATTGAGCCGCAGGTATCCATGACTGACCTTTTGACGAGCCAACTGAGGCATGTAAGTGTAGCAAGCGACGATAGTTTGCCGTTTAAAGGGTTGTCTCAGAATGTTGCATGAATCGTTGCATGACTAAATTTCGCCAGACCAAAAAAAAAAAGTGTTGCACTATCAATAGAACATGAAATTGCCTTGCTTCGTTGTCTAATTTCAAAGAGGGTGTGTGTGTGTGTGTGTGGTGTGTGTGGTGTGTGTGTGTGTGTGTGTGTGTGTGTATGTGTGTGTGGTGTGTGTGTGTGTATGTGTGTGTGTGTGTGTGTATGTGTGCCCTCTGAAATTTGGAAACGAACAAAAAGATTTTGTGAAGCATTTAAAAACTGTGAATGTGAAGCTCTTTTATACAATAAAACCCTGTGCAGGAATCACTTTCCCCATAAGATAAATAGCAAAAATTACTTCATCCAGATTTTTGCAGTACCTATACACTTAAAATTATTAAAAATGGAATTTAGTGAAATCCGTATTTTCTCTCAAAACATCAAATTTAACTGAATTAACATGAATGAGACTTTCCTACAATGCATTCAACATTTTCTTGCATATGATTATGATCTCACAAGATTAAGATAAATCTACTGTTTTGGCGAGGTTTTTTGTTTGTTACATGTGAGATTTAATCGCAGACAATGATGCAGACAACGAATACAGCGCTGTGTAAGAAACCCTTTTATCACAATGAAAACAAAGAGAATGAATATTATGATAATATTGAAATGAGTCATCTATTACTTTGGTACATGAGAGACCTATAGTATCTACAATATAATAATATAATATAATATAATATCTATAAAGTTTTATTAACATATGAAGCTGTATAAAGATAATAATAATATAATAAAGATAATAATATGTATTGTTGGGTTGGGTTTTTATTACCCCACATTACTTTCATATTATTTCCACAAACATTAACAGGAGTTGAGAAAAGGGAGCAAATAATGATAAAGAAGAACATAATATTATATATTACAAAAGAAAATAATTCAGGTGGAATACAAAATAACCCATGTAAATCAAGTAAAAGTAAGAAAAGCTCCTTCAAGGCCCTTAAACCCATAGAGCCGGAGCGTATCCCAGTTTCTATAGCGTGAAGCGAAACAGATGACAATGATCATCTCCTGGCCTGGACACTAGTCTGATGCAGGTTTTTACTCCCAAGCTGGTGCTTGTATACCCATTTGCAGCTGGGTGGAGTGGGGAACATGTGTGTTACGTATTTTCCCAAGGAACGCAACGTCAGGTCTAGCTTTGCTATGATTCGAACTTGGGACCTCATGATCCCTAGTCCGACAGTCTAACTGCTCGTCCACCGACACCAAATGGAAATTAAAGCCTTTCAAATAAATTCGTGTAGCAAAAGTCACTTTAGAGCTTTTGATAGAGATGGTTCTTTACGGGTGGGTTTTTTTTCCAACGTTCCTTGAGAATAATTTTAATGCCTACTGCACTGTACATGATTCAAAGTATATTTTCCATTAAACATAATGCACATTATGCATGCTTTCCATCTAATGCAAAAGATGATTTTATCTGCAGCACCCTGCCAACATAGGAAAACCATAATAGCCTCTACAAGAAAATATAGGAATGAATATGATGCACGCACGGAATGATGGAATGTGAGTGTGTGGAGCGAACAGTCGGATGCCAATGCCATCACGCCAGCCTGGACAGTTTGTCTGCCCTTCCTTCCTTCCCCACCCTCCACCCCAATCAGAGGGAGGCCCAGCCCCAATCTGAGGGAGGGAGATATATATATATATATATATATAAAGAGAGACAGAGAGAGAGAGAGAGAGAGAGAGAGAGAGAGAGAGAGAGAGAGAGAGAGAGAGAGAGAGAGAGAGAGAGAGAGAGAGAGAGAGAGAGAGAGAGAGAGAGAGAGAGAGAGAGAGAGAGGAGAGAGAGAGAGAGAGAGAGAGAGAGAGAGAGAGAGAGAGAGAGAGAGAGAGAGAGAGAGAGAGAGAGAGAGAGAGAGAGAGAGCGAGAGAGAGAGAGAGAGAGAGAGAGAGAGAGAGAGAGAGAGAGAGAGAGAGAGAGAGAGAGAGAGAGAGAGAGAGAGAGAGAGAGAGAGAGAGAGAGAGAGAGACAGAGAGAGAGAGAGAGAGAGAGAGAGAGAGAGAGAGAGAGAGAGAGAGAGAGAGAGAGAGAGAGAGAGAGAGAGAGAGAGAGAGAGAGAGAGAGAGAGAGAGAGAGAGAGAGAGAGAGAGAGAGAGAGAGAGAGAGAGAGAGAGAGAGAGAGAGAGGTGGGGGAAAGGGAGACAGACACACAGAGAGAGAGATAGACAGACAGACAGAGAGAGAGAGAGAGAGAGAGAGAGAGAGAGAGAGAGAGAGAGAGAGAGAGAGAGAGAGAGAGAGAGAGAGAGAGAGAGAGAGACAGAGACAGAGACAGAGAGAGAGAGAGAGAGAGAGAGAGAGAGAGAGAGAGAGAGAGAGAGAGAGAGAGAGAGAGAGAGAGAGAGAGAGAGAGAGAGACAGGGAGACAGAGAGAGAGACAGACAGACAGACAGAGGTAGAGAGAGACACAGAGATAGAAAGACAGACAGAGAGAGAGAGAGAGAGAGTAAGACAAAGAAAGAAAGACAGACAGACCGACCGGCAGAGAGAGAAAAAGAGACAGAAAGAACTGCAAAAGTGTGTGGCATTTACTGAACACCCTGTAAACCATTATCACAAATATCCTTAAAAAGAAAGAGGTGCCAACTACTAAAATTCTATGCCTGGAGATTGTAGAATTGTAGGATTGAAAATATTCCCTCTTGATTTGATTTACATGGACTTTCCTGTAGAATAAATAGGCCCAGGTTTCTTTGACATCAACATGTGAAATGAAGCTCATAGTCACAGATGAATTGCAAAGATAAGTAATAGTAATAGGAGAAAATCGATACTGAAGTGTTTTCCTATGGGTAGAAAAGAATTATACCATACAATTTTCAACGGTCATAGTAACACAAATGATACAAACACATAACAAATAATATATCGACAATGAAAGTCGCAAACCGTTTAAGTCTAAAATTAGTAACACCTTTTTTCCCACTTTTTTAACATTAGGAAGCCCCTATGCTTTGTCTAGTTAGGATTCCGTGGCACAAGAATCAATAGAAACCTGTATAATTACCATATGAGCAATCCGTGTATCCCTATTGGGTCATAGTTTTTGACACTTGCAAACCGTGTATGTGTGTGAAAATAGATTATAGAGCGCAGCATCATTTTCTTTGATTTTTTCAAAACTTTCAAAAATTGGACGTATACAGTTTGCGACTTGTCTTCAAAGCTGAATGAAACTTAAAACATGAGGCTGGTAACAATACTGTCCCTCCATCCTGATCTGATACACTCTTGGCTCATCGAAATTGAAATTTAGCCCATGTCCACCATATGCAGTGATCTCAGGCTGATTTCAGAGGTCAGGAAACAGACAGATTAAAAAAAGGCATGTGTTACAAAGAGCAAAGGGAATAAAGAAGTAGGACCTACCAGCAGCACCCGCCAGCCACTCACTCCCTGACACGCCATGGTGGCAAGAATGCTATTGTTCAGGAAACAAGGAGCTTACATCACAAACCAAGCACTGTGTTTAAGTCAATTTAGTGAACACCACCTCTATGTCATGTAGTAACCATTTCAGACATCAAATGCCCCCTTTGCTCCTCATTATCTGCACTAATGATTGCAGTGGTGTGAAATGAAAACCTTTGACACCTTTACAACAAAATCGGGACAAATTAATTGAGACGATAAGTCAGAATCAACATAAAGAGACTTTGTATTCTTTGAAAATGAACATACGATTCACATCTAGTCAATAGATTAAAAACACATACCAGATAAATTCATCTGAGATTTATCTTTCCAAAAAGAAAATTTTATCCAAAAAAAGAAAAGAAAAAGGGTATAAAATATAAAGAGAAGAATGGAGTGACATAATTTGCCTCTCATTAAGTTAAAAATTATACGCACAATTAGAAAATCACTTTAGAATACACAAGACATGGAAATGTTTAGATTTAGAATGCAAAGTCATGTAAATTGTAAGAACACACAGTTATGGAAGTGGAAGTGTTTAGTACAAGTATGAAAGAGAAAAATGTGTTTCTCAATAATCTGCCAACCTCTAATGTCTAAAACTCCAAACCAGGGAGAAGAATTCAATCTTGTAGGCCCACTGTGTGTGATAGTGATAGCGATGTGTTTGTTTAATCGAAATATACCTGGTCCACCATTATGGTGATCTCAGGGTGAATTAAGAGGAAACTGCAAGATGAGACACATGAAAAAGTAAAAAGAAAGAAGTAGGACCTATCAGCAGCACCCGCCAACTGCGTGTAAAAAGGCTACTGTAGTACAATAGATTGTGTTGAGTGCACGTGAATAGAAGTCACGACCCAAATTTTTCATCCATATCCATAACATTCAACCTACTCCAGATTAGGGTGTCATCAGCATGAACATGCTAAACTGAGATAGGACTCTGGGGCCTCAAACCTAACAAAAAGTAGAGTTCCGTCAAGGCCATTAAGACTCCTACAGCCAGAACTTATCCCTGTTTCAATAGCGTGAAGCGGAACAGGTGATAAGAAGCACCTTCTGGCCAGGACGCTAGTCTGACGCAGGTTTTTACTCCCAAGTTAGTGCTTGCACCCATTTGCACCTGGGTAGAGTGGGGAAAATGCTTGTTAAGTGTCTTTCCCAAGGAACACGACGACGGATTTAGCTTGGCTAAGATTCGAGCCCGGAACTTCATGATCCCCAGTCCGGCAGCCTAACCGCTCGGCCACCGACGCCACCATACCTACCAATGCCAGTGCTAAATAATGCAAGACAACACCACGCCTGCCCCCCCTCCCCCCCGTCGTAGATAGACAGGGTAAGGAATAGGAAGATAAAAAGCCAAGATTTTGTGAGTAAATCTGGGGTCGATGAAGTACTTTCTAAACCTCAGCCAGGTCTCATTGACTAATTTCTGAAACAGCAGCATTTCCAGAGAAAGTTTCAGTTTTCAGTTGCAAGGAGAAATTACTCAAAGGGTTTGCTATGTTTACACGGACATGAAAGAAAGATTATTAAAGCTAAAGTGAAAACGATAAAATTGAGTGTGTTTTTATTTTATTTAGATAAACTTTGACGAAAATGTGAAAGAAAATGTTAAAAATCAGAAACTTCCACTTGTTTGCGTCAACAAAATTCAGAAATCTGTGGATTACTCAAAAACTTGCTGAAAATATCATGGGTTACGCTTACACAATTGTTTAAGATATATCAAAGCAAGAACTCTTATAGACCAGACGTAAAATGCTAACATGGGCAAAAAAATTGTTGACACACCCACACACACAACCAGTACAAGTAAAAAAGGTGGAAGGATCTACAAAATTTACTTTCACTAAGAGATCAGAAAAAAACATTCACAGGGATATATATAGAATTGTAGACGACAAGGAAAAAGCACTATAAATACTTCAATGAAACTTCTTCAAATGGGATCAGAAATAACAAGCACACAACCCAGGTATACAAAAATTAAGTAAGATGAAATGTAAATTGAAAGCATCTTTGTAGAACGAGTTTGTACAAAGAAAGTAAGTATCAATTTTACATGAAGAAAAACATTAACATAACAAAGAAACGCCTGCCTTCATCCGACCGACCTTCAACAGATCTTTCTTGAACAGACAGAGAGTACACAATATAAATAGATGTCACGGTCAAGAAACCCTATTGTGGAAACGAATATCCTCGTAGTTCAAATCAGGGCTTGATAAAAAAAAGAAAAGAAAACAAAGCTGCCCTGTCAACCATTTCAAATTGAAAAAGAGTCTCTGACCGGGCTAAATAATTTTAAATAGCACAACCGCCCATAGTATTCCAGAAAGCATTGATAATATAACTTGAAATAACCCCCTTAAATGTAAATAACAAAGAGTCTGCCGATTGCGAGCCTTTCTGGCGAAAGTGCGGCCGTAGTCTCGCAAATTTAGAATGGCATCTCCAGACTTCCTTCCCCATCTCTCCGCCCGAGTCCTTGCCGTTAACTCTGAGTTTTTAAAAAAATCAAAATCCTTGTTAACCAATGTAAATATTGACTTACTGACTCAAAACAAAGAAAGAAAAAGCAAACTGAATGTTTTTTTACTTATTAGTTGGCAGTGACGAGAAAATGAAGAGAAAAAAAGATATAACAACAAAAAGGAAACAAAGACCGTATTTCTTTGGCATATTTCTAAATTGAGCCAACGACGAAGGTAAGCTTTGCCTTTTACCCCTGCTGATCAAAATGACAACCGCTTCAAAACACAAATTTTCTGTAATCAACATTGCGGACACAATAAATAGCAAGGCCTAAATTTCAATACCAAAAAAAAAAAAAGAAAACAGGTTTCCTTTCAGCTACTAACAGAAGCCGAGTCCTACAGGCCAAAACATTTGGAACATAAAATGTTCGTTGTCACCAATCGATGAAAGTGATGCAAAAACATTAAAATGCATGAATTCCAGTTTTGTTTCATTGAAATTTGGCCCATCCACCATGGGCGGTGATCTCAGGATGAATTTAGAGGAAACAGCAAGATGAAAGAAGTAGGACCTATCGGTATCAGCTCACCAACCACCCGTTGTATTCTAGTAAAGCAAACTCATGGCTCATGATATGATAGCTTCACAATTTCCTCGTCTCATGCAACAGGGGACTCGGTAGTCCAGAGGCAAGGTGTCTGCCTCTCAAGCAATTTGAGCCCTGCCGACGGTTGACAAATTTTCAAGGTTTTTTTGGAGTAAAATCAAATTAAATCAAATCAAATCAAATCAAATCAAACTCATGCATCATTTCACAGTGCCTTTCACTTCCATTGACCATTCAGCAGGTTAGGGGGAAAAGGATAACATGACATAATAGATCATAAAACGAAGGAATTTTGGGGTTGGTCCATCATTCTACAAGAGAAGATTTGAATCAATTAAAGCAGCAAGTTAATAACAGTGACACTTAACCCTCTCGTGTTTACATTAAGCAGTGGCCATCTTGCTCTATACATTCGACTTCCTCACTGCTGTGGCAACCCGGTTTGTTTACATTTTTCTGACTTCCTGCGAGCTGATCTTCACAAAAGAATGCGGATCGGTCTGCACTTTCGCACCATTACCTTCGATTGGTCACGTGAAGCTGCCCTGATCTTTAATCTTGTATTCTATTCTAAATTTAGAACATCGGCATCATTTATGTGACCAATCAGAGCTAACAAAAAAGAGGTGTGTCACTTGTCGGTTTCCTGTCGGCTTGAACAATGTGGGCCTGTATTGGCAGGTGTCACTTTCTGTCACTTTGAACTTTCAGCGAGGATTTACGCGGGCCGTTTTTTTTGTCGGTTTAACCGCTATAGGGTTAAGGGATCTAAATATTGTTCCTATTCATCACAAATGAGTTACCAAAGCACAAGCATAACAATAATCAGGTTTCTTCATTGCAATGAGTTACTGCGACCACAATTTGAGTGAGTGGCTTACAAACAAACAAAAAATCATATGAAACTCATCTTTAGATTTAAAGGAAGCATTAACAAATAAATAACCAACGGCATGTGCGATATTAAATCTAAATGAAAGAAAAAGACTGCTTCTAAGTTCACTCAAAAATATATTCCTTTACACAAAAACCCATTCCCTCTGCACTTCATAATACATTATCGATCAAGGAAACAAATTTATGTAAAAGACCAGTAGCTTTCTGCATTTAAAATAGATGCCTATGCCAGAACAAAAGATGAGACAAAACAATGAAGTATCACCTTTTTAAGACAGCTGTCTATGCTTTTTTATTCTAATCATTGCAACATTGTAACAACATTCTCACACAAATCTGATTGTAAAATAGATGGGACTATTGACAAAAGACTTCACCAGGAATGCAAATTCAAAATATAACCCATTTATCGTGACTAAATTATGCATTTAACATTAAAAAGAAATGCACACGCACACAAAGGAACGCACATTCAAATAAAATTGACAGCTCCCAATGTTTCCAGATGGAATTTTGTTTTTCCATAATCGTCAAACTATACACCTTTCATCCCAATTGGGGGGTTGGGGTGGCTGTGGGTGAGTGGCGGTGGATAGAAGAAACGAGTGGAATTTGTTAAGATTTAATGCATAAGCATTACTGAGCACAACTCATGTAAGATTCTAAAGAAAAAATAGAAAAGATACATTGCAAGAAAGAAATAGATCTAGCATAACTTCGTGTATCCTGATTACACCTTTTGTTTTCCATATCTTTTGAAATGTAAAATTTATTTTTAAAGTAAAATAGAAGAGAATAAAACTAATCAAAACTTAACTTATTTGATTTAGTCATAAACATGCAGGCAAAGGTTTTGATTGAGATTCTTTCCTTTCTTTTCTACTTTACATAAATCTAATTTTTTAACAAAATCAAACGCTCAAATCTTAATCATCAATTTGTAAATCATGAAGATTAAAGAAGAAAAAGAAACCGAAAAACTAACCCTTACTTATCTTCAGTAATTGTCAAAACCATTTCCATTTCTACTCTAACTATCACTTTGCATTCAGTTCACAACCAGGACAGCCAGCAGCAAGCATACACATACGCGTATTCTTTGTCACTGTAAAAACAATTTTTAATTGTTCATACTTTCAGCATTTCTACTCAATCTTGTATTGTGTTTGATTCATCTATTTCCAAATTTTATATCATGAGCTTTAAACACAAAATGATTTGGACAAAAGACTAAGGACCAAAAATAAAATTCAAGCATGGAAGACAAAAGGTCAATTTTTTAATTATTTTTTTTGTAAAGTCAAAAACACTGACACAAGGCCATGAAAATCGCCCTGAGGAAGTTTCCATGAGATACCGGGTGTCATATATGACAAATTAATAATAACCTGCATGACATTGATGTTGAACACTGATAATATCAAGGGAAAGGATTAAATGTATCATCATCTTTTCATTTGACGATAACTTGTTCAAGCCCTGGCATTTGTGGTTCTATTAACTTTTTGAGTCCCCAAGCCGATTTCCATGATTTTACCCAAAGGGGTTTGTTTTTTTTTACCATCATAGCTACCACGAGAGCTAGATTTACTTTCACTGTCAGAATTAGCAATCTCTTCACTTGACTCATACAAATCCCCTTCATTCTCGTCTTCCCACAATCTAGACATTTCTATCCCTTTCTCGGCACTAAGCCTTTTCCTCTCACTATGACAGCTTCAAAATTGGGAGCAAAAAACCCCCCAATAAAAAAGCATGCTCTCACAACACAAATCTGTAATAACGATGTAAATACATCTAAGAAACGGAAATTTCATCAAATTTCGTTTTCACTAGAGCCACTGATGGCGGCTCATGGAACTTAACAGTATTTCTTTGACCCACTCGGAGCAGCTCGTGTCCCAAGTCTGAAAACTCATTGAAATGTAAGAGTTATGGCATTTATTTTTCTTTCTTAAAATATCATACCTACTGCCTTATGTTCCACATATTTCACAAAGCAAGTCATTCTTGCTAGAAAACTAATAGTATAAAATTCTATAGTGATACCTAAAAAGACTTTATTATGTTATCCAGTCGTAAAAGTTTTGTTTTTCTTTCCTGAAAGGTCAATCCTACTGCCTTGCTCCATATTTTGAACAAAGCACATGACTCTTGCTAGGAACGCCAAGAGAAATAATAGAAAGTTATATGGTGGCACCTAACAAGACTTATTTATGTTATCCAATCCAAATTTCTTTCTTATTTCTCCATATAGTTTCTCATAAACATGATCAAATTTCTTTCAGAATGGCATAATTGTACCTAAAAGAGCGCTGTTATCTGACAATCACCCATGATATGTTTGAATGACAGTACGTGATGATGGAATGTCTGTTCTAAACACATTATAAAATGCTTCTAATATCAAATGTTTCAAATTATATGTTCCCGTACGATAATCATTTCTTTTATGCTACACACACATCTTCAATTATTCTCACTCTTTGAGAAAAAGCAACCGACTTCGCATTTTCATGAGACTTTGAACGCGACTGTCAAAAACATTCTTTCAATAATTATACACATAGCAGATACATCATTAAAACGGGGAGAATAAAAATGTTATTTGAACTGTACAATACCCAAGATGTATACCACATTAAAAGGCAATGTATTATATATAAATCATTTAAGGGGGAAAACGTTGACAAAAAAAAAACCACAGACTGGAAACTGTAGATGGGAGCCATTTTGAGCAAGCACCTACGACGAGTCTGTTTCATCTTAAAAAACACATAAAGTAGTGGTGGACATACAATAGACAAGAATAACTCAGGCTGACTCGAACCAAGTGATCCTAGTGAACGTGAAAAATTAACTGGAATATTGCACATCATCTTAGAAAGGATTTGTTACAACAGTAAATTACTGACATGCTGGAAAGACAACGCACAGAGGGAAGGATCTTTATATATATATATATGTATTTATATATTGTTTTTCTCATCCGTTTTAACTTTGCAAATTACGCACATTGATTTGCTGTGAAACCAAAAAATTCACTCAAAAGACGTCCATTAACCAATTATACATTAAAGATAAACAATAGGGAATTTTTCAAATGATGTGTCCCAAGTCTGAAAACTCATTGAAATGTAATGTAAGGTTTGTTTCAGTTGTGACTCCTCCTACACAATGAATCTAATCTCAGGCTGAGTCTACAGTGGGGCTTTCTTGAGCGTTGTTTTGAACAGGAGGTGGAATCTCATCCGCCCCGTAGGTGGGCTGGGTGGATGTGTTGAAATTCGTTCTCTCGTCAGCTCGCTCCTCCTCATCAACCACTGGCTCCCCATCTCCGCTTCCCATGGGCTGAGCGAAGATCGGAGGATCATCCGGTGAGCTACTCGCATCGTCCTTTGAAAGTTAAATAAAAAAAAGCCAATGATTCAATATAAATACTTACTGGAAGCACTGTGCAACAGAATTGATACTTCACCCATTTGAGGAAACAAAACAAAATAAAATTTACCAAAAATTGAAAGACGATAAAATTTATCTTCCATTCTTCCCTGACATGTGAAATACTTTCTCATAAAATATTTTAATTAATTCTGTTGTCAATGTTTAAAACTGTATTTAATTGATAAGAGAGGATAAAAAAAACAACTTAATTTGATTGTTGAATTTAAGTCACATATGATCACCATAGCGTCACTGTATATCCCATGTGCAATAAGATTTATGTTATGTAAAGTGGTTCCTTTGTATTATGTTATGTACTGTGTCTCTGTCTGTCTGTTCGTATGCAAGATCACGTCCCATCTCGAGATAAAGTGTGCCTCCTGCACAAGTAAAGAGCATCTTTCTGTGTTCTAATTAGGTTCGCTCACCCTCACAAGTCAGGGCCTGTCTGATCAGGCGTCCGTCAAGTCGATATTAAACTTCTCTCATGAAATTGATTGTATGACGTGTTTTTCGCCTTCACGTAAATATTTATGTTATCTTGATAGATATAACAATTCATACACATGTGAAAAAAATCAAAAACAAAACTTACATGTAGATTAGCATAATCGCCCTCATCTTCAGGGGGCATGGGACGGCATTTCCCACAGCAGAAGTTACAACACAAACAGCAGCAACAGCAGCAGTAACATCCCGTTATAATACCACAGAAAATAGCCAGAGCCTGGGGAGAAAGAAAGAAAAAAAGAAAAATGTTGCATAAATAAAAATTCTAAATCAATTTGAGACGATGGCAAGAAAATATCATCAGCCTTGATTTTTTAACAAAATCATTAAGAGCGTTTGGTCCCAGAGTCTTTCGGGGTTTTTTTTTTCTAATTTATTGTGATTTTTATTGCTATTACAGTGGAACCTCTCTAATCGAGAAGTCTCGGTGGATTGTAAAATCGCCCAGATTTGCCGGGGACCTAAAGATTTTGGTTTTCCCTCAGCACTTTGAGGTACCTAAGCCCTTCTGTGAGAGGTAAACTGCAGAATTAAACGAAGAAGTAGCCACAGGACCATTTGATCAAAACGAAGATGGCATTCATCAAAGATGTCATCGATCTTCGTTGGACAGTAGATAGATAAGACATGTAATCAAGAAGGCATGGTGGGTCGTTAAATCTCCTCTCGTGTCCACCCTTGCGATTGATGGATGAGTCGGGCAATAAAATACTATGACAGTGCAAAAATTGTCTAAGCGCCCCCGCGTCAACACCGCACTGTATTGTTATGTGGACAAGCAAGGTCTGGCTCAACGCCTGCTTTCACACCTTCTTAATGGATGTCTGTTGTGTCTGGCTTATGATCGTCGCAAACTGGCACTTGCGACATCGTGTACGTATCATGTAATGTATAACATGTGTAGCATAAATGCAGGTGTAATAATTGATGTTTTGCTAACACGGAAACCAAATCGAATAAAAAGTGAGTGTTGGAATAAACAAATATGGGGGAAATGGTGATGATAATCAATGCAATCCCGCGAAAAATTGTGCCAATTAACCGGGATCTTTCCCGTTTAAAGAGGTAAAATATGTAGAAACAATTAGTTCCCTGGGAATTCTTCCCGATTGGCTGGGTTTCCTATTCCCCAGGTTCCCAATTTGAGAGGTTCTACTGTACTTAGAACATCCTTACAATCTATTTTCCTTTAATGCCTTTCAAGAACATAATTGTTCCGGCCACATCTTTCTTTCGAACAAATCACTTTTTAAAATCTGTGGCGTTCAAGAAAACGATAAAATATATTATCCATAACATCCGGTACGCAATTCATAAGAGACTTGGTGGTCCAGAGGCAAGGTGTTGGCCTCTCAACCAAATGGTCATGGGTTCAAGTCCCAACAGTTGAAAACTTTTCCCAAGTTTTTTTTCAACAAAATCCCATCCCCACCACTGGTCCAGGTACATGGGTCGACACCTAGTCCCAATCGGAGATGGACAATAAAAAAGTCACATGCTCAGATCACAACACTCTGTGCACGTTAAAGATCCCTTAGCTGTTCACAGGGCAGTCCGGGCAAAATCAAAACTCCTACCAAAAAATATGCGAGATCACCTTAGTTGTGGATATGGGTTAAACCAAACCAAATCAAATCAAACAAATCAAATCAAATCAAATCAAAGCATTCAAGCGTGCCATCACTCACCTTACACCAGCCGCTGGTAAGCACTAAGTAAGTATTGACATTCTCCTCCCCAAATTGCTCTGCTGCATATATTCCCATAGAGCCATACTGATCATAAATACCCCTTCGTGGTGCCATCTGTTAGTATGCTATTGGCTCGGTTGATTTCTTTGAACTGAGGAAGGAAATAAAAATAATATAATTATGGTGCTGCATGTGCAAAATTGTCGGACGCCAGCAGTATTAGCCGTTTATGAGGTCTGTGTTTGAAATGAAGAAAGACAAGAACAAGAGAAATCAAGCTCCCCATAATTTGAATGAAAAATGTCAGAAAATACCCCAACTTTCAGTAATTCAATGCAAATTCATAACAATTCTGGTGACAACGAATCAAGACATGCAGCAGTGGTAAGTCATAAAATCTTTATCAAACATTCTGAGGTCTACTTGAATAAGTCAAATTTACTATTTCGTCTATAACAATCTGCAAATATTCACAGAAATATCAACGAAATAAACAAAATCACAGTACATCATCAACAACAAAAAATCATATATTGTTAGAACTTACAATAATTTCTTTTACCAGGTGTTTATTGTGACAACTATGCTGTTTCAAACTTGATTCAGGTCATATAAGAAATCAAGAGAACAGCTTATTTTTACCCCAGAATACTCTCAATCATAAGACAGGTCTTTACACGATTGAAAGTTCTTTGTAACATTTCTGTAATTAACACGACTTAGATAACCTCTTTGATTAGATCGGTGCATTTGGTTGTCATGCAAGTTTGACTTTCAAATTGCAGGAAAACCAAATGGATAAAATAATGGTGAAAGATAAGAATGATGAAAAAAAGCAGATTTTAGTTTTTCTTTCCATAAAAAAAAAATCAACATGTTATTGAATCACAATTTTTGTTAGAATGCAAAATATCCTGCTCTAGGATGAAAATACAAAACGTTTTGATTCTAGTGGAAGTGTAAAAGAAGAAATCAGAAATGAATGTCAAAACATCCAGATTAAATAAAAATGTATTTATTTCTAAAAACACTGTTTACTCTTTTAAGACATAATCATAGCTGCCAAACTTTTAAACTCGAAAAACAGACTATGACCGTGTAAACTAATTCTTACTTGCACAAAAGCACATAATATTCCAGAAAACATTGATAGTTCAAATTTAATTAACCCCATTTTAAGGTAACTTCTTATTAATCCGCCCATCGCAGCAACAGTTGCTTCGTGATGTTGACAGCTCCAATCTTTCACCCCAATCTCTTTGAGTCTCTGTCGTAACTTGGGGTTTCTTGAAACTTTAAAAATAGAATTAACCGGTATCACATATATCATAATTAATATAATTACTTTTCAATGTAAAAACAGACTTACAGACTCAAAAGTTTAAAAAAGATACTGAATATGATTTTTAATTTTTTGTTGGCAGCTATGCATTTATAATGAAAAACTCACCTTCTCTACTGAATCTGGATTGTCAGGATTTTTATCTGGGTGATGTTTCAAGGCTAGCTGTGAAAAGTGAAAAATAATAATGAATTTCATTCTTTCTTCATTTTTTCTTTCTTTTGTCTTTTTTTTTCACTACTTACAGTCAGATTTTGATCTCTATAATTTTTGTTTTAAAAAAACATGTCATATTAGTTCTCCTTTGAACTGATTTCTAATTCTTTCAAAATTGTTTTGTTGTCGTTCCAAAATAGAAAAAAGGAGAAAAGTGGTGCTGTTTTTATTTAAAGATCAGAAAATAGGTGACGCTACTGAATCACCATCATGCCCTGTCACCCCTTGTGGGGCAAAGGCCAACAACAAGAGCTCTCCAGCGATCCCTGTCCTGTGCCATCTTTTCAATCCCTTTTCAAGACATCCCCAGGTCTTTTATCACTATGTACTTCTTGGTCTTCCCTTTTTTTTGTTTTGTTTTTTTAGTGGTGGCCTCCTTGATGCTACACAACATAAAGAATTAAAAGCTTTCTACAAATGATCACGTCCTTGTAAAGAAAGAATAAATAATTTTAAACATTAAATAAATATCAAGCAAATTTGGTTTCTGTTCTACAAACAAGTTTCTATGGTTGATAAATGCAAAATTTAAAATTGTTTTTCAATTAATTGTTTTTTAATTGTTTTATGAAGGGTGTTATTATGTGTACCTACAAATAAATGAGTTGTTTTGAGTGGGGAGAAGGGTTGTTAAAATAGGCTACAAGAAAGAAAAAGCCATCGTGTAAACTTGGTCAGGGAAATAAAAGCAAAATTCCCCAAAGGGCGTTACAGCCCATGAAGCGGAGTAGATGATAATAACCACTTCCTGGACAGGCCACTAGACTGACACAGGACTTTACTCCCAAGCAAGTCCTTGCACTCATTTGCACCTGGGTAGAGTGGAGAAAATGCATGTTAAGCATCTTTCCCAAAGGACACATCACCAACCTAGCTTTGATGAGATTCAAATCTGGGACCTCATGATCCCCAGTCTGGCAGCCTGACCACTTGGACATCGACGCCACTGGTTAGGAAAATGGACAGGTCAAATGTTCAAAGACTCACTCACTGCTATCATTTATATACACATTTAACATCACTCAACAGCAAAGATAGTGTCTCTAAACCTACTCCATGGTCTTATAAGCGCTGAAGAGAATGAGCTACTTCTTGTTCTTCCTCCTAGACTTTAAAACATGGACACAATCTCATATGGTTTCCTTACCTTTCTATAAGCTTTCTTTATCTCATCACCTGTAGCACCCTTTTAAGGCCAAACAACTCATAGAGAGTCTCCTGACCGTCTGAAAAAGAATTGATATTATTTATTTATTAGAGTACACAGGGATCATAATTTTCAGAGCTGCATTTACATACATGAATAAAAGCAAAGGAGACAAGGTGATGGAATAGAATGAAAGGAAAAGTAAAACATGGTGTATTCACTTAAATACTTAAAAGCATTTAAACCGACACAAACTGACACACACTCATAATCACCGTTGAAAGTCTGACAGCCGCCAATATGGGCCCACATTGTTCAAAAGTCAGAAACTGACACGTCACACACCTCTTATTCCGCTAGCTCTCATTGGTCACATGTAAGTAGTAAATTAAGTTCATTCAAGGCTTTACTACCCATAAAGCCGGAGTTTATCCCGGTTCCTATAGCGTGAAGCGGAACAAGTGATAAAGATGACCTCATGGACAGGACGCTAGTCTGACACAGATTTTTACTCCCAAGTTAGTGCCTGTATTCATTTTGCACCTGGATAGAGTAGGGAAAATGCGTTTTTACGTGCCTTTCCCAAGGAGCACAACGTCGGGCCGGGCTTTGCCAGGATTCAATCAAACCCAGGACCTCATGATCCCCAGTCTGGCAGCCTGACCACTCGGCCATTGACGCCACCTCATTGGTCACATAAATTAATGACAATATTGAAATTAATTTAAAATAGAATAAAAGAAGAGAGAAAAAGACAGCTTCACATGACCTTTGGGATGTACTAATGCAAAGGTAAAGACCGATATAAGATCAGCTGGCAGGAAGTTAGAAAATGTACACAAACCAGGTCGTCACAGAGTTCAAATTGTTATGACAATAACTTTCACAGGTATTTGAAAGTGGCCATGAAGAATATGCCTACACAACCACTATTATTATTATTATTATTATTATTATTATAAATGATTCAAAATGATTCATCCAGTTTCAAACGTTTATAACTCTGTATCTATGAGCTCAAGAGTAGTGAAAAAGTTTTGTGTCCATTGCTTCACATCGGTTTCCCATTTCCTAACTCCACCCTGAGGTCTGCAAAGCCTATTTTGCATAGCATTTGGAGCCTTTGTCAACTATTCTTTATTTTGATGTCAGCATTACTATATCTTGGTGATGTATAAGTCATAAAACTTAGGCATTGTCATTTTGTTTAATCATAAGAAGTAATTACCCCCCCCCCCCTCCCCTTTCCTAATCTCCCTATCCCCTCCCCTCCCCCTTCAATATGGTATCATCATAATGAAGTTTAATAGCCAGTAAAAGGCAAAAATATTCAACTTCATGTTTGGAACAGTAATATCTCCTCCCTACAGACTTTCTTGCCCACTTTTCTCAAGTCCCTTACAAACTAACTAAATCGACGATTTCCTTCTCTTCTCCCACCTCATTCCACAGCCTGTATGGGTTTTTTTGTTGTTGTTTTTGGGGTTTGTTTATTTGTTTTGTTGTTTTTCTTGTGTTTTGTTGGGGGTGTTCGGGGGGGGTTATGGGGAGGGAGTCTGGTCACTTGCTCAAAAATGCCCACGTGGGCATGAGGGTGGGGGAAGGGTGTTGTCACTTGGTCAAAAATGCCCCGTAAGCACCTCTCGATAAATAATTTCTGAACTAATCCCCTTCCTCCATGGCGTGGACGACTGCCATCTGAGCAAAAGGTTAATCAATATCCAGGAGGGGCGCAGATAATATAAGCAGGGTTAGCGTTAGCGTTAGTTGGGAGATCAAATGTATGAAAGTTGAGAGAGAGAGAGAGAGAGAGAGAGAGAGAGAGAGAGAGAGAGAGAGAGAGAGAGAGAGAGAGAGAGAGAGAGAGAGAGAGAGAGAGAGAGAGATGAGAGAGGGGGTGAGATAGGGAGAGAGAGAGAGAGGGGGGGAGAAAGAGAGAGAGAGAGAGAGAGAGAGAGAGGGGGAGAGAAGAGAGAGAAGAAGAGAGAGAGAGAGAGAGAGAGAGAGAGAGAGAGAGAGAGAGAGAGAGAGAGAGAGAGAGAGAGGAGAGAGAGAGAGAGAGAGAGAGAGAGAGAGAGAGAGAGAGAGAGAGAGAGAGAGAGAGAGAGAGAGAGAGAGAGAGAGAGAGAGAGAGAGAGAGAGAGAGAGAGAAGAGAGAGAGAGAGAGAGAGAGAGAGCAGCAAAAGGAGGAGAGAAGAGCAGAAATGGCCAGCGTCCCATGAGAGTGACTCTGACTACGAGATCTACTCTGAGATCAACACGCCAAGACAACATCAACAACTGGGAAGACATGTCGGCAAGACGTTGTTCCACGCGCCACACAGCCGTGGAATGTCATAATCCATTCATGCGGCTCATGGACCGCTTCCACAAGATTTAGAAGGGGAGGGGTGGGGTTGGGTGGAGGGAAGGGGTTGGGAGATAAGTTCGTAAGTGAGGTGTGAAGAAGGTACAAATACGATTGACCTATTCTGAGTGTAAGTCAATTTACTACTAACAGTAACAGGAGAGTATGAGAGGACAGTGTTGACGCTTCTTTCACTTTCAACAACGTGTTTGGCACGTTGGCAGGTAGTACCGGTGGGGATTTGTTTTGTTTAATTGAAATTTACCCCGTCCACCATTGCGGTGATCTCAGGATGAATTAAGCGGAAACAGCCCGATGTAACATAAGTGAAAAAAAGAAGGAAAGGAAAGAAGTGGAGCAGTACCGCAAACCGCCCGCAGTCGGGGAGGAAAAGGAGGATGCGGGGACCTGCAATCCTACGATATTATAATTCAACTGAAACCAGTAAGTACGACAGAGAATGATGTTACGAGTGACAATGAGAAATAAAATCACAGTATAGGAATATGAAATAGAACTGAAAGCCCTAATACTAAAAGATCGAACAAACGTGACGGGGCGGGACAGAGAAAAAGTCGGGCTCCCCACCCTGTCATCAGCAACAAGGAGACAAAGAAACAACAAACAATAATAAAAACAATGGTGGACGTAAATGATAGTGCCGAGAGGGCGTAATCATGGACGTAAGTGATAGTGCCGAGAGGGCGTAATCATGGACGTATAGTGCCGATAGGGCGTAATCATGGACGTAAGTGATAGTGCCGAGAGGGCGTAATCATGGACGTAAGTGATAGTGCCGAGAGGGCGTAATCATGGACGTAAGTGATAGTGCCGATAGGACGTAAGTGATATTAACCGAGAGGGCGTTAATCATTATAAGGCGGGGTCTCTTGAGTGAACTAAGAAACCACTGTATCGGTTACGGGCAAGTGCGAATCATGGTTCTTTCTGTCTTTCTTTATCAGTTCCCATTCTACCTTTCGGTGATAGATGCCCGAGATGATATTTCTCCAGGATGCCTCTGTAATGGCATTTTTTGTTTCCTTCCAAAAGAAATTTCTATGCTTCAATGACTCCTTTATATCTTTTTCCCCCACTTTCTCCGATGTCTGCCTTTTGACCTTGGGCTTTAGCACTGTATACTGATTTAGCTATTCTATTGATTCGTAAGTCTTAATTGATTTAGTTTCTATCTAGTTTTTATGCTTTGTTTGATCTCTTATTGTTGTGTTTGATTTTTTGTCTCTTTTAGTTTTCCCTACTACCGATATTTTCATTTTTATTTTATTTATTTTTGTATTTATTTTTGTATTTTTTTATTGCCCGGAGAAAGTAGATGTAAACATGTTTTGGATCGTAAGTGATACAATCTTTTCCCAATCAATTAAAAATACTGATTTGATCCAAGAGTCCATTCACTAAGAACCTAAAGTAACGTAAGTGCGTTCATCATACGTAACATAGATGATTTTACAATAACACAATATAATATTACAAGCATGCCCGTAAAGAATGTTGGATTAATAATACTTCTCTTTATTATAAGGCGACACATCGTTTTGAGTCAGTAGTTACAATATTATAAGATGTAGAAATATAACGTGGTGAACTAAGAAACCACTGTATCGGTTACGGGTGATATCAAAGAGACCACCTGCGATTATTAGATCACGTACCGGGCTTTTTTGGTATTGTTCTTTTCTGTCTTTCTTTATCACAGAGTTCTGCCATTCTACCTTTCGGTGTATGGGTTCATATGCCAAGGTGAGATGATATTTCTCCAGGATGCCCTGTCCTGGCATTTTTTGTTTCCTTCCAAAAAAGTTAAATTTCTATGCTTCAATGACTCCTTTATATCTTTTTCCTCCCTCCTTCCTCACTTTCTCCGATGTCTGCCTTTTGGTCGTTTACCTTGGGCTTTTAGCACTGTATACTGATTTAGCTATTCTATTGTCATTCACCCCCTCCCTGTTTATATGCCCAAACCATCTTAATTGATTTAGTTTCTATCTTAGTTTTTCATAGAAGAAACGAGGTACGTGGTCATTCAAATTGCCATTTGCTTTGTCCGTTGAAAATGATCTCTTATTGTTGTGTTTCTGATTTTGTCTCTTTTAGTTTTCCCTACTACCGATATTTCATTTTTATTTTATTTATTTTTGTTGTTTATTTTTTTGTATTTTTGTTTTTGCAAGGACCGGTCCACCACCATACGCGGCGATAGAAAACAGTAACAAGAATGATAGTAACAATAAAAAGTTTCGTGGGCATCGCCCGCCAGGGCACACAGAAAACAATACAATCTTTTCATTCTCAATCAATTAAAATACTGATTTGATCCAAGAGTCCATTCACTAAGAACCTTTATTGTCAGACTAACCACTTGAAATTTACATTCGAAATGTGGAGGTTGTGTGTGCAGTGATTCCTGAATCGTTTAGAGCGGTCAACATTTGACATATGTGCACTTTTATACATAGATAGATTTTACAATAATAAAAAATCCACCACTGCGATGATCTCAGGCAGAATAATAATAAACAGCAAGATAATTTAATAAAGAGGAAGGGATGAAATAATAATAATAATAATATCGCTTTCATAATAATAATAATAATAATAATAATAATAATAGACAGAGAGACAGAAACAGAGAGAGAGAGAGAGAGAGAGAGAGAGAGAGAGAGAGAGAGAGAGAGAGAAGGGGGCTGAGAGAGAGAGAGAGAGAGAGAGAGAGAGAGAGAGAGAGAGAGAGAGAGAGAGAGAGAGAGAGAGAGAGAGAGAGAGAGAGAGAGAGAGAGAGAGAGAGAGAGAGAGAGAGAGAGAGAGAGAGAGCAAAATAATAATAATAATAAAGTAACTTTACTGCCCATCATTGACACATCGTTTTGAGCACAGAGTCAGTAGTTACAATATTATAAGATGTAGAAATATAACGTGGTTTGTATATAACGAATAAATGACTAAGATTCAAAGCCAAAAATAATTTCATAGGAGGTTACTTAATGTTAAGTTTTGAAAAGGGAGTAACAATGTTATTTTTTGAGAACATGTTTCGACATCATCGTCTAAAGAGACCACCTCGCGATAGGTTGGATTTTGATTCGAATTTACTGATCACACCTATGTACACAACGATTACCGGGCCATCTCGATATATGGAGATGGATCTTGGTAGGAAAAATTTTCTGTTTTTTTCTTTTTGAAAACAGTCCACTGTAGGAGATCTTTAGAGTGAAACGAGGAAGCTGCAAGATGAAAAGAGTAAAATTGGGATCTGCACACGGGACACTCCAACCCCCCTCATCGCCCTAACCATCTCTTCTCCGAAATCGACTATTGTGACGTTTCCGATGGGACAAGAGTTGTTCCATAAACCTGGACCAAGGTGGGGGGGGGGTACGTTACGAAATGCATATTATTTATATGTACTTTACAATACTGATAAAATTTCGAGAAACGTTATCACCGTTGGTGGGGCTCGAACCCCAATACCTTTGTCAATACAACGTTAAGAGGCTGACACCTACCATCTGCCTCTGGGGGAGGGGGACTTACATGGGACTTGTACATAGATATAGATAGATAGATAGAGATAGTATAGATAGATAATCACAACGATAGATAGATAGGTAGATAGCCCCGAGCCTCCTTATAGTATATGGCTTGCTTAGCTATCAAACGAATACCGTTGAATCCCCCATCCCTTTCATGTTGACATCATCGTCCACAGACATACCCCCCAGGACAGAGATACGTTCAGAGGTGGTGTCGTGGATGCATCATTTCTTATGGTATCTATATAACATAAAATTGTACATCTCTTCCTTCGACAGCTGATAAGTCATAAACCACTGCACACACAACCGCCATATTTCACAGGTATATTCAATTATGCATTAGATACTTAGCGAATAAAACCTTGAATCAAATCAGTCTAATTGATTGGGAAAATATTGTTTTGCCTGCGATCCACGAAACTTTTTACTACAGATCTAGATCTAACTTCTCGATTTCCGGTCATTACAATAAAACGCCTAACTTCAGCATCGAGTACTAATTATGATCTAATAATCGTACTTGACATCACCCGTCACCGATACGGCGGTTTCTGGGTTAACCACAGTCAACGTGCAAGAGACCCAGCTTTATAATAAAGAGAAATCATAATCCAACATTATTCATGGGCATGGTTGTAATATATATATACAATAGGTTATTGGGTGCAGGGCGATATCAAGTACCGGTACAATATTCCATACTTAGGTTAGGCGGGCTTTTTCGTCGCATATCTAATGACCGAAAATGAAGGATTGAGTATTATAAAAAGTCTCCAGGCAAAGCAATCTTTTCCCAATAAATTAAAATACTGATTTGATCCAAGAGTTCACTCACTTAAAACCCAAAGCAGGTTTGAAATCTCCTGTGAACTATGGCGGTTGTGTGTGCAGTGTTTCCGATTAGCCTCAGAGTTAGAGACGTACAGGTTTTTTACAATACAGATATATTGTATGCTCGCTAACCACCCGCTCAGGGTGAATAAAGAGGAAACAGCCAGATGACAGATAGATAAAAGAATGGAAGGAAGGTAATAAGTGAGACCTACCAGCATCGCCCGCCAACCACAATTTGCCACGGAGGACAAAGCAGGCCTACATGATACTCCTACCAAAGAGTCAAATTTCTTAATCCTAAATTCACAAGATATATTATAACTCTAAATAGTTGTACTCAACACGAACCAACCAACAATAATTGAGGGGGGTGGGGGTGGGGGTGAGACACAAAACCGCTATATATCCACACAGAAAATGATGACTTGAGAAAATCATGTTTTCTTCCCTCTAAATGGACCCCCATCAATTTCATGTTTAGAGCAGAATTATAATAAAATAGAGGTATTTTGAAAAAAAAATGATTTCATCATCAGAAGACTATTTATTCAAAGTCCGAGATGGTGAAACAACTAACGATATGTGAAAATGGCGCATAGCGGATTTTGCATCTCACTCCCCTCATTTATATAAAATAAACAAAATGCACACAATCAAAGACGATTAGTTATCACACCACTGCCATGCATTGACGCCTTGTCTAACAGGTTGCAGGAAATAGCTGAGACAGCAAACATGACTACTATAAACTGTTCTCAAATATGCACATGTATGTCATTCTAAGAAAGTGGCTTTCTAATCTTCCTACTGCATGTGACGTCACAGACGATCATATATGTATCTCTATATATGTGTGTATCTCCCTCTCTCTCTCTGTGTGTATCTCTCTTCCTTCCCTCCTCTCCTCTCCTCTCTATCTCCTCTCCCTCCCTCCTTCCCTCCCTCCTCCCTCCCCCACTCTCTCTCTCTCTCTCTCTCTCTCTCTCTCTCTCTCTCTCTCTCTCTCTCTCTCTCTCTCTCTCTCTCTCTCTCTCTCTCTCTCAAGCTTTCTGGCTCGTGCCCTGTGTGTTTTGAGACTGAGAGTGAAAATTGAAATCTCTAATCCTCCGACGTGATCTAGCACAGTAATTGATCTTCTTTTTTAAATTTTAATTATTGAGGACCCCTGTGAATACGAAATTGACATAACAATATAAGCGAAACCTGTCCCATCATAGAAGAAACGAAGAAGAAGAAGAAGAAGAAGAAGAAGAAGAAGAAGAAGAAGAAGAAGAAGAAGAAGAAGAAGAAGAAGAAGAAAAAGAAGAAGAAGAAGAAGAAGAAGAAGAAGAAGAAGAAGAAGAAGAAGAAGAAGAAGAAGAAGAAGAAGAAGAAGAAGAAGTACAAAGTAATAACTTTCTTTCTTTCTTTTATCAGTTCCCATTCTACTTTCCTTGTGGTTTAGTTAGGTTGCCTATGGGACAAAATCGAAAGCATTATTAGGTAGTCTTGATAAATTATTCAAGCTGTCAACGGTAACCATCCCGCTTGCTTAAAGCCTCAGCTTGAAAAGAAAAGATCTCTAACTGAATTCCCAAAAGTCCATCTGTTCTAGATTAGTAGTCCGTGGATTAACATTGAGACAATGCCTTTTAACCAATGACTTGGAATCGCTTCAATACCCATGACAGTTCATCGATACTGAAAATCGAAAGAGGTGCACAACAACAGACTCACACAAACAGACACACACACACACACAAACAGATAGAGAGAGAGAGAGAGAGAGAGAGAGAGAGAGAGAGAGAGAGAGAGAGAGAGAGAGAGAGAGAGAGAGAGAGAGAGAGAGAGAGAGAGAGAGAGAGAGAGAGAGAGAGAGAAAGAGAGGGAGTGCCATACATAATACAACGAATGAGCCAGGCCATTTCCGGAATCTTGGGATAGAAACGAATTATGTCAAAACCTGTAGATTGTTTGACTACTGCCTTCCTTGTCTATGGTTACAAATACACTGTACTACTTCTACTTCCACTACCACTAATGATGTCAACCCCACCCCCAAAAGCAAAAAGAAAGAAAGATTGAGCCGTCGAGCTTTAATAATAATAATAATAATAATAATAATATTGATCTTATTAATAATAATAATAATAATAATAATAATAACATGAAGATTATTTATATGGCGCCCAATCCTGAGTGAGAACAGCTCTAGGCGCAAACATGATACGCTGACTACAAGTACAATTCCACAAGCAAATCAAAATCAAACATTTACGTTCACAAGATTTGATGGATTCAGTTATAAATTATGCTGCACTAGGTCAATGTACCTGATCTGCCTTTGATGACTTTTTGGCAGATCTATTATAGAGGATCTAGAAGCACGGTTGTTGTCTTTAAAAGAATTATTTCATTTTTGTATTGTAGTTTGTGTATTGATAAATAAATATTGATTTTAGGTTTGATGTCTTTATTTTTATTTTTTTATTGTACTCTACCAATCAGTGTGTGCTAAGCGAGCCCCCCCCCCCCCCCCCCCCACCCCCCCAAAGAAAGGCCTGACAAAACTGTCACTGGGCTCTTTAAATACGCAGGTCCACACGTCTGGAATTCTCTTCCGCTGTCAATGCGATCTATTATGGTTGACACGTTAGAAGACACCTTTAAAAAACACTTGAAAACGTACCTCATGCGATGCTTCTTAGAAGAAAAGTAATTGTTCTTAGTATGCGGTTTTAATTCATGTACCATACACTCACTAAATAATATTATATTTTCATATGTTATATATATATATATATATATATATATATATATATATATATATATATATATATATATATATATATATATATATATATATATATATATATATATATATATATATATATATATATATATATATATATATATATATATATATATGTACATTGCTCATGTTTTTACTATGCATGAATAAGAATGCACCTAGAGCCGTCGTAAGATGGGAGGGGTAGTGGGCGATAAAGAAATGAATCATATTATCATTTTTATCATTATTACTAATATTATCAAAGGCATTGCATTGAACAAAATATATACACCACCAGTTATCTGGCCCAATTTTAGAGAGAGAAAATAAGTTTTTGATTATTCCTGCTTTAAAGAAACGGGGGTTGGATTTTATCAGCTTTAACACCACGGGCCTTTGCTGGAAACAATTTGTTCCATTTTTTTTGTGTCTTTCTACTTTCTAGAGTTTACTTACAGACAACTAGCTTAAACAACACGAAGGTCATTTGTAAAGACATCTGCGGTTTATGCGGTTTGCATTTCCATGGTAACTCCATCGAAATGGAAATTTGAAAGTGATACTGTATACATATATATATATATATATATATATATATATATATATATATATATATATATATATATATATATATATATATATATATATATATATATATATATATATATATATATATATATATATATATATATGTGTTATCAAAATCCCATTATTACAAAGGTTCGTTGAACCGTAGTGCGTCCCAAGCGCATTTTATGACCTTATGAACTCTTGCAACTGTGTGAGCATGAAGAACCGAACTTGAGCTAATCGATGAACACTATTGCGCTAAAGACAAACAAGCTAACGCAGGGGGCATGTCGAAAGTGAAGGGAGTGACATCGAATACTATAAAAGCCCCATAGAACAAATACGAGACAAATACAAAGTATTTTTCAATATTATTCAATGCCATTTCTTCCCTTTTCCGCTACCAACGTTCGCGACAATTTTCAGCACAGCACACTTAGCGAAAAGTGAAGGCGTTATTTCGAACATGTTGATAATATATTCGATTCCTGTTACGGCTAGACAGATTAATGATGACTTGGGACAAAGAAGAGAGACCACTTTGAAGGTCTTCTCCGCCATCTCGAGGATCAGGAAAAAACACCCAAAAACAAACGAATTCGATACTGTGACTGATACACGTTATGAATGAAAGAAGAGAGAACAGAAATCACTCATCGAAATTCCCATTTTCATCGTTTTTAATGGGAGAAAAAACTTCGAAAATCCAATTTCAATATCATACACGTATTACATACGTGGCATTTGCAGCCTAATGTAAAGATGTACTGATCCCATGTTAGGTTCAAGGTTCCCACTCATTTTCAGGGGGGGAAATTCTAAGAGATTTCCAAGATGATTCCATGCAAACACGAAATTTTCCAAGGGAGGGAGAGCAGAAATTTCTGGCCTGTACGGGCTTTAACAAACGACATGAAATCAGGTGAAAGCGCAACAAATGTAGAACTAAACATAAAATCGTAAATGAGGCACAATTCTAAAACGATATTACGTTTGGATGGATGGTAAAGAATGGCATGCCTGACGATGACTGACAAATTGATAGCCCAGTTGTTCAGGAGACGTTTTGAGAAAGAACGAACAAAGACAGCGAACAGCATCACTAAATGGCCACATCAGTTATGCCCTGTGTGAAAACTCGTCCAGTTCCGAGATGGAAAGAATTTGATCGCAATATTTCATTAAAAAATTACATGATTTTTTCCAAGACTTGAAGGGAATTTTCAAAATTCCAAGACTTTTCCAAGTCTTTAATTTCTTCCAACCAAATTCCAAAACGTTTTCCAGACTTTTTCCAAGATGAGTGGGAACGACGCGTAACAGACACGCATTTCCCTGACCCGACGCAGAAAACAAACAGAACACACACACACACAAAATTCGAACTTGGTAAAGGGGCCTTTAGAGACCACGAGACGGTGTGTATTATTATCATTACATCACCCCCTACTCATCTTCAGGCGATAGAGGCTGGGACACACTCCGACTCTATCGACCGAAACACTAACACTAACAGCCTTCAGTGAATGAACTTCAATAGGTTGGTTTGTTTCTTCTTTTGAAAATTTAACCTGTCCACCATTGCGGTGGTCTCAGTGTATTTCAATAGAGGACAACACAACATGATTATAATAGATGAAGAGCGACGTATAGTAAACTAAAGCAGAACTGTTATGTAATAAGCTAATGTTGCCACACAATCACGACATCAATTCCAATATATATATATATATATATATATATATTATACCCCATAACTTCCAATTGCCATCAGCTCTCCCTGTTCTCTCAATCTTTTGCGATATCATCACAACCGACCCATCACACACACACAACCCCGCCCCCCTCCTCATCCGAAGCAATCAATATCAATATACGAGCAACCCTCGTCACTTATTTGGGAAGGGGGGAGGGGAGTTGATAAAAATGTTTATCACTACTGAAAAGAAATGCACGCAGCTGCTGCTACCACTGAGCTGTTCAAAACGTATTTGCATACACACATACACAACGTACACACACGCTGAGGTTGAGCATCGATGGTAAATGAGTCATCCACTGGAAAATAGTTTACTGGCTTCAAGTTTAACAAGTGTATGTAGGATTTAACACGATGCTGAGAAAACAATATTTTCCTATCGCTACGATGAAACTTCGTCCCGAAGACGGATAAAACAGAGTTCCCGTGTGCAGGCCACACCACTCTGACGAGCACGTTAAAGACCCTTCTTGGTTGTGTTTTTCTTTACAGGGCAGTGCGGACAAAATTAAAAACACTTAACGACCAAAAAGCCCCAATATCACCTTAGCGCGCCTCTGTCTCTGTGTCTGTCTGTCTGTCTGTCTCTCTCTCCCTCCCCTCCCTCCCAGTACAAATGATGAAACACCAATAAAAAGAAGAGCGTGGTGGAATGTTGAGAATGTCAAAACTAAGATCAAAACAGAAATTCAAACAAATTAAAACCCACCCTTAATGTATAGCCTCATAATACAATTATTATATATATATATATATATATATATATATATATATATAATAAAAATATATATATATATATATATATATATATATATATATATACATACATACATATATATATGTTGGTCGGTATAAATTTGTTCGCCAAAAGCTCTGTTGCCAGACCACAAAGAGCGACCATAATTTGTATGTGGATGTTAAATCGCCCCAAGATGTTTTCTGACAAAGAATTCTTCTACCAGAAATGACCTTTAATTATTGAAATGTTATTGGGTATTTTTACCCCTCTTAAGAGTAGGATTTTCATTCACAGAGGGTCGCCATTTTGAACAGGTTATAATACTTAAAAAGTTGGAATAGTACAGTTCACGTCTACCTGCGTAACCTCAGTATTGAATACTCACCCAAATGATAAGCGTAACTTGGTATCACCCGGGGTGTAACATGCTTGTATTTATATATAATATTGTAATTAATGAGCACTGAATTTGGCCATGCATGTGACCGTGGGAAGCGTGTAACCATTATAGTTCAAATGTTGTTGTTCTTTACGTGGGAGGAAGGTTACAGAAGAACAGATTATATATAATATGAAATCTTCTTGAACAGTTGTATTGCACGACAAGCATATATATATATATACACTTGCTCATTTATCAACAATCATTGTGATAAAAATACAGATAAGACAGAAACACTTCAAAGCCTTTTAACAAAAACATATAGTTTGATACACAATGATACGTGTACTACAGTTACAGAGAGAAAGAATCAACCACGCACATGAAATAAAACCACAAAGGAGCTCTTTGCTGCTTTACGTTGTTTATATCTCGTGCACACAACAGCATGCAATCAGTTTGTAATCAGAAAATGCTATCAGCACAAAAATGAAAAGTACACAACCCGACAATGATCAGAAGATTACATCCATGCAAGGAAACACTAAACAACCACAACTACAACATCAGATTTCCATAGTTAGGCACACCATTTAATTCGTCAGCCCTTACATATTGTGATAGATGTATATATATCTGTTATTATACAGCATATCTGCAGTATTGTGCAAATTATTATGACATATATATATATAATGTAAATAAGATTTAAAACTCTTCTGAGTGTCACATGAAGGAATATGGTTATATGTACAACTAAACCAAAGTCGGACATCTCCGATTCAATAGTTGGTCCCAGTCCGATACGTCAAAGTGTCCGCTGTCATTGACCTTTGAACTCCTCGTGTTCAAATTAAATGTCCGTTGTCTTGGGTATCTCACCGTGTCAGAATGGCATCTCAAACAGCCACAAAATTGCTGCAAATGAAAGCAATTTCTCAAAAACATATACTCTTTTCTCTCCCCCAATTTTTGTTTATCCCAGTTATGCCCCTTGGGTGTGTTAGACTACGGAATTCCTTCCGGGAGGTGAAATAAGTTTGAATGCATCTTTTTTTAGTATCGAAAGGCAGGACGTGAGGAATTTGAAAGGAACAATGTAAACACAAGGCAATGATCATTGAGAGCATCATCATCTCAAGCTCGCTCCAGAACTGAAATCTTTTTACCTGAATCAAAACGTTGTAGATTGGATAATTACAAAATTGCTAACAACCAGATCATGCTTTCTTTTTTGACATAACATACATGATACAAATGTACACACATTGATTCATTGAAAGCTGTCCCAATCATATCTAAAAATACATTACAATATATACAGTAGTGGCCGCATAAATGCCCGGTGTTTGGGAAGAGGACAAAACATAGGCATTTAGACAAAATGGGCATTTCGACGAAATGGGCATTTAGGCGAAAGAAGGTCAGGGGCAACAATTTGGGGGTGGGCCTATTTTCGTGAAGTTGGGGTTCCCTAGTGACTTGTCGATTTCGTCCGGGATTTGAAGCTTCTTTTGTAAATCATTTCCTGGTTTATACATTTCTATTTCAAGATGTAGATCTGTATGTAGCTGTGCAAAATTCAAGTTGTTGCTATGGAGGTTAAGAGAAAAGGACCTGATCCAGTGTTTCCTCAGTAACTGGCATAAAATCCAAACTACAATCATGTGACTTATAAATCACAAGAGCTATGACTTTTAATTAAGAAAGTATGCAAATTTGGATGAGAAAAACTGGATAAAGAAAAGTCTCATTCAATGGGACCAACATGTGAATAAATTAACATGAATCTTACAACTCCTTCGATTTATAATCCTCATGTTAAAATGAAGACAACCGACAGAAAAGGATAAAGATTCATAGCCAGATCATTTGTTTTGGAAAAGTCATTAGCTGTACAAAAAATTTAATGCGAGAAAAAGGGACACCAGGAAACCATTAAACACTGAGGTGGTGAGCGCACGGATAGGTTGACGTCTCTCACCACGAGGACCTGAAGTCACATTGAATACGGCCAATGTCAGACAGGGGGGCAATAAAACTGTTTACACCTTGTCCCTCAATAGCGATGAGCACCCGGTTTAAAGACGCCAGGTGATTGCATGCCACTTACAACATCAAGAAACAGATGTGGGCAGAGTTCAGAAGACTGTTCAATTCTAATTGCCCGATGACCAACCAGTGATCCAAAGAGACAAAAGATGTGCTGTACAGTGGGTGGAGTTATGAAAAGAAGATTGGTCAACGTTTAGTACTTCAAGGCCTATAATGTATGGTATAGGTAATGAAGGGTGGTTGTAATGCATGGCACATTGTTGACGGGCATGAGCCCTATTAGATTAGCGATCGGATTAGATGTATGATAAAGAAAAACAGAACATTAAATCAATACGGACGTATTTTATGATACTTTGGAGAAAAAAGATAATTGCATTCACCGTTGCGAGTTTATATCTAGAAAAAAATCAGTGCCACTGAGATTGCGGGTAGTTAAAGGTGAATCGAACATTTATGCGGCAGGAATTTAGGCGGTCACATATATATATATATAATATATATATATATATATATATATATATTATATATATATATAATATATCGAATTTTAAACACATCATTTTTTTTTTTGACTTTGGACATAGGCCTAGCCATTCTCTACTAGTTTGTATTTAATCATACTGTGCTAAGCTTTTTATTGACATTTGTAAAATAAAACCAGTAGTGTCTAACAGTATGGTAAATGATGACAGGATTAAGGACTGTGCAGTCAACTCTACAGAACATCTTGTTTTTAAAATGCTGATTGAATCGAAGATCACTTTCACTTAAAATTAAACTTATATCAAAACTACAGTTTATGTATCAGATTCTATTTGTTGTGTGTTTGTTTGTTAAGTTGCTGGGGTTTTCAGGTTATTTTCGCTTCTTTTTTTCTGTTTTGGGAGGTTGCTTTCCGTGGGGTTTTTTTCATGAGCAGATGCTTTTATAATTAAATCATGTGTAATATAAAACTATATTTGTATGATTTTTTTAATTTCATTATAATATAATGATATTCTCCTCTCGTCTAATAGATCTTTATCTAGATAACTCATAGATCTTAACACTAGAAAAATAGTTCACTAGCCAGCACAATGCCGGCCACACTCTAGTTGACTTGCTAAGAGTCGCGGCACAAGGCTGCCTACAGAGTTACAAGTTCACGGGTACTGTGATTTCTGACCAGGCCATTGCCAATCTATTGTATTCGGTCGCATGCTACACAAAACTAGAATAATTCCATTCTTTTCAATTTAAGAAGGCATTTTTGTGCAAACACACTATAATATTCTTAATCTTATTATCCTCTCAGTCACACACATTCTCAAAACAGACCAGCACACATAGTTTACATACCCTTCTAGCAGTGGACTTGTCCTACTAGTACTAGGAACATTCCGTTTTACAAAAGTGTGACCAATATTATGGAATTTGCATCCCTTTGGAAAAGACTCAACCAGAGATGCCTATTTGACGTAAGCTTATAAATGAGCTTGAAAGTGTCCTTTTTTCCTGTTTACTAAATAGTTTACCAATCAGAATGCATTAGAAGTTTTAAAAGAGGATTTTAAAAGAGGATGAGCGTACGACAGTAAGAAGGTAATGAGAAGGAGGAATATTCAGGCCTCTCTTGGTCTGTCCTTCTTTTCCAGCAAATGCCAGGCATAAGTCTAGTGCTGAGAGGGTTGTAGTTTGTAGCAGGGAAACGGGAAGTCCCGGGCGTCACACTTGGCACAGTGTTGGAGCAAACAAGCATTTACCGGTCAAAGCTTTTCCAGGGTTAATCTCTACCAGCCAGTGGCCTCATACATGGTAGGCTATATTTATACTTTATAAGTCACTCAGTAACAGGTCTCTTTCCCCACATCCACAATAATAATACTCATTCACCATTCAAAATAGATCTAGAGCTAGTTATAAATCTAGAATCTAATAGATCTATCTATCTATCTAGATCAAAATCTAGCTCTAGATCTATATTCTAGATTCCTGGGCCTTTCAAAAAAAATGTTAATTTTTTCTTGAATCATCATTCAGAATCATTGATCATTCATGATGAATCTCCTCTCTCATGCTTACACAGCTCAAACGAAAATTCAAAAGAATACTTACGAATATTTTCGACCTGGCATTTTCAAGTGTATAGTCTCAGGAATATAACATTAATAAGTTTTTTTCCACACAGAAAGATAAAAAGCCGACGTGGTGGTAGTGTCATACAATAATATTTCCACATCTGTTTGATAGTAGTCGTCCTGTCGCCATTTTGAGGAAAATAAGGGCGCAGTTAGGAGGCAGATAACTCTGATATGCTGTTTCGTTCGGGGTTCTCGGTACAGAGTATTAAATGTAAGGTTATCCCCTTACAATATGCAAGTCTTAAAAAATACCAACGTCTGTGTTACTTTCTCTTCTCTTCTAATGTTTCTTCTGGTTATATTATTTTGTATTCAGGCAGCTCTTCGACTGCCATAAGTTCTTTCATCATTACAGCTGGTCAACTGTCTATTCCATTATATAAGCTTATTACAAGAACAATCAGATCAAGCTATCAAAATAGGGCCTTCCTTCTTCAAACTTTGATTGTCACCTGCACTCATTTTACCCCAGTGTACTAGTACAGTTAGGCTGTGGAGCAGGACTGCCAAGAGAAATCGAACTCCACAGTAGCACTAAACACTTTGAAAACAGAATAAAACACATCACTTTAAAATCCCAATTGGATTGATAGTCTGAGGTCAAATTAGAAATATGCGTGCTGACAGTAATATTCAAGAATTAAGTTGCATTCCATAATCAAAGATGAACTGGGTGTAAAACACAAGTTTATCAGAGAAAGATGCAAAATAGCTGAAGTCCATCGTACACAAGTTGTCCAAGTAAAGGAACCGTGGGCAAGAAGAAGAAGAAGAAGAAGAAGAGAAGAAGAAAAAAGAAGAAGAAGAAGAAAAAAGAAGAAGAAGAAGAAGAAGAAGAAGAAGAAGAAGAAGAAGAAGAAGAAGAAGTGACGTACACAGTTATTTCTATTATAGCTGTCAGGACGGCCCTAAATGGTTGGTGTCATCGTTATGTTTATATTAATCTATGATAATGTTGCTGTATTGTTATATCATTATGCTAAGGTTAATGAACTACTCGTAATGTAGAATTAAATAATGTTTCATAGTATCCGTAGTTTTTAGCTTCCCCACTTCACCGTAGACCTAGAGACGGTTTTGCCCACGGTTCCTTTACTTGGACAACTTGTGTACGATGGACTTCAGCTATTTTGCATCTTTCTCTGATAAATTTGTGTTTTACACCCAGTTCATCTTTGATTATGGAATGCAACTTGACTGAAATGAGCCGCTTACATGATAAAGCGTACATAAACATGCAAGGATGCAAACCCCAAATCTTTCTCTTTCTTTCTTTATCAGCTCCCATTCTACCTTCTGGTGTATGGGTTTAGATGCCCGAAATGATCTTTCTTCAGGCTGCCCTGTCCTGACATTTTCTGTTTCCTTCCGTGAAAGTTAAATTTATTTGCGTTAATGCCTCTTTATATCTTCTTCCCACTTTCTCCGACGTCTGCCTTTTGGTCTTTTACCTCGAGTTTTAGCACTGTATACTGATTTAGCTATTCTATTGCCATTCATGCTGTTAACATGCCCAAACCATCTCAGTTGATTCATTTCTATCTTAGTTTTTATGTTATCTGATTTGGTCTCTTATTGTTGTGTTTCTGATTTTGTCTCTTTTAGTTTTCCCTACTACTCTTCTTAGATATTTTATTTCGGCTGCATGTTTTACTCTACTTGTTTTGGTTTTCTTTGCATTTCTTATTCTCTACTGTATTCTCTACTGTCTAAGGTCCAGGTTTCACTGCCACAGAGGAGAGTAGGACAATAAACTGTGTTGTTTTCTGACTTTTATTGGCAATTCTTGTTTACCTACAAATGCCTTTCACATGTGGTTATATATTGCACTTACCTTTTCAATTCTCTGGCTGATTTCTTCTCTTAGTTTTGCCTTTAGGTTAATCATTATAGGTAATTGTAGCTTTGAACCTGCTTTCTCCCTGCCCAATTGAAGATTTTGTGTTTCCCTAGTTACTAGCATTGTTTTGGTTTTCTTGCATTTACTCTTATTCCTCTTTTATTTTAATTTATTAGTCATCATGTTGATATTCTGGAGGTTCCTTTCTGATTTTCCAAACAGAACTAAATCATCAGCAAATGAAAGCATTGATACATTTACTGGTTGAGCTTCCACACACCTACATTCATTTTCTTCATTTTTAAGATGCCTTTGCGACTGAATTTTGTGATAAACAAAAGAGGACTTGGGACACAACCCTGTCTTACTCCTATGTCTATATCAAATTCTTCAGATACCTTTCAAGCTACTCTCACTGCACATGTTGGTTTATTGTAAAAACTTTTAATGGCTTCTATTAAATTTTGTTCTATGTTGTGTTCTTTTTAGGAATGCCATAGTTCGTCCCTCCTCACGGTGTCAAATGCCTTTTCTAAGTCAATAAACACAGGTGCAAGTCAATGTTTCGCCCAATGAATGTTTCTATTAATTGTCTCATTGTAAATATGTGATCTTATACACTTCTTCTTGATCTAAATCCATTCTGGTGTCCTTCAATCTGATCCTTTACTCTTTTCCTTAGTCTCATTTCCAGAATCCTGGCATACACTTTTCCTGGTACGTTAAGTACCGTCTATAGTTTGAGCATTCCGTAGTTTATCCTTTGTTGTGTATTGGTACTACCGTTCCCTTCTTTCACTCGTCTGGCACCTGTTTTGACTTCCATGTTTGTTGGAATATTGCATGTAGTAGTTTGTCTGCCTCTCTCCTTTTGGTTTTAATCATTTCTGGATAAACTTGATGTGCTCCTGTAGCCTTTCTAGTTTCACTCTTCTTATAGCTGTTTGGAGTTCTTCCATTGAGAGATCTACATCTTCAGCTGTCTCATCTGGATTACTTGTTTCTCTTACTAATTGATCGGTATTCCTTGTTTCATATGTTCTGGAGGGATTATGTAATTGTTGAAAATACTTTATCCATGTTTCCATGATTTCGCTGTCTCCTTTCATTATTTTTTCTTTGGCGTTTTTAATTTGTCGTATTGGGCACGCGTTGGTCTTTTTCATGCTCTTCATTGCTCCCCAGAACAAATTTTGATTTCCTTGATAGCTTTCTTGAAGTCTTTGTCCAAACTCCTCCCACTGTTCCTATTTTGCTTTCCTCTTTTCCTTTTTGGCGATAGTTCTTTTATTCACGTAATCTATCCTATTCTCTGGTCTCTTTGTTTGCAAGTATATCTTCCAGGCATCTTTCTTTTCTTTGATCTTAGTCTTGACATTCTCATTCCACTATGCCGTTCTTTTCCTATCTCCTTTAATTTGTTTCCTACCACAGACCTCTTCAGTCCAACTGAGGAGTGTTTCTTTATACATTTGCCACTTTTCTTCAGATTGATCTGCCTTTGACTGATAGATCTTTTTATCCTGGATTGGTACATCTGTTTTACTATTGCTTTATTTAGTTATTATATTTTGAGTTTAGTAGCTTTCTTCCCTTTCCTTTTCTGTTTGTTTTCCTCAGTCAATAATCTCATTTTGACTATCACCAGGTGATGATCACTAAATACTAAATATTTCTGCTCCTCTGTTTACTCTTGCATCCATTGTACTGTAAAAAGGGGAGCTGCTAACTATTACGTAGTCTATGATTGACCTTTCACATTTGTCTTCATTTACTCTTGTATATCCGTGGGTATCTTTATGAGGAAAAAAGGTGTCGGCTATTTTCATGTTATTATTTAGGCAAATTCAAGGAGGGGGGGGGGGGCGGGTCCTGATGGCGATGTTTTAGTTTAAAGAGATACACAATTATAAGCTCCACAAATGAGTTGAACATGGCGAAATTATAGGTAATAAATTGTAAATTTCATTGTTGAAAGTTTAGTTGCCATAGAAACTGCCGCCGTCTTGAATTGCTGGTGCAAAACTAGGGCAAGTTTGGCAATTAAAATAAAAAAAGTAGTGGTGTTTTTTATTTTAGTGATCAATAATTTTGCACATAGAAACTTCAAACCGATATCCTAAAAACTCACGTATTTTTGTATATATTTTTTGTGCAATTTTCTTTTACACATTTAAAAAAAAATTGAGACTGGAAGGAAACTGATTTCTCTCAAATTTCAAAAACTAATCATGAATTTCTCTGAAAGTATAAAAGTTCTAAAAAAATCCGATACAAGAGTTTCTTAATAATGATACAAAGCAGTTGTATGCCAAATTTCAAGCGAATTCGTTGAAATTGTAGTGGGATAATGCTTTGAAACGTGATGAAACCATGAGAGGCTCTCAATTACTGCTTATTTACACACTGTTTCAACTGCCCTGGCTCCCTTATACTCATTTTGGACAGCATCCTTTACGACAACAGCGCGCAACATGTCCGTATTTTCCTAACGATCTAAGGCACTACTGGATAAATCTGGTCATATGTACATTTTAATGATATATTACACTGTGCTGATTAAAATGAGTATCAACTTGCTATATTTTAAAACAAAATTACTGGATTTTATGGTTCAAACGATGGATTGAAAGTATCTAAAAAAAATCGAAAAATTCAAACAATTGATACTGAGCTCATTTTATGGTATCAATGTCAAGGAATAGAACGGCCGCGCTCAAAAGTACAATAAACTAGATTTGTCCGATGTTGGGCAAAAATGGCCTTCTCAGTCTCAGGCTTTCTGTGGTCCAACAATGCGTGCGTACTATTATTTCTTCATTGTTCTTATATTATGTGTTCAAACAGTTCAGATAAAATACACCACAAAGGATCCCACACAACAGGTCATCAATGTCGATAGCATCCTCTTCAGTGAATACGATATATAAATGGGTTGTTGTATACAAGGCTTTTTTAAAAATATCTAATGTTGGCTCCATCTCTATTGAGTTTTTGTTATGTAGGTCTAATCAAAATTAATCAAGGAACTAAAATAGCTTTAGTGGTGTCTAAGTAAACTATTAATTATTAAACGTTACAGAAAAAGGGGAAAGACCAAGGAATGCATGGCGGAGAGAACTGGAAAGTGAGATGAAAGATATGGGGATGTCTTGGAGGGATTATATCGAAAAGATGACACAGTACAGGAATCGCTGGGGGTGGGGGGGGGCTCTTGTTGATGGCCTACGCCCCACGAGGGGTGACAGGGCATGATGCTATGATGCTGATGATGATGATCATCATGATGCTGATGATGATCATCATCATGATGAAATAGGAAGTGCATATACCTCAAAGCTGTAAAAGGAAATTCTATACAATTACACACTGCATTAAGTGAACCGATAGAGGTATGCCGTGGTGAAATGTGGTGACAATACCGACATATACAAGACATGCTCTTGCTCTTAGCTCATATACGATGAAGTTCCTTCCAAGCATGCATGCAGACATATAGAGCCGGATTTAGCTGTGGATTATGTAGTCTGTGTGACGTCGGTGGCCGAGCGGTTAGGCTGCCAGACTGGACATCATGAAGTCCCAAGTTCGAATCCTAGCAAAGCTAGGTCCGACGTTGTGTTCCTCTCCCCACTCTATACAGGTGCAAATGAGTGCAAGCACTAGGAGTAAAAAAAAAAACTGCGCCAGACTAGCATCGTGGCCAGGAGGTGGTTATTATTACCTGTTCTGCTTCACGTTATTTACACCGGAATAAGCTCCGGCTCTACGGGCCGTAACGGCTTTGAAGGAACTTACTTACTTCCCTTGTGTAGACTGTAGCGTGAAGTGAAACAAGAGATACGTGTGTGTAGAACATCGTCCTTTTGATAGAATGTTGGTCTGTGACGGGTTTGACTGCTTCATTTTCTCTTAGGTTGAGTGCGGCAAATATGTTAAGTAATATTATATACCAGCAGTAACGCAATGGATTGATTGAAATTGACCCAGTCCACCACATGCAGTGATCTTAAGGTGAATTTAGAGGAAACACTAAGATTACATAATAATGATAATAATTATAAGAAAGAATGAAAGGAAAGTAGTAGAACCGACCAGCAGAGCAGGCCAAATACCCTACCAGTAACACAAAGCCAAGCTTAACAACAAAAAAGGATCCGAACCCATCTTTATGGTCCCAAATCAGATTACCTGCCACTAAGCCACCAAAAATGCCATTATGTATTGAAGCCAAAAGGAAAGACAAAAGTGGGTGTAGAGGTGCAATGAATTATGGAAGCAAGCAAAGGACAATAAAAAAAAACAAGTTCCTTCAAGGCCCTTATGGCTCACGGAGCCAAAGCATATCCCAGTTTCTCTAGCATGAAGCGGAACAGGTGATAATGATCACCTCCTGAACAGGACATTAGTCTGTCGCAGGTTTATACTTCCAAACTGTTGCTACAACGGCAACATTCTGCACCTGGGTCGAGTGTGCATAAATGTGTTGAGCGTATTTCCCAAGGGCAACAACGTCGGACCTAGCGGTGCTATGATTCAAACACAGGACCTCTTGATCCCAAGTCCAGCAACCTTACCCCTGGGCCACCGACGCCAACAAACAAATGGACGGAAATTGTCGCCTATGACAAATAGGGAATGGATAAGGGAAATGTTGAATTTTAAAATGCAGAATAATATTAATATAAAATAACACCGCGGTTCCTCTTCTTCTTTGTAGGGGTTTCTGCTCAATCGTGGTTATGACAACACTGAGATTTTGCTAGAAAAACTTGAGAAATTTCTTCAACGGGCTCGAACCTACTACCTTTTGGTTGAGAGGCCGACATCTTACCTCTGGACTACCGAGTCCTCCTATTTCCTGTGTTAATCATCATTGCCACCATGTGTCAGTACTGTCAGGTTGGAACACACAGACATCGACGATCAAAGGATCAATGCTCTCTGTAGGTCAGCCAGGTGTATGAGTTATGTATTCATGAGATCGGCACTTGAGTATGCTCTCACTACCTCCAGTCTATCATGGCGTCGATGGCTGAGTGAGTGCTTGGGCTGCCCGACTTGGGATCATGAAGTCTCAAACTTGAATCCTTATACTAATAATAAATTAGGTACGACGTGGGTGTTCCTTGGGAATGACGCTTTACATACATTGTCCCTACTCGACGCAAATGGGTACCAGCACCAGCTTGGGAGTAAAACAACAACTTAAGTACATATATTACTCTCAGACCATCATTAAGAGTATTAAGACATCTTTGTTGTTTCCAAGGCTTCTCTTGCCTTTAAACTTGTCCTCAAAGTTATCAGAAATCACCCTCGAGATTATCAAGAAATCTTCTGGGAACCAAATCTCGTCTGCTTCTGAATTTTTTTTAAATAATCAAATTTTTCAGTAATGTTAAAGGTTAGTATTAGTAATAATAAGTGAGTTCAGCTTTTGCAAACATAAATAATATTAACATCATTGTCTCTACATACACTTTGAGCAGTTTGAAGACTCTTTAACTTTAAGTTTAGTACATGTACTCGACATCTTGTTAAAAGTGGGATTTGTTTTTTGGGGTTGTTGTTTTTTTGGCCGGTTCTTGATTTGTTTTAAAGCACAATATCTAGAATAACAATGTGTTGCAGTTATTTGTTCAGTCAGCAATCGATAGTCTCATTTGCATATCTTAGGTTATTTATGTTCTGTCCTCCTACCTTCACTCACTCATGATATTCAATGCTGGGCAAAACCACTTCGTTACTGATATTGAAAAGATCTTGAGATAACCCACAACCTTGTTGAACAAGTCATCATGCCTTACATTCACGGATGTTATTGAGTAATCAAAAATAGGTACAGATTGTGTTGTATTCTGACTGCTCTTTCCATAGCTGTCAACCTTTTCAAAACGAAAAACAGACTCCGACCCGCGAAAAAACAAATTCTGACTTGCAGGATGTCCCGTAATATTCCAGAAAACATTGGTGATATAACCTGAATTAACCTCCTTTCAGGTAAATAACAAGAATCTCTGCCGATTAATAGCTTTTCTGATGAAATGTGGTGGTAGTTTTGCAAACTCAGAATGGCGTATTTGTATTCCACCCCAATTTCTCTGAGTCTTTGCCGTTCACTGAGGGATTCTTTAAGAAAAGTAAATAGTTAACCTTTGTGTGTACTTTTCAAGATAAATACAAGCTTGCGGACTCAAAGCAACAACAAAAACATCCTAAATACAACTTGTAGATAATGGTTTGCAGCTATGTCTCCCTATGAACCTCAAGAGCATAAATAATCATGTTAGTAACGGCTGAAATTGTGATAATTTATATCAGTTTTTACTTCATCTTTTGATTGCATTTTCTCTTTCGATCGAAACTCTCAGTCTTCATATTTAAAAAGGAAACCGAATACATTTTCAACAAAAGTTATCACACATCATTACATTATAAGGGTTGCGATGATTCAATAACAAATGAGGACAAGTTTCAAATCTATTAGTTTCACATTTTTTATTTACATCAGAAACAAATTAGAGTGTGGAGATAAACAAATTTAAAAACTTCATTAGGACATAGCCTATCATCCTCAATCATTGAGTTTCATCACAGATTAACTTTATTCCTGAAATATCAAATATTATTATCTGCCATCTAGGACAAAGTCTAAAAAAATTAAGTATATTTTTAAAAAGTTCTGTTTGATTCCATTGACTGACTTACATAGTTAAATAATCAGATAATTTATCCATAGTCTGAGCTTTAAAGCAAAGATGGGATACATATTTAATACGTGTATGACAAAATTCACATTTTTGAAGTCATGAAAATGAAATGAAACTACAATCATATAATTGTAAAATGTCAACAAAACAATGAATTGCGAGGATTAAAATAATAAACAAACAAAAACAAAAACCCAAAACCATGAATATATTACTGAATATTTTTAAACACACAGACCGTCTAATGATGAGAAAAAAAATTATTCAAATATAAATTAACATACATGAAACCAGCAGCAATATTCTCGTATAAAATAAAAGCTATCTGACAAAACAAAAACAGTCATATAGTTGAGATTTTTTAACAACTTTTTCCCATTAAATGTTTGTGCACAATAATAATACAATATAAGTTTTTATAAGATGTGATTGACAAAACACTGCAGCTATATTAGGAGTGACAATTCTAATTTACATGGTGCACATTTCAGATCTTTTCCTTTTCAAGAGTACCAATGCAATTAACCAGATTTACGTTCAGAGATGAATTATCTGAATTTTGTAATGTCTGTAATTACATCACAGTTTTCCTTTATATCAAAATGTTGAAGTGACAAGGTGTTTGCAATAAAGAAATTGCAAATGTATGCAAAACATCCTTTTAAAGTCTTTACAATGTTCAATCTGTTCAATGTGGAGAGTGCTACAGCTTCCAAATTATATTGTACAGAAGATAAATATTCGAACACCTAAAATCACTAACATTTTTTCTACAAGGCAAATGTGAATAATTTTGTATACATATACATGTGCCAAACGTAAAAAAATAGAAAGGCATTAAAAAATCATGTCTGTAATGGGACACTACTAAGTGAAATGATCTTTACAAAAAAAATTTTTTTTTAATAGACTTCAACATAAAGGCCAATGAATTGCCGTTAACTTAAATTATACATTTCATCTTATAGCTCTCTTTCAGTTTCAATCATCAATCAAGACTTGTCGTCAATTTCTAAAAAGATAGGCATATTTCTTTCCATTTTTAAATTTTGTCTGATACTTAAAAAAATTGTTTAATGTCTTTCTATATACGTCATAAAATGTATGAGGGATGCAGTAAAAAGTGATGAGGCAGCACAGGAGGAAGAGGAGCAGGAGGAAGTAGAAATAGAAGAAGTAGAAAACGAAGGAAAAGAAGAAGAGATAAAATTATAATATGTAGATCTCCTTTCAATTTTGTTAAAACTGTTAATATCACAAACGCAATAATCTCATTGTCAGCAACAGAAACAAAAACGGAAATTCAAGAGAATTTTCAATATCAAATACGCACATAAATAAAACTTTTCAATTCACATAGTTAGTATTACAATAATCCTGTACAGCAGTATATAGTCAAAAATGGACACAAGCTTTTAATATCAGCATGTCTTCCCAACCATTTCATGAAACAAAACGAGGAAGAAAAAGAAAAAAAAAATTCCAATCAATGGAAAGCTAGCACCATTTCATTTCCTATGTGTTCCACAAGACAGGGTGCTGTGCTTTCACATAAATATGTTACTGTAAACACAGTGGTATTTACAACATTTGCAAGGGTCACAACACTTGTATGTATTGAATAAAAAAAAGCAAATTGACTGTGAAAGTTGCAAACCGTGTAAGTTAAAGTTTGGATATTTTGAGAAAATCAAAGAAAGTGATGCTGCGCATTTTTATTTTTAATCTATTTTCAGTCATATATGGTTTGCAAGTGTCAAAAACTATACCCAATAGGGATACACAAATTGCTCATATGGTTATTATACAGATTTTTATTGATTCTTGTGCCACTGGATCCTAACTTCCTGATGTTAAAAAAAAAACAAGAAAAAAGGTGCTTTAATTATAGACTTACACAGTTTGCGACTTTCACTGTCGATATGTCACTGTAAACATGTGAAATTTACAACACTTGCAAGGATCACAACAGTCGTATATATTGAATAAAAAAGACAAAAGCAAATCATCCAAAAAAAATATTCTTGGATGGAATGATCATTAGAGGCATCAATCCGTTATAAAATTTATAAAAATGATACAAGTAAAGTGTATAAGAACGACACAAGAGAAAAAACGTTTGTCTACAATGTTCACTAACATTTCAACCGTTGAATAACAACAGCAGCCAGCTCCAGCAGTTACCATCTATTTGCCGTCATATAATTATAAAAAATATATATAAAAAAATTAATCAAATCTAACATGGGCATCAATTGCAGCATGGAACAGACACAAAAATGAGATCTAATTATAATAATCTTTTCTTTTGATCACATCTTTCAAATATGGATGAACAAGAGGTTTACTCAGGGTATTTTTTTTCCTCAGTGGTTTGCCTTTCTTTAGCTTACTTCACCAATTTCTCCTTCAAACCTACAAGCTCGCAGAGAGATCTCAATAAGGCACCAAAATATGAATATTTGAGGTTCTTTTGTCTTCTCTTAAAAAACATATACATGTTCATTTGAATGTATGAAGATTATACGAGTATGAGATTTGTGTCAATAGCAAAATCTGTTGAATCAGTACGAGCATGTTTAACAACAATTAAATTCTTTTGCACGACATCAAAATATCGAATCTGACCTAATTCTTTTCAACAATGAGATATCATTTATGTTGGGCTTACTTTGTGTATACCACTCCTGAGAATAATAAATAAACATGGAATCACATAAAAAGTGTGACATGACATCTATCTGTGGTCTGGTGGTAGACAGATGGACTTTGTGTGAATTTGTGTGCTTGATTTGAATCCTAGTAAATCTGAGCCAAGCATTGTTTGCTTTGGACAGGTACTTTACAGGGTTTTTCCTCATGCCCCGCCTGGTGTGAATAAGTACCAGCTATAGCTGGAAGGAAAATCTGTGACAGACCAGCGCTCTGTCCAAAGGGTGATCTTGCATCTCCTGTTCAGCTTTGTGTGACAGCAAAAACCAGGTAATGGGTCGGCTCTGTAAATAAACCACTAGGGTTGGAGAGAAGCTTACTATTACTGTACATATACACAGAAAAGTGATGTTCATTGCTCTAATGAAACATATATCATGACTTACATTTTACACACCCACAGAAAATGAAAACTAAAAGCCCATAAAGAAACAGAATTAATAACTGACAAGAAAATTAATCTGGAATTTTACAAAACTTTACACATCATCACCTCAGTTTACAATTGTTCTATGTCCAATTTTCACAAAATTCAGGATTAAGTCAATATTCATCTTAAAATATATAAGTTATATCTTCTGTTAAGTACAACACATGAATCATATCCAAAATACGAAAATTAGAGTGTTTTTCATAATTACATTTATGTGCTGTTATATCAAGTTCAAAACTTTAAAATGAATTTTCTCAAAATAGGAACTCATGGACATGGAAGAATTGTTAACTGTGGTGATGATATTTTGGAAAACAACAATGGCAAGTTCACACAAAAGATGACTAGTGGTAATCTTTAATGAGAAAGCCTCTATTTAGATGAAGCATTGTAGTTGAATCGTAGTGTTGTGAGCTTGTAATCACAACAACACTGGTTGGTCCATGGCTGGCACAGATGGGTTTTTTTTCCCAACATTGTACTCTTATGAAAGGTACTTCACTCTACTTGCCTCAGGTGTGAATGAGTACCCACCTATAGGTAGAGAAAGATCTTATCAGTGTTAGCCAAACAGGCTTGTGTACTGTATGCTTCCCCGGGGAGTTGAGGACCTTGAATGAAATGGCCCGCTGGGGGATAAATGATGTGCAATCAGTGAGCCTGCACTTGTGTGGGGATACGACCTCTTAATCAATCTTTATAGATGAGACCTTTTTCTATCCTCATTTTGTCAGAACCAAGATATTCCTGAACACTTTGTTTATCCATTCCAACCCTTTCCCCTTGGTTACTTTTTACTTCATCAGTTCTTCAAATAAGCATATGCCACGTTGTACAAAAAGGAAAATAAGTTAATAACTGAATTTTGTTCAAAATGCCATACATAACTTATAATATCATAACATAAAATAAAGATCACTGAGGGTGGCAAGCAATTTATTTCTAATTTAAGAGGGGCATAGGGGTAAAATTAGAAAGACAACTTTGATATTTAAGCTAGACTTTTCATCTTCGACTACATTTTGACATGCGTGGTTTGCAATGTAAAATAAATGAGATTTCATTAAATCCCCTACATTAAAAAGAGATGGTAGGAAATTAGATGGTGTCCTTACATCAGGATGAAATGTTTGATAAATGATGCTACAACTATTTTAGTTGAAGAATAATGTAATTTAAGTACAAAACTTTCTTAAGCATTTTATTGGTTAGACAAATTTCTAGGATAAAATGATAACAAATATAATATATATATATATATATATATAATATAACTGAAACCTCATCTGACATGAGAATGCATTAAAAATTTCAAGTTGATTCTAAGGGTGATCTGTCCTTTATCTCACTCACGGCATTCCTAACCAAGGGCTTCAAAGAAAAGATCTGATACAAAAACATCTGTGCAGATTTCATATTTCTCTCTTCTTTTTCTTTTTTTTTTCTTCTTCTTAGCAATTCTTAACAGGTGAATGAATAAATTCACCATTCAATGAAAAATGACAAGAGGTCAGCATTGACAATAACATTGTAAATTACAGTAAATGTTGAAACACATTAATGACAAAGAAATTGCATAATATTCAATAATTACTTCTCTTTGATTGAATGACCGAATTTTCCTCTAACAAATGAAACTGTCACTGATGTGAAAATGAGATGATGATGGACAAAAAGACCAAATTCATCATTATATAAACATACTTGGTGACTTAAAGCAAAATTTGTATATAAAAAGTTGAGATTTATTGATATACTGTGGAAAACTGACTTCTTGGAAAGGCTTTCATATACATTTACCACTCCAAGAAAAAGAATCTGGAATTTATTTGACATACACATTGAATCTGATTATATGCGTTCATTCCTATACAACAAATATCATAATCATTCGGAATATATCATAAAACCGAGACAAAGACAGTCATAAATTCTACTCACATTAAAGCAAAGAAATATGGTTAACTTTTGTTGCATAAAGTAAGAACATCAATGATGAGATTTTCTTGCTGTAAAACTGAGATGTCTTTCATGTAGATAAGAAAATAAATCAATATCCAGTTTGTGAAAAATCATTCCAATCACATTTCTGTTCAGGGCTTCATTTATCTTTCTGTTGTTATTTTACATTTTTTTCCTGGGTTGTTTTTTTAAAATATATGTCTTCATTTTGCTTTGTTTGGGAGGAGGAGGAGGAGGAGAAAAGGAAGGTGGCAGTTGGTTGTTTGTTTATTTTCCAGAAGAGGGGTGTGAGAAAAATGTAAATTTCTTATGTTTCGGAGATTTTTGTTGTTAAAAATATAGGACAGCAAAGCATGTAAAATGGAAAAGTAAATGCCTCAATGGCACTTTCCAAGAAATCCAAATCATTCAAAAAAAATGTAACAGACATATCTTTCAAAACTAAGTTCTCAATTTGGGTTTTTTTTTAAAGAAAAGAAGCACTATAGGATTTTTTTGCTGTTTGATGAATGGGAAAAGTACCACAATATGCCACAACATATACATTTATAAAGAGTTTGTCTATAAGAACTTTATGACCTCGTATTTCCTGACTTTTGAGAGAAGAATATATTTGTGACCTCCTTGTAACAGTAGTAACAAAAAGGCACCAAATTTTGTAACAAATCTACCAAATCAACGTGGTAAAGGCATATCATATATATGAAGTATACGGTGTGCTATTTTTTCAGGATTTCTGTTGAGTGTCTTTCCGAAGATTTTTTTCTACGCCATTGTCTCCCCTTGGGGTCCAATCTGACTGAGTGCCAACACGAGGATGTCTCTTTTCTCTTTGTAAAACCGCAACTCCCTGCCGGCAAGCCTGGCAGCCTCGAGCTGGCATTCTGCTTGCTCCAGTTCCGCTGATATCACGTCTGGCGACTCCTGTTCTCTGGCTATCCAATCCAAGGCCATCTGAGATCTCATGTCATCGTCGAGAGCTCTGTGGGAGTAATGGGCGAGCACCTCCTGCCGCGAGCAGTTCCGTTTCCGCATGGCCTTCAGGCTACCGTTCCAGTGCAGGAGCTGAAACACTGTCATCAGCTCCTGAAATTCCAACATTGATCTGCCCCTGTTGGCCTCAAGCATAAACTTAAACGCGCCAATGCCAGTACTAGGATTCTCAGCATCTGCAGACGTACCCTTGAAGAAAGAGAGAGAGTCAGATAGTTACATAAAGTTTAAAAACCATATAAAACGTGTTTATGATTACTTTATGTAATTCATTCTTAAATGCTCAGATAAATTCAAATCATTAAAAGAAAAATTATTCATAGTTTAACGTAGAAAATTACGTTATAATCCAAAAGGATGAAACTAAAAAGTTAAGATACAGAAATATTTAAATCCCACAAAAAGCATATAAAGTTGTGATGTCACTATATCCCAAGTAATAGAATAATGATAATCACACCCTGATAAAAATGCAACTAACTACCTTTCTTTTTTCTTATTTTTTTACTTCATGCAAAGAATCAATGTAAGGACCTAATTACTAACAAATACAGTAACAAGACACACACAATGGACTAAACAATAACAAAACTTGTCTGCACTAATCAGACTCAAATCAGTGCCCGTCAAATGGAATTTCACACAATGATATCAAGGCAAAATAAGAGGAAACAGCGCAAAATGACGTGCCAATGCAAGAGAAAGAAAGGAAAGAAGAAGGAACAACCAGAGGCCCTCGCTAATTTATAACACATGAGCTCCTACGACCATTACAAAGAATAAACCATGCGTACAAGTAATTTAATAAACACGTTTTTTTCATGCCAATCCTGCCGTGACTAGCCATCATCTTCACACAGGTTTCCACCCCAAGAAGTATTAGATTTAATTCACTCCTGTCGTTTTCAATCTCTCCATTGGGGTTTTTTTTTCTACATAGACAACAACCGTTCAACCAACATCAACAACCAAATACAATACACAGTGAAGGTTATGTCTTTATCAATTTCTCCTTTGGAGCTTCCCTTACACTTACAAAAAAAATATCTACAACCAGATTGCTATGCTAGGATGAGTTTTGTATAATTTCACAGAACTCAAAACATTAGCAACTGATGACAAATAACAAAGGAATTCTTGGGACAGTCTTTTTATGAGTAAATAAAAAATAAAAAGACTTTTAACAAACATGCATCATGGTAAAAGACCAAAAGCCAGGCCTCGGAGAAAGTGTGAAGAAGATACAAAAGAGGACACTGAAACAAAGAAATTTAATCTCATTGAAGGAAAGAGAAAATGTCAGGGACGGTAATTTACTCTGGAGAAAGATCATTGAGGCATCTACACTCATACACCAGAAGATAAAATGGGAACTGATAATGATAAAGAAAGAAAGAAAGAATGATGACATTGACAATACAAAAGGTTTTTGTATTTTGCATGTTCTTAGATGGGCTTGTGCTAATGGCAAAAGATTTCAAAAGGGACCATTCACATTCAAAATTGAATGCAACATCATAACACTTTTCTTGATAAGCGAAGAAAATCAAAAATCAGAAATAGTTAGAGCAGAGAGTTGTGCTTATATCAAGACAAACATTACTGTGGAAACAAATCATGTAGAAATGAATCCATGCAATAAACTTTCTTACCTGAAATGACGCAATAGCGTCACTAACAGCCTTTTCAATGAATTCATCTGTAATCTTACGGGATGGATGTTCATTGAAGACAGAGTTCATAAGGGCAATTTTTGCTGCACTTCGCCTTGCTTCAGCTTTTGTATTACAAATCTTTTAAAAAGAGAAAAGAAAGCAAATACATCAAAGATAGTACAAAGGCAGTAAAAGTAAAAGGTAATAAATAAGTTAACTCACTGTGATGTCATATTAAAAAATTAGCACATAGCACAAAACTATAAAGTTTGCTTGCACAGCCTTAAATCTTCTATGCAGAACCATTTTTATTCATCAGATGTTTTTTTCATGACACCACTGAGGCTTTGGTCCAACTCTAAAATGACTTGTCACAAAGCCTGTTTTTATTTAAGTTTAATGCTTTTCTTTTTTTCCCCAATCAAAATTCAAAATTAAAAACTTCATGTATTCACATTACAAAATTGGCAATAACACACACATTTTGATAAATCTCTGTGTTTATGACCAGGCAGTCAAGAGACAAATGCAGAGAGACTTCTCTGAGGGTACAAGGAATGTGTGAAAAAAGTCTAAAACCAAAATTTCAACCAGTTTATTCATGATTACAGCTGTGCATTTGAAACTGCTTAAAGCTCTTTGGGTTGCATTTAGGCCCCTTAAGGAGAGTGCTACCTTAACTCTTAAAGGGTCTGTGGTTTTGAATAGATAGTATATAATATATAATTCTGAGATGGTCAGTCTTTGTTCGCAAAAGGCTCTGTTGCCATGCCACTAAGAGCAACTATATTATGCAAGTAGGTTCTAAATGATCCAAAGATCATTTTCATTTGAGGAAGTTTTATACCAAAAGTGATATTGAACTATTGAAAATTTCATTGTTTCCCTGTCTTTGTTGGAATAGTACTGTTCATGCCTACCTGTATAACCTCAATATCAAATACTGACCCGATCTAATAATCGAACTTGGTATCACCCCGGGGTGTAACATGCTTGTTATAATTATATCTATTTTCAAAATCCCATTGGCAAAATAAAAGCAGTTTTCTCTGTGTAATGACTTTAAAAGAAAATGACATTTACCTGAAAACTTCCAAAACAACTTCCTCCAGGTAGACTAACATAACACACATATGGTGGTGAAGGAGAGGGCTGAGATTCATATACAACCAGGGCTCCATTTGTTAAGTCCGCCCCTTTCTCCAATTTCATCTGCCAGAACTCTTGTAACGCTTCAACAACATTTACTGCAAATAAAAGGACATCAAAGGTCATACACTTTATAGAGAGAGTAGTGTTGAAAATGATGAAAAGAGATTCTTTTTCCTCAGGTTACCGATTACTTTGTGTCAAATTTCAAAATCTTTGTTTATACTTTCACAGATAATCCTTGATACAACGGTAACCACTTTTAAGAGGACCGTTAAAATGATCAAGATGGAGATAACGTGATTTAATTGTACATGCATGTTAAGCTTATTACAGCGGTGTCCGCCTAAGAACACGGTCCTCGGAATGCACAAACAGCGGTTCTTAGGCAGGCCAGGTTCTAAGGTGAACTCTGACATGTCTTGTATTTTTACTTCAATATTCACATATTTTGTATTGGCTATTCCCCTTAATCATAAAATTTTGACTTCACCTCAATAGATTTAAAGCAGTTTCTGTTTATTAATGTTATCAAGAGAATTGCCTTGTGTAGGCATTATGATGGTTTGAGTCTGAAGCTGTGCTTGAAACGATGTTTTGAAAATATGCAGTCTTTGCAGGTAGATAAATCTAGCCTCAAGCAAGCTGAAAAAATGAATGAAATCTTACGACAACGACAAAACAATGTATAGTGATTTATAAGTAATCACTTCCATCCGTAAGTTGAAAACACTATGTGATTGGTCATTCATTTTTCAGCCAATCGGATAAGAGAAAAGTTGATCACAAATTCAAGACGGCCTGAGAAAACTCACAACAATAAGAGGGCTGTCCCCCATGTCACCTCTCTTTGACGTAGCAATGTGAGCTGCGGCATTGCCTTGCCTCCACATCTTGGCACACAGCAGCTACGTAATCTTCGACCGCCTGTTGTGCCCGAGCCGAGGCAGCCAGGAAAGATGGACTGGGCGGGTGGCAAGCCTTCTTCCTGTCTGTCATTCCTAGTCTAGCACAGATGTGACATGTTTATTATACCTACTAGTGTCTGGACCAATGCAATAGACTTCCCATCCGTCTTACTTGCAACATACCACTGGCTATCGGCAATCATTAGCATTAAATTGAGTGCGGATTTATTTTTCATGAACCTCAGCTCACGATCAGGCCGGGTTCTAAGGCAGATTGGGTTGTAGTAGCAGGGTCTTAAGGGGGAGTTTTATATACAAAAAAAATTGCGCTGCCCGGAATTAGTGAGTTCTAAGGTGGACCAGGTTCTCAGGTGGCAGGTTCTTAAGCTGACACCACTGTACGATTACGGTTTATATATTTTGAAACCAGAATCTTATATTTTTTAAATATTAATAATGGCATCATAAGACAGAACGAATGCTTTTAAAAAGGAAACCTATAAAACAGTAGAATTCTGTCATGGGACAAAAGCATATCAATACAGGCAATTAAAAAAAAAGAAGTGAAAAACATTTGCTTGTTATACTTGTATAACATATCAGAGATTTATAATAAAGATTAAAAAATTTGAAAACCTGCATACTTTCATCTATGTCTTATGTTTAAGGGGGAAAACACAACAACAATAACATGTCACCAACCTCTTCCGTAGCCATGTGTATGCTTGGCAAAACTATTGACAACCGCATCAACGGCTTCCTTCAACACAGTTTTAGCTTTGGCATCGTTTAGGGCTCCAGTTTGGCTACTGGCCTGCATAGTGGCCGCTGCATCAGCAGCCACCGTTGCCATATTGTGCGGAGTGTAGTGCAGTTGTGTCGTGTGATGCTGCTGTGAGGGCTTAGGGGCACGGGGCGAAGGTACCGGATTACCACTGGCAGTCATCTCCATTTCCAGATGTGTCTTAAAAATGACGTAAAAGTGGTAACAAATGTATTTATTCTTACGGTCCCATACCAAATCAAAAACAGGCTGAGAACGCTACCTGCAATGAAAGAAGATATTAAATGCATTTCATAATTATAGAAATATAACAAAAAATCTTTAGAATTATAAAAACATAATAATAACTCCTAAATGATTGTTATAAAATTTAAGCAAAAAACAATTTGTAAATTTTCTTAAAAGGTTTCCCTATAATTCCTTCCCACCCAATCAACATCATCTAAACTAAATGTCTGCAAAATATTCAAACCATTAAAAATTCATTATATATATAGAGTGAGCGGTGTCACGTCAACACGGCTATAACATCAGTACAGCTAGTCAGTTCTCTATTTCAATAAAAATAAATGTTTTTTGACAAAATAGCTAACAAGAATCTGTTGTGATCATGTTTTGTCTCAAAGTGGGTGGTTGTTTTGCTGTTAAAAGTAGCTACACTGATGTTACAGTGGCCGTGTTGATGTTATAAGGGATATTTGTTGGGACAGTCCTTAGCATCAATCAATCAAAATGCACAATTTATATAAATGGGTCATATTTATTACACAATGGATCTATATATTATATAATATATATATATATATCTTCCAGCACTATATTTAATAGGATCCTATATTTACACATATATATATATGACCTATACCTCTGGTCCTTATGTAGCCGGACTGATGTTAGGCTTTTCTAGATCTTACACCCATTATAGGGATTAGGAGAAATTCCAACTGATCCGGGTTGTATGAATATATGAAGACAAAGCAAAATCTACTCAGTCACAACCTACAAACAAAGGAAACTTGAGTTTATAATATCATAAAAACCGGGTAATGATGCTCAATGTTTTCAGTCTTTTTCTGGAAAACCTTTCAAACACTCACATACACTGCAAGAACAACATACACTTGACATAGTGTGAACACCAAATATTGTAAAAAACAGCTTTTTTCTTTGATTTTACCATGGTACGGTAAACTTCATGACTTACATATAACGAGTGAGGATGCAATACATATATAGGCCATATTTGCCAATAGAGAGAGAGGGAAGGAGAGAGACAAAAAGAGGGTGGAGAGAGAGAGGGAGAGAGAGAGAGAAAGAAAGGCACCAGCAACAAAACTCTCACCGTAAAGAAAGTGCTTTTGACGACAATGGTTCTTTTTCCCTTCCCCCCCCTCCCATCATCACTCCCCCCCCCCTCCTCTCTGACTATCTACAGTCACATAGAGCGCCCCACTAGACTAGCACAAACTTGTGTCTTTATCGATCAATAATTGCTTCATGGAATACGGGACGGGATGGGAGCGGTGGCTGACAAATCTTGAACTCTACTTGAACCTGTGCTATTGGTATTATTTTCTCTCTCTCTCGTTTAAATGCATTTTCAGTAATATTGTATTGTTATGCGAAGAAGACTGTGCATAGTGGAGACGAGAGTCACTATCATTGTAATGGACTTCTAAACCTCCGTATTGCCAATTATCTCGTTTTTATTTATTAGAACGTAATAAATCATGAAAGCCTATTGAATGCCGGACTTCTTTACAAAGTTTCATTCACAATAAGCCAAAGCAGGTTTTGCTAAGGCAACCGAATCTAAACTGATCACAGTCTCCTTTCTGATGGCCGGTCATCGTCTACATTTTTGTGCGGACGTCAGCGGGTGGCCGTAAGGGACATCCAAAGACAAAACATTCTGCAAAGCCGACCGGACAATTTAAAAACAAAAATTTCATGATTTATCAATAGTCTTACACAAGATGAACTACAAGAAAATAGCTCGACGCAATATTACCGTTATTAGATCCCAGATAAAAAAATAATTGTTTGTCCGACCCTAAGGTTACGCAGACCGCTAGTAGTCTCACTCTCATTTAGAGTTACCTATGATTTTTTTGTGTCTTTTACAGGATAAATGGCCGTAGGAATCCGTTGGGTTCCATTTTTGTGAAACCTGCCATATGGCAGGTTTCACAAAAATGGGACCCAATGATAACTTGAACTCTTCAATTAATCTTTCTCAAAGTCTAATTGATGAATCCTCTTAACATTTGGTCCATGTATAGCTTTGATATCGCAGAGATGTAAAAAACATAGTATTGTGAAATTTGCTTTCAATTTGTGTGTTTTGTGAATATTTTTTGGGTGCGAACGTCAGCAATTGAGACTGATGGCATTTCCCTCTTTTCAATAAGTCCTTTTTCACCTTAAGGTACGTGAGGTCAACGACCTTTTATTCTGTTTTCTTTAATTCCATGTGAAAGAAATTGTTCAAAGAAAATTTGGCGAGTTCTAAATTTTTTAAAATCTTTTGTAGTGATCACGTAAGGCAGGTTTCAGATTTTCATTATAATGTAACAACTGCGGTCTACAAACGAACACACAGTAAAAGCTGAAAAAAACAGTTGAAAAATAGAGTTTTAGATCTGGAGTGAAAAGAAACATTCCTACGACCATATATCCTGTAAAAAGAAACGAAAAAAATCATAGGTAACTCAAATGGAGTGAAAGAAAAAAACATTTTTGGTCGGACAAAAATATTTTTTTCGATCTGAGATCTAATAACGGTACGTCGAGCCATTTTCTCGTAGTTCATCTCGTGTATGCCTATTGAGAAATCATGAAATTTTTGTTTTTAAATTGACTTTGCAGAATATTTATATGTCTCTTGCGGCCAAACAAAAGTCTAGATGATTGGCTATCAGAAAGGAGACTCTCAAATTCGGAGACCATTCAGGTTAGATTCGAATTACCTGCTTTGGCTTATCGTGAGTGAAACTTGTAAAGAAGTCCGGCAATCAATAGTTTCATGATTTATTACTTTCTAATAAATAAAAATACTTACTAAAAACACATTTAAACGAGAGGGAGAGAAAATAATACTAATAGCACAAGTTCAAGATTTGTCAGCCACCGCTCCCAAAATATTTTTTTTGTGCTAGTCTAGTGGGACGCTCTATGTGACTATAGATAGTCGGAGACGGGGAGGGGGGGGGGAGGCTTTGACAACAATGGTTCTTTTTCCCCTGTCGTGCCGTACAGGGGAAAAAGCACTTGTTGTCAAAAAGCGGTTTTTCGGTGAGAGTTTTGTTGCTGGCGCATCTTTCTCTCTCTCTCTACCTCTCTTTTTTTTCTCTCCCTCACTCTCTCTCTATTGCAAATATCGGTCTATACGTATCGCATCCTGACTCGTTATATAAGTCGTGAAGAATGGTACACACGATAAACCCGTAACATGTAATAAAGATAGTATAAAGGCGTACAATCACAGAATTTTACAAAAAACGGGACAAAAAAAGCACCGGTTTTCATCCATCCACACGATCCGGAACGCACGAGTCATCTGATCAACGGTAAGGCACCGGCCGTGGACTCCACGCCAGTGTCGGGAAACACAAACACAGACTTCACATCTTATTGAGAACTAGGGAAAAGTCAGGAACTCTCCCAACCAGATGCCCAAGCGTTACGTCATTAAATAAATGCCAGGGAAACCTCGGTCGACGGACGCGTGCAGTTCACGTAACATTACGTCACTGGCATTGGACCTAGAATTTTTACAGTTATGCCCCTTGACTGAAAAACATTACTTTTAAAAGCTAATTTACTCGCCTCACAGTCCTTTGCTATCTCTTAAAGTCATATATCTGGAATCCTCATGTTCTAAGCTTTAACATGGTATATAACACTTGTAAGAAATATAACATGTACATTTTGACAAAAGAGGGAAATGGGGATGGACCATTTTGTGAAACCTGCCATATCCATATTATTCACAACTAAAGTGATCTCAGATTTTTTTATTTTATCTGACCTGCCCTTTAAACGGCCAAGGGATCTTTACTGTGCACAAAGTTTTCTGCTGCAGATGGGACCTCCTTATTATTGTCCATTCCTGATGGGACTAGAATCTAGGCATCAATCTTCCTAGACCAGGAGGGTGTGTCTTATAAAAAAATTGTTCAACCTGCGTGGCTTGAACCTACGACCTTTTGATTGAGATGCCTACACCTTGCCAATGCATAGATGTTGTATAATTATTATCACAGATTTTAACCTGTCATAAAATCTATCACAATTCAGGGTCAATATACCTTGAAGGTGAAGGCCTTGCTTGCAGCATAAATTCAAAGCCTAAACTAAATTAAATCCCTAAATGCGTGAAACCCTCTCCGGAGTCTAGATTTATACACCTGGATATAGAATCTAGATCTAGATCGAGAAATTTAATCTAATGATTAGATTCAAAATCTAGATTAAGATCTAGATTTAGATCTAGTCATAGTCTAAATAGATGTAGACCTAGATTCTAGATTACAACTAGAGCTAGATATCTATATTCTAGATCTGATCTGAGATATGGATCTTAACTCCAGATTTAGAATAAAAATCGAGCGATTGATAGAATAGAACATTCAACATACCACAGCAAGGGGCTGTACTTTCAAAACATGAATCGAAATATGTCCATGTACAATACGTTATGTGCCGGACGAAAAATATAAGGGAAACAATTTGGAATGTAAAATTTGAGTAGAGGCAGTGGCAGTCTTGATGACTGAATTAGCGACGGTCGACTGTTTTCTCTCAGTCAACAATAGACAACATCCAAAGACGATTTCACTTCCGTCTTCCGGTGTCATAATTTTTCTTCGCGTTTTAAATCCCCCATGCCCAGGAAATCCAAGCCCGTTTGAGCCATAAGCGCTTGAGAAACTTACGTGTCCATTTTTTTGTTTGCTATAATACAACATGCTGATTTCTTTGGGAGCAAAAACAATAGCAAACATTTTTTTTGCATGCAATTTTATTTGTTTATTTATTTTACACAGGAAACGAAAGTTTGTACCCTTTCCCTCCTTCTTCTGGTCTTTCTCCTCCTTCGTTCTTTCCTATTTCTTTTTTTCTCCTCCTCTTTCTTTCCCACTATGCTTGTCCTACCCCTCTATTAATTCACATTTCTTTATTACCAAGACTGATACAGCTGCTGTGATTCCCCTACTACTACTTAAGATAGTACACTAGCATCACTACTACTACCACCACCACCACCACTACTACATTTTTCTAGTACTACTACTACTACTACTACTACTACTACTACTACTACTACTACTACTACTACTACTACTACTACTACTACTACTACTACTACTACTACTATTATTATTACTACTACTAGTAGTACTAATACTACTAATACTATTATTACTACTACTACTACTACTACTACTACTACTACTACTACTACTACTACTACTACTACTACTACTACTACTACTACTACTACTACTACTACTACTACTGCACTGACTTGTAACTGCTTCCACTAATGCAAAACAAAAAACAAACAAGAAAAACACGAAAGAAAAATCAAACTTCCAGCAATAAAACAATCAATTCTGAGACATTAGATCATCAAGATGATTATTGGTGAAAAGCTCATCTCCATTTCTCTTTCTCATGGAGTAGTAGTACTAATAGTAGTAGCAGCAAAAGCAGCAATAGTAGTAGTAGTAGTAGTAGTAGTAGTAGTAGCAGTAATAGTAGTAGTAGTAGTAGTAGTAGCAGCAGCAGCAGCAGCAGTAGTAGTAGTAGTGGTAGTAGCTGTAGTAGTAGCATTAGCAGCAGCAGCAGTAGCAGTAGCAGTAGCAGTAGCAATAGGAGCAACAGTTGTAGTAACAGCAACAGCAGTAGCAGCAATAGTAGTAGTAGTAGTAGTAGTAGTAGTAGTAGTAGTAGTAGTAGAAGAAGTAGTACTAGTATTAGTACTAGTAGTAGTAGTAGTAGTAGTACTAGTAGTAGTAGTAGTAGTAGTCGTAATAGTAGTAGTAGTAGTAGTAGTAGTAGTAGTAGTAGTAGTAGTAGTAGTAGTAGTAGTAGTAGTAGTAGTAGTAGCAGCAGTAGTAGTTGTTGTTGTTGTTATTATAGCAGTAACTGTACACTGTCATGTATTTAGATAAATGATAAAAAGTACCCCCCCCCCCCGCCTTTAGACTATCGACGTTACATATTAAACTATGGTCCAGTTTCCCAATATATTTCTATGCCTGTAACTATAAGGCGAATATGTGAGACGTCGGTAGCTCAGTCGATAAAGCATCTGATACCGAAATTCGATTCCCAGTCCGGACAAATTTTTCTGGCCCTCTTGTCGACCCAGCAGCAAACGGGGTAGCTAGGTATATTCAGATTCGGCGAAAGTAAAGGCGGCGTGGAAAGCAATGGCAAACTACCCACCACATACCGAATGTCTAAATAAGAAATGCAGAACTCTACACCTCACCACCCTATGCTTAACTCTGAGTATGGGATTTATTTTATTTTATTTTATGGTGAAAATGAAAATCACTACTGGTGGCACACTCCTGATAATATATATATATATATATATATATATATATATATATATATATATATATATATATATATATATATATATATATATATATATATATATATATATATATATATATATATATATATGCCGTTCTCGACAAAAAACGGGAAGTGCCTAACCGAGAGCAAAGTTATCATACACAGGTGAACAGAGTATTGCTCAGACCTCTACATTCTCCACGCAGTAGGCTACAGAAAAGTTCAACACACATCCGACAATAGACACAGAGAATTTCCCCATCCTTCGAGAAGAAGTGGAGGAAGCAATGAAATCTCTGAAGAAAGGTAAAGCTGCAGGCGTAGACAAAATCCCAGGAGAACTTTTCCAAGCAGGGGATGGGGCCATGATAAACACTTTAAGTGTAATCTGTCAGAAAATCTGGGAGTCAGGAAGATGGCCAACTCAATGGACCCAACCTTTAGTAATCACCCTTCCCAAGAAAGGAAACCTACAGCATTGCAACAACTACCGCACAATCAGTCTCATTTGCAATCCTAGCAAAGTTATGCTCAGGATCATACTGAACAGACTGAAGTCGCAGGCTGAGGCAATCATAAGTGAGGAGCAAGCAGGATTTAGAGCAGTGCGCAGTATAACTGAAGAGCTCTACCACGTATTCATAGACTTCAAGAAAGCTTTCGATAGAGTGTGCATGCTGCACTCTGGGCGACCATTAACCACTACAACATTAACGCCAACATTATCCGTGCCATACAGAACCTCTATAACAAGGCCAGCAGTGCAGTATATCTAAACGGGGAGGTTGGAGACTGGTTCAGAACCACTGTTGGAGTGAGACAAGGGTGCTTGCTCTCTCCGACCCTTTTCAATGTCTTCCTCGAAAACATTATGACAGACGCACTCGACGGCCACCAAGGAACAGTGAGCATTGGTGGGAGAACAATCACAAACCTGCGCTTCACAGATGATATTAACGGACTCACAGGCACAGAGCAAGAACTGAATAATCTGGTCAGAAGACTAGATACATCTTCCGCAGCATACGGCATGGAAATCAGTACAAGCAAGACAAAACTGATGACCAACAGTGGCATTGGAATCCATACTGACATCATCGCCAACGGAGAGAAGCTTGAAATTGTGCACAAGTTTAAATATCTGGGAGTAATACTGTCGGACGAAGGATCAAAACCTGAAGTATTAACAAGGAGTGCAATGACAACATCTGCATTAGCCAAGATGGGAACCGTCTGGAAAGACAACAAAGTCTCTCTTAGCTCAAAGATAAAACTTATGCGCTCCCTTGTTCACTCAGCGTTTCTTTACGCCTGCGAAACATGGACACTAACTGCAGATATAGAGAAGAGAATACATGCAACAGAAATGAGGTGCTTTAGAAGACTGCTCGGTATCTCTTACAAAAACCATATCAACAATGAAGAAATCAGAGACAGAATAAGACAAACCATTGGTCCTTACGAAGACCTCATCACTGTCAAAAGGCGCAAAATGAAATGGTTAGGACACTTGGTGAGAGAAGGAGGGCTTCCAAAAACCGTGCTTCAAGGAACTGTCGGTAGGAGAATAGGCAGACAAAAGAAGAGATGGGAGGACAATATCACTGAATGGACGGGCATGAAGCTAAGTGAGCTGATGAGACGGGCGGATGACAGGAAGGAGTGGAGAAGACCGGTTATTTTGGTCATCGGTAGCGCCCCACGGCCTCCGCCATGGGACATATACATAGAAATAGATAGATATTAATGTCATGATGATGATGACGAGGATGATGAGGTGACGTCCATCCACTATGGCCCTCTACAGATCTATATCTGTATCTGTATCTGTATTTGTAGAATCCCTACTGGGCTTTAATACAACGGGAGTTAAGAGAGTTGATTGGTCAGGTTACTGCTTGAAATATGTTTGAGTATTTTAGTCTTGTTGATGGCTGAACATTGATGTTTTGAAACTGTCGACTTTTGTTTGCAATAGATGTCTTCGTCTAAGTTGTCACAGTTCCAGTCTACGGCGCTTTGTACAAACCACAAGGTTTTTATATTGTTCTGTTTTGAGTTGGTCTTTTGATGATATGTGTTGATGTTTCAACTGTTGATGGAGCTTGAACCCACGACCTTTAGGTTGAGAGGCCGACACCTTGCCTCTGGACTAACGAGTCCCTCCGCCCCTCCCCTATCAAGTTTCAATGTTACTCCATACTTCTAATCTTTATTTAATTTGAAATGTCAAAAGAATGTCTAAACTATGCTGTCTAGTAAAACGTATGTATATGTACCGATGTACCCCTGATGCAAAATGTAAACCTGAACGTTCATAAGGAGGAGAGATTCTCCAACAGGCTGGTTTGGAGGGTGGACATACATAACAGTACTAATACACTAACTAGTAACACTAACGACACAACGCTATTCAGTGCTATCAATATACTGTATCACTATCAATCAGTGCAATGCAGTGAAGGAGTCAACCCGAAAGCGAAGTCAATATTATTGTTTTGTTCTGACGTTGCTCTAGAGCTAGCTCTAGCTTACAAGCTAGTTAGTTATCAGAACTTAAACAGTAGATAGGTCTATTTCTATCTCAGTATCAGGTCTAAGATCATTATAATCTAGAGTTTAGCTCTGTACCGTACTTGATAAAGATGTGTGTGTGTGTGTGTGTGTGTGAGAGAGAGAGAGAGAGAGAGAGAGAGAGAGAGAGAGAGAGAGAGAGAGAGAGAGAGAGAGAGAGAGAGAGAGAGAGAGAGACATACAGACAGACAGACAACAAACATACAGACAGATAGGCGGACAGTGAGAGAGTTTTCATTGGACACATTTATATACCTGTATGATATTTTACACGATACGGTAGCTCATTTGTTAATAATATGCGGGGGTTTTTTTGTGTGTTCATTTTAGCCTCAGGTTCTTTGAAATTTGAATCAATAATGGAAAGGAAATGTTTTGTCTTTGGGTCCTCATCTGGCTAGCACTATGAGAGCCAAGATCCAACGAAAAAAGTGTCAATATATATACACGTTTTCAGATGATGAAGAGGAATGTAAGCAGTGGATTGTTAGCTTGCCAAACAAAATACATAAAGTTTCAAAGTTCATGGGCATATGTGCACTTCATTGGCCAGCTGATACTCCTTTAGTGCACAAGACGAGAGGGGGATATACCAGGCCTGCTGTCCCACCATCTGTCTTTCCAAATATTCCGGCTTCCTGTGTTCCATCACACATTTCATTCAAGCCCAGACCAACGAACAAGACCCTCAGCAGTGTCAGAAACCCTGACGTTGACGAAATGAAATCTTTCAAAGAACAAGATAGTTTTAAAAGTGATTTATTTCAAGTTTGTTTCAGGGATAATTTTTCTCATATTGGATCTCTGTCATTTAATGAAGGAAGTTGTGTCTTACGAAGAAGAGACAGGACTGGTTCCATCCATTGATTTTCTTTGTATTTATCAAAGCATACACCAGACACTCTCTCTGGCTGCATCACTCTATCTTATGAAGCCTATTATGGTGTAAAAAGAGTGTTCCATCCTTCCCTTCAAAATGATATAAAATATTGGAGTCAGCTGGAGGAACTGATACGATATGTAAAAAAATATCCTGTTGACAAGGAAGATTAAAGTTCAAGTTTCTTTGTAAAGCTATCCAAAAATACAACAGCTTTAAGAATAGCTGTATTATTCAATTGAGAATTTCATTATGACTTTTTCCTGGTATTCAAAATCCAGAGCTCTGTACAATGAAGAATAGCTTCATTGTCAACATTACGGAAGATCACAAGTTTGCTAAAAACCTTGATGATGTTTCAACAACATTAGATTCAGCCTGTCCATGGATTGCAACAGCTCTGCAAAGTCTATTTTTAATTTTTAATCCGGTGGGTATTTTAAAACACATGCACAACAGCTGGATTACAGAAAGTCTCAGAGGATTTGTTTCCATGAGGGAATTAGTTAAGACAGATCAGTGGTCAGATTTAACACAACTCTGCCAACATGAGTCAACCCTGCTGTTAAAACTCTTCTCTCTCTCACCAAATCTGCTGTTCATCCCAACATCATAGAAAAGCAGAAAGTTTCTTTGGCCGTACAAACCTTTTCTGAAAAGACCAGTGGATTCAACAATGCAAGGTGCTCACCAAATTAATGAAACCCTTCTTGCATGGGCAGAAAGGGCGAAAGATATGGAGCAGAGCAGCAATCCGTGCATGTGCACTCTCAAACGTGACACAGCAACAGTTATAATAAAGTGGACATGTCGGTGTCTTGTAGCCTTAAGTCAACATCTTTTGCAGACAGATACACAGTACGCACATCATTATGTGTACTGCTGGACTTTTTCAACAGAATGATATGGAACATGATTTTGCACATTTTAGAATGTCTCTAGGGAACAACTACCGGTACTTAATAAGAACACATGCCATTGATAAGACCAAATTAATGCTTGAATGTGAAACAGAGGACATTGATCACAAAAATGCTCGTCATGCCTGTGACTTTTGACAGAAGCCTTTGACAGACTCTGAACTTCTTCTTATTGACGATTTACCAAACGAAACTAGAAGAAATATCCAAAGATGTCCCTGTTTTATGTTGGTGGATATATTTGCCAGAAACATCCAGAAAATCTTAGGTTTCAACAAGAAGATCCTACTATGTTTCCAGATTATTTTTCATCCTACACTGATGATCTCAATAGAGGAGGATTACAATGCCCATCTAAAGGATTTTTTTTTATTGTCTTTCAATAACAACAGTAACAGCCATGAACAGAGCTGTAGAAAGAGGCTTTTAAAATCTTCATTGACTTCCCTGTCATATTCCATTTAAATATCACATTATACCACGACCAGTATTATCAACAATTGTCAATATCATGTTTAAAAAATTTTGCAACCAGGACATGTGTCATGCAAATGCACAAAACAAGAAAAAGAAAGTGGCTGTTATCATCTCAGTCCCAGTGATTTTTCCAGTCTCATTACTCCATCAAGGACTGTCAACTAGTGTCAACTCTGCTATTCTTAAGACTGTCAACTCAATTAAGTATTGATGTCAAATCATTGTGTAAGACAGTAAAGAGATAATTTGTTTCTCTTCTTCAACCCCTCATTTTTTCCAAACAAAAATTGTTTTAATGCAGCCTCATTTGTAATACTCCATCATTTTCTTATGTAAATGTTATAACGAGTGTGATGGTCTCCAGCCCCTAATAATGCAGAGGGACAGTATTGTTTGGAAAGTGATTTGGAATTGTGGGAATACACTTAAGTACATGAAATTAAAAAAGGCAGAATTTTTTGTCAGTGTCAATGCACTCTTCTAGGTCAGGGCACTCTTCTAGATCAGGACACTCTCTTGATGAAATCAATAAAAAAAAAAAAAAATATATATATACATACCATACTTAGATTTTTCTCTTTCTATGCCTTTTAATATATTTTTTTATGTTTACACATAGGTTACTCACTCTCTCTGTCTGTTTGTCTCATTGTCTGTGTGGGTGTCTGCCTGCCTGTCTGTCTGTCTGTCTCTATTAGGCTGTCTGTCAGTCTGTGTGTGTTTTTCTCTCTCTGTGTGAGCTCAATCTTTCTTAGTATTCTTAGTTTATCGTCTCTGTTTTCTTTTAGCACTCAATTAGAAACCAAACAAGCAAAAAACATGCAGTCCAACTCCTAGATATCAATATCGAGCTATTTAGATCTAAATCATTTATAATTTATAATACAGTACCGTAGTCGCTGGATCAACGCACGCCCTTTGTGCGCAGGAAAAACGTGCTTTTATGCATACCGTGTTTATAATAACACTTTTATTTATATATAGTAAAAATTTGGTCAGCAGATGACTATAGGCGTGTGTTTTTGCTGAGTGTGCTTTTATGAAGTGTGCTTTTATCCAGTGACTACTGTACACATGTATATAAAAATTATGGCCAACTGTCAGTGATCCATGATCATAGTATTAGTATAATCATACTGCAATATACATGTAAATCTAGTTATAATTATAGACATGTTAGTAACTTATAAATACTTATCATACTAGTACTAGGCTATCTTCATCCTACCACTAGATTTAACACTAGGCTGGGCTTGGGCTAAGCGCTACGTAGGCAATCTCAATTAGAAGGCGAAGTCTAGCGACTCGCGAACCAGCCTCCAATTACTCAGCCGTGAGGTCGACTGGCTGGCTTGTTAGTAGTAGGGAGGCTTAGATATAAACAAATCCTGAGACTGAGAGTGAGAAATGAAATGAGTTTGTCAGCAAATAAACGTCTTCTCTCTAGTCTTATCTCAGTTTTTGGATTTTTGAGCTAAAATAAAAATAGCGTTCTGATAATAATATGACAGTAATTTTAATGAGTGAATTATCATATTTTATTATTGTTATTATGGTAGAGTGACTAAAGGCATTGATTGCACTGTAATCCAGAGGTACTGGGTTCAATCCCCACTTCAGGCATTTCGTTTTCTTCCTTGGGCAAAAAATTTATCCTTATTGCTCCCTGGTCAACATGGGCGACTCCTGTTACAACGAGCGTAAGCCCAGTGATCATCTATATTCCCGTCTCTAAAGAAATTACAATGCAGGCGTAATACCTTTTGGTGCCCGCACGGATGGCACTAATTTTTTATTTATTCATTATTATTATTATAATATATTATGATGATAATTATCATTACCAATATTATTCACATCACATGTCTCATTATCAGTGTCTGTCGATGTCTCACATCCATGTGAATTATCTGTGTCAATGATGGATCATTCTTGGGTATCATACCATAGACCTAATAAACTGTATTATAACACATAATTTGTTGATCAGCTGAATAACCATATCAAAATCCTTGCTTACTTTTATAATAAGTTATGACGTCACTGTCATTGAGTGTCATGTAAGTTCAATGGATTCTTAGTAGTAGTAGTAAGGAAAAAAACATTTTAATGTTACTTCTCACTCCCTTCAAATGCAAATGTCTGACACTTGTGATTAACTTGGAAGAGGGAGCTAAAGCGTACTGAAGACTGTCGTTCTATTCAGCGAGTGATCAGTAATTTTGTATTACCTGTTCCGTTAATTCAAAGATACAGACACCAGGAAAAACATGAAAGTTGATTTCAAAGCCTAAAAGTTTTAATTGAAATTTACCCGTCCACCATTGCAGTGATCTCAAGGTGAAGAGAAGAGGAAATAGCAAGATAAAAGAGAAGTGAAAGAAAGGAAAGTAGTTAGATCTACCAGCGGCACCCACCAACCACCCGAAAGCCTAAAAGAAAGTTTTTTACTCTGAATAGTTTGTATTATTCAAGAATCTTCTCTACTTGGCGATTACGATTTCCGTTTGTCTCTTGATGACGAACAGAAACATGACAAAAAAACGACAAAATGATCTGAGGAAAAAAAGATGTGGGCAGTCTTGCCCATTCAACTATGTATGAATGCATGTGATTGAATGTAGCGGTAACAAAGTTGAAGGAATTTCTTCAAGCCTTGAAATTATCATTTGATTCTCACATATGCCCCTTGACATACAAAAAACAATTACCGGGTATACAAAAGATCTTTAAAAATGGGAAGATCAGACAACATATTAACAGAGTGACAAGTTTATTCTTCCATCAAAAACATGTTTAGTTTTAAAATAATTTTCTTATGGATAGTGATACTTGATATTGGTAAAACTAAAACAAAATTTTAAAAATCAAATAAATTGACAGTAAAATGCAAAAGGAATACTTTATACATAATGACATTATATCTGAATCTCACATACAAAGCCAATACAAATGATCATCGATCTATCTTACTATCTACATATCAATGTCCTATCACCTTTCCAAAGGATCTAAGAAACATAAAGGCATAGAACCTTTTTCTCTATTTTAGTCTTGCCAAAATATTTAACATCATTAGTCTTGCCAAAAGCTTTAACATAATATAACATGGGACATACTAAAAAGGAAAAACAAAACCAAACAAATACAACATTAGTGGTACGGACATATAAATGTATCCTGTGAATCCAATACATAAACAAACAAAATTCACAAGATGTAATTTGCCTAGGCGTGTTCTGCTTTTAAATTAAAAAGGCAACGTTAGTAGCAAATGACAAGGATATGGATTTTTAAAAATCAACTGCAAATTAAGAGCAGACAAGAAATGACTTGGATGTTCTCTTTGAAGCAAGTAACTTGTAATCTTATAATAATTATTCATGCAGCATTGTAATTACTAGTCAACCCATTGATGCTAGCCTACAGCCAATTGAACTCCCCAAAAATTGAAGACAAATTCAAATTTGTCAGATCCTAGTTTATAGTTTTCCACTGGGTTGAGAGAAATGGTGGAATGTTTTCTGAAATTGACTTGTTTATGTCTAGAAATTATTGATGTCAATAAAATACTTTTCCTAGTGTTTTTGACTACGCCCACGTCCACCCTAAATATATCCTGTACTTGTTCTAATAATTCGTACAATTCAGGAAGGGCTGTGATTACACAATTGATCCTTACTTCTTCCATTATGGAATGATGGAATGATGATGTATTCAATACAAAACATTGTAAAACTATCTTACTTTTTCATGATGATAATATCAAGAATCAAGAATGCATACAATACAATGAAAAGTGTCAACATCTTTTACGATTATATGAATAACAATTCAATTTGTGCAAATAATCATGGGGTATTCATAAAAATTGGAAAAAGTACTATTTTGTTTTTCTCTCTCAGATATGATAGTAGTACTCCTTTATATTTTGATGCAAAAGTGTTTTTTACCATTACCTTCAACAGATAATAGCAAAAAATGATAACAGAAAAAACAAAAACACAAACATAAACTACAATTAACGACATCTGGAATAATCCATAACATAATAACAACAAAGATGCAAAACTTTTTTCTTCTTCACCAAAATGATGTTAATACACATATAAGTAGCAGTATACTTAATCATCAATACAGACATACCTGTCACATTATCAAAGTTAAAACCTTACCACTATACCAGGCTTGAGAAAAATAAAATAAAAAAATAAATCATGATTGTTCGCACATTTTACATAAGAAATGAATGGGAAGCATAAGAATGTTGGAGTTGGAATCAACTTCTTTGCTGTCCAGCTTAAAGACTCCCTCTGTTCCATGCACACTGATGAGAGAGCCTGTTGCCTCCCGATTGTCCCCTGCAATGACCTTGGCCTGGAGATTTTTTTAAAAAGAGAAGAGAAATAAGTAAAATAATGAATTAAACTACAAGACAATGACTGTTATCTTTGTTTGTTTTAGTTTTGTTGCAATTTACCCCGTCCACCATATGCAGTGATCTCAGGGTCATTTAAGAAAAAAACAGCAAGATGAAAGATAAGTGAAAGATTAAAAGGAAATAAATAAATAGGGCCTACCAGTAGCACCTGCCAACTGTCCACATGACTGTTAGCAGCACACAGACTGATAGACACATTTTAACTCCCCTCCCCTGAAGTGAAAGTAATCCCACAGAGCGTGACGGAGATAATTGAAAAAAGATGCTACAGATGATCGGAATACCTTTAGCCCATCATGACCAGTTCTCAAGGTAAGAGATTAGAGGACAACTGTACAATGAGACAGCAAGGAGAAAAAAGTGAAAGTAACAGATAGGAAAATAACAGCATGTTATTTATAACAAGTGAAGACCACCAGCTGCCAAATGGTTGAAATGATGTGACCATCATTTACCCTTAACTTGCTATTTTCGACTTAAATCGAAAACTTTCGATATGCATCGCCATTGCTAAGTCTGACTTAAGTTGAATTCACAATGTACCGAGTTTAAAGGAGCGAAAGCAAAAAACTGCGCGACTATAGTTATTTGGGATTCCCTTGATTCTGTAATGGCTGACCTCGATCAGTGAATTTTTCTTCTCAAACTAGCATGGAATTCTTGATTTATTTTTTTTAATTTCGGTCGCGACCGTACTTCATTGTGATTGAGAATGGATTCTGATGATGAGATTGAAGTGCATAGACATGATGACAACTCAGGGGATGAATATTTAGCTGAAAGTGATGATTCTAACAGTTCAACAGAGAGTGTTGAGTCAGACGATGATAGAGCTAGATCTAGCAATGAGTATGAGTAGTTGAAAATTTCATGATGATATTCCAAGCGGTTACTGAGTTATGATTTTTTTAATGGAATGTACCTAATTTTTATCATTTTTGAAAAAACCCTTAGCAATGGGAATTACATAAGGCTCAAAGAGGCTAGCAAGTTAAAGGTTAACTCACTAAATGAAAGCCAATTTGGATTTGTCAGATGAAGAATGCCAAGCATTTGTTTTAAAATGTTCTTTAAAAAAATCTCTATGACCATAGCTTCAAAAAAACCCAAAAAAAACCCAAAAACTTGTTGACCTGCTTCACCAGCTCTATTTGGTGATATAAAAGATGTCTGTATGTGATTTCTCTTTATTCTTTTGACTAAACATGCATGGAAAATGAGAATTCTATTATCATTGAAAAGACCTCCACAAGCACTGAAGCAGGGGCAATACACTTTCTTTTTTTTTAAATTCATTGCAAGGTTTGGACATAGATCTAATTCTCTTATGCCTGGAACTACTTGAGGGCTTTGAACTCTATTTCCAAGGTGTTTTTCTAGATTAAGATCTAGAAACTGAGCCAGAAATGTCCCGATTACCGGTAGAATTATCTATTTTGATTCAATTTCTTCTCTTCCCTTACTTGGCTCCTCACAACTTATCGGTTTCTTCGCTCGCCAGTTAAAGATGGAAGTTGATAACAGGAGTAATTGATACTATACACAGAAGGGATGCAAATATACACCCTTGATTAATATAATAATTAGATAGAGATAGAACACATTTCTTTTAGAGTTGTTCCACAGGTTTTAAGGGTATGTGCTTCACCTACATCAAGACCTGTTTGAAAAAAAAACAACCCCCCCACCCCCAAATAAACTGGTAATAGATGATAATATAGTATATATGCATCTTTTTATCATGGGTCTTTCTCATCAACTCACCATTTCAAAGAGAAGCCTTAAAATTGTGTTCCTACCTTATCTCCTTTCTCAGGAGGACTGGTTCCAAATGGTCGCAGGTGATGTTTACCGTCTTCTCTTCGTCAGTGAGATAGACTGCACACATTCCACCCTGGATTTTTCATAAAAAGATCAAAATGAAATGAAATTGATTGAAAAGGAACACAAATGGAACATTTTTAACCTTAAATAAAACATCACCCCTCAAAAAAAAAAAACCCACCTTGAAAACAAAAATAAAAAGAATCGAAGAATTGTCTTTGACCATGGTGGCACAAGAAATCAAGAATGTTAGACTTTTAACCTATTTTAGGGAACTGGGAAAAAAAGAAAAAAGAAGAAGCTAAATCAGAATCAAACAAAAAACCCTGCATAAAATAAAAAAATAAACAATTTTAAAAAAAAGGGGGGGGGGGATGTCTAACTGCTCAAGTTTCAATATCTTTTGGTTTTTTCTGACTCCTCAAGCACGTAATTTACAATTTGGCAACAACTGAGTGATTTGCTTACAGAAATGCTTCTGATGACTCCATTCTGGTAGATGAGCTGGTCATTGTCATGGGTGGCCTTGATCTTCACCACTATGTCCGTAGTGTGCCAGTCAGACAGACTCGCATCGATGGCTGAAAAATACAATAAAAATTTAACAATTATGATTTGTTTCAATGAAATTTACCTCGTCCACCATATTATGCAGTGATCTCAGGGTGAATTAAGATGAAACAGCAAGATGAAAGTAAGCAGCACCCACCAAACGCCTGTTAAACAATATCTTGAAATTTGAAATAATTCACTAATTCATGATTTTTCAGCATCAAGGCCATAAATCATGATGATGTTGTGTAGTATAGTAGGAAGTACATAATAAAAAGAAACAATCGTCTTCTTTGATAATGAGATGGAGGAGGGAGAGGAGAAAGAGAGAGAAAGAGAGAGAGAGAGACAGACAGAGAGAGAGAGAGAGACAGAGATCGAGGTGAATAGAAAATGGGAAACAATGTTCAGACAATGTCGGCCAGTCACAGTTCAACAACCATAATGGAATTAATGGACTCGCCGAATTAATTCATTCATCCATGCCGAGGCTTACCTGAGGTGTCTGTGGTGTGAAGATGATGGGAGATGGACTGAGAGAGACAGACAGACAGACAGACAGACAGACAGCATGATCGAACAGGAGGAAAAAAGAATAGAAGGAGAGAGGTGGCATAGAAGGAGGAGGTGGCATGGATAGAGAGAAGATCAATAGAAAATGGGAAAAGGTCGCGATGTTCAAACAATGTCGGTGGCATAGAAGGAGAGGTGGCATAGAAGGAGAAAGGTCATGGAGTTCAACAAGGATTTTTTGGCATAGAAATGGAATTAATGGTGGCATAGAAGGAGAAAGGTGGCATGGATAGAGATTAGGTGGATTCAATGGCATAGATGGCATCATTCATCCATGCATAGAAGGAGAGAAGTGGCATAGAAGAAAATTCGCATGGATGGCTTACCTGTGCCAGGTGTCTGTGGTGTGAAGGGAGAGCATAGAAGGAGCCATGGGGCTGGATAACCCATGGGAGATGGACATGGATAGAGATAACTGGCATAGGGACTTGGACTAGGTGGCAAAAGGAGAAAGGTGGCAGGATAGCATAGAAGGAGAAAGGTGGCATGGATACCCACATAACCAGGGCTTTGAGCTGGCATGGATAGAGATTAGGTGGCATAGAAGGAGAAAGGTGGCATAGAAGGAGAGAGGTGGCATAGGATGGCACAGAAGGAGAGGGTGGAGAGACAGAAGGTGGCATAGCAGGAGAAGGAGGGTGGCATGGAGAGAGGTGGCATAGAAGGAGAAAGGTGGCATAGAAGGAGAGAGGTGGAAGGAGAAAGGCGGGAGAAAGGTGGCATGGAATGAGAAAGGGTGGCATGGATAGAGATTAGGTGGCGTGGAATAATCACAAGAAATAGAAAGTACTACCTATAGGTATTCAAGTGATAGAATATTTAGACAGCAGGTAATTTGGTTATCAGGCCTCGGCTTTAGAACTATTTATGAGCTTTCTCATAGCTGCAAACCCTCAAAGTAATTTGAGAAGGAGATTTGGTAAGAAAATGAGTGAGGGAGATATGAAAAGACAATGAACAATTTTGGTTGCAGTTTGAATTCCAATGTCCTTAGCTTTGTGTTTCAATGGTAAAGATATCAATACCAGATATCATCAGAATTTGAGTGAATTAAGAAGAGTGGTGTAAGTACCGGTCCTCTTGAATATAGTATCTACCTTAAAGTTCTTTCAAGGCCATTACGGCCCATAGAGCTGGAGCTTATCCCAGGTTTCTATAGCATGAAGCCAGGCATACAGAAGTTATCAAAACGTTGGGAGCAATTTTAGATGAAAAATTATCCTCACCGTTTCATAAAACATTACACGTACCCGCTAAAATCATTCCCTGATCACTCCAATGGGTCTCATTGCAGCCAGTATGTTAACGATAAGTGCTAGTGTGTATTGGAGCTCATTTATGTCGAAACTACAATCAGTAGGTTAATTTTGTTGCTTTCGGGAAGTAGAGAGTAAATCAAAGCGAAAGCACCTGTCATGATCTAAATATCTTTCACTGGCTATCGAACCATTAATTTCTGAGGACAGATGAAATTTCTCAACAAATCCGCACATGTGTTTGTACCTACAACTCTTGTAAAACGGTGTTTGATTCCCTCGATGAAAGAAGGAGTTTTGGGCAGCACAGAGATCAATAAATGTGAAGTCTGATGGTGAATCTTGAATCTTGATTATCCTAAAATCAACTCTGAGTCTGAGTATGGGACATACTTTACTTTTTTAAACTAAACAAAAAACCCAATGAAGGAGAGAGAATAAGCCTAGAAATGTCCAGATTCACAAATAGAAGAATCGCATGAGCAGAAGCAGCGATTCATGTACATGTTGTGTACCTTCGAATCCCCCTGGAGATTGAGCGGGGTATGGAGAATAGGCGCTGCCAGGGGTCTGAGGAGTGTACGGCCCCGTGGGAGAATCTGCCTGGTAGCCCGGTGTGGCGGGGTTTGGGGTGCCTCCAAAGTCCGCAGGGGATGGAGAGTCTTCGTAGTTGTAGTCAAAGTCATTGGACCTGTTGATGAAAATTCACAAGAAAGCTGTCATTGACTGGGATAAAAAAACCAACTAGTAGCATTGAAATTGTTCTAACTGTACACACATGCACATATAAATTTCAGACAACATACAAATAACAGAATAGCATTAGCAAATGGATAAAGTTGAAAATTGTAAAAATATATTTGTAATCATGCATTACATTTATAACAAAAGACAAACAGCGTAGCTAGCATAGTTCTTAGTGCACTTTCTTTACATGGTATGGTGATGGGTGCTGACGCAGATGTCATGGGTTTGATTCTGTCTGGTGCCCAAAGACTTTTCTCTGCTCAATACTCAATCCTTTGTATTCGTCTCATCTTTGTTCCCACAGGGCTTCAATTTTTATTTCGTGTCATTTTCATTACACTTTTGAAAGCCAAAAATTGGAAAGAGAGTATGGATTGATGGTTTCTCAGACTGGACAAAACTAGATCTATACGATGTCGTCACGAGGGCAAGAGACAGACATGAAGGGAAGTCAACAACAAGGAGCAACTTCAACACCAACAGGCAAGAGACTGTCAATGGAATTAAGTGAGGTAAGTCGTTCCTTACATTCACAGCAGTGACTCAATGCAACAATCACACACCTTTACTTAGCAGTAATATGTTACACAGAGCTAAACACTAAGTTATCCATTTCTTCAAACAAATCAGTAAAAAAATCTCGCCAGGGTGGTATTGGTAATGGAGACAATATTTTTCACTACTCTTCTTGTATTTTATACTGTTACTGTTGTACTGCCTGTTCTGCATGTTTTTGTTTATGATTGACAAATATGTACAGTCCAACCCTCTTATATTGGCATCGCTGGGATCATTAAATTTTGTCGATATATAAGGAGTTGTCGATGTATCAGAACAACCAATAACATAAAGGGACACCACCAAAAAAAAGCCATAATACAACGTCAATTGAAGGTCATGTGTGGCCCTAAAAAGGACTGTTTTGAAGAGGGTGAGAGCATTGCTGGCTTCTGTTTTGCTGGTGTGAAGAAGTCATTGATAGTCGTCTGTTTCTGCATGAAGGGAATCATTTCACACACCTTGCTTCAGGGTGCAGTATTTTCTTGGTCTGCAGGCATGTGTTATCATTTGCCAATTCTTGACTTTCACTAATCAATTTACCGGCAATCGACGGACATTTATGTCTGTAGACTGATTATTGCTTACATCGACAAAATTGGGAAGTCGATATAAGGGGTTTTGAGGAAAATTTATGTCAAAATATCAGTGGGTTTTCTTTAAACTAATAATATATAAAGAAAAAAAAACAAGACTTTGATACGACGTCGATATATGCAATGCCGATATATGTGGGTTGGACTGTAAGTCTTAGTGTTCATACATTTGACACTCAGTTTTATGACATTCAACCAGTGAGGAATAATAAATTCATTATTACTTTAACTATATGAAAAAGAGCCGGAGAGTATCCCGGTTTCCATTGCGTGAAGCTTAACAGGTGACAAAAATCACCTCCTAGCCAGGAGGCTAGTCTGGTGCAGGTTTTTACTCCCAAGCTATTGCTTGTACCCATTTGCCCTTGGGTAGAGTGGGGAAAATGTGAGTTAAGTGTCTTTCCAAAGGAACACAACGTCGGACCTGGCTTTGCCAGGATTCGAACGAAGGACCTCATGATCCCCAGTCTGGCAGCCTAACTGCACGGCCACCGACGGCACGTGAAAAATACACTCAAATATTTGATCAAATTCTTTCTTTCTTTTTCTATCAGTTCTATTCTACCTTCCAGTGTATGTTTAGATGCCCGAAACGATCTTTACCCAGGCTACATTTTCATGTCGTGACATTTTGTGTTTCCTTCTGTGGAAGTTAAACTTCTTTGCTATAGTGATTTGATCAAATACATAATTAAATCGACGGAAAAGAGCTAGTTACTCCCGACATTCAAACTGTTACCTTGATGGCGTATTGGCATTTGAAGGATCCCACGCGCTGCTCCCTCCACCGCTGGGGTTCTGCCACCAGACTCGTGCGACGGCGTCATTCCTCCATAGTGAGGTGTGCGAGATCCGTCGTGAATGGGTGTCTGGGAGCCGTACATAGGTGTACGAGATCCATACATGGGAGTGTGACCACTGTAGCTTGGAGTGCGACCCCGTAGGTTGAAGTTTGACCTGAAGGTGCCTTTGGTCCACTGTGTTTGAGGAAATAAATTTAAAAATGAGCACACAGTTATGAGACACGTTCATTAATTTGTTTGTTTAATTGGAATTTACCCCACCCACCTTTTGCGGCGATCTCAGCGGTGAATTAAAAGGAAATAGCAAGATGAAAGGATAAGTAAAAAAGTGAAAGGAAAGAAGTAGGATCTACCAGCAGCTCCTACTGTTCATTTAACACAGGAGTATTTTGCGTGCAGTGTAAAACTATTCGTCCACGCCAAGGACCATTAAACTTTATGCTTAAACATTGGCTCACAAATATTAAAAATGACATGTTCTGATTGAGATGTAGTAAGAAGCACAGTTTTCAAAATTGACATTCCGTTCGATTGCTTATAACTTCCAAAAGAGGGCTTTCAAGTTGAAGTGAAATTGTTTGCACTTCTTTGAAAAATATCTGTGTGCTGGTTGAAAAGAATTGGAATACAAAAACCATACCTGTAGCAAAATCATTACAGTTACTTTTGCACATTGCACTTTCATACCTGAGGTTATGCAGACGACTTCTGTCGACAGAGATAGTCTTGCAGCTTGAATGCAGTTCAACGCGAGCAGTTGTCTCAGTGGCATCTTTCCACGATACCAATGTAGCCTATGGATATTAACGGGAAAAACAAATTTTAAAAGGAGCCATGTGCTAAGTCCATCATTAATCATTGGTTTAAAACCAAATCTTTTTATCTTTTTAACAATAAATCCCTTGACATATTTAATTTCCATTTATCTGATTTATCCCAGAAAAAAACGATTTGGAAAACTGACAATACGAGAAAAAAAGAAGAGAATTAACACTATTAACAGTGAATCATCAATATCGTAACATTAATGGAGATGATAAGGTAATGACCGCAATATGATTCGATTACTTGAAATTTATTCCATATGCAGTGATCTCAAAGTGAATTAAGAGTTAACAGCAAGATGGAAGATAAGTGAAAGAGTGAAAGGAAAGAAGCAGGACCTACCAGTAACACCCACCTAACATGACAGCCAAAAGAATAAGAGCATCGTTGTTCTTCAAAATAAAAGAAATGATAGACCTAGCTATCCATTTCGCTGCTGAGTCGATAGGAGGGCTAGAAAAATTTGCCCGAGATGGCAATCGAACTCGGGACTTCTGCTCCCAACTGAGCTACTGATGTCATTACTTGCTACTAGTAACGGATAAAAACATACTTCATATTCATGAATGTATAAAGCATACATTGTTTCTTTCAAGGAGAAAAATTCACAAAATAGCTGGTAAAAACAGGTTAAAAACCAATTAATCAACAACCAAATACCCCTTACCTTTGAAAGGGCCTTGCACAATGCGAACAGTCTGGCCGATGAGATCCCGATCTCTTCGATTCAATCCACCACGCCCAGCACCACCGCCACCACGTCCCCTGCCCCTGTCCGCGCCACCACTGGGGTGAGCAGGGCTCGAGATGCGAGGCGACATGGGAACAATGCCTCCAAAATTCTGAGTGTTGATTTGCTGTGAATCATAGCAAATAGAATGAATGAAGACAACAGTCATTTGCTGTTAAAAACCTATTTTCAGATGTTTTTTAATCTACAAGTATTTCACATTTCTAGGTCGATTATAACTATTTTTTTACGACAATTTTAACAGGTTTTTAGCTAATGTATAATACAAGATAGGGTGATGAATTTAAGTATTTTTCTTATGAGTAATGTGATTGGGCACCTGTATCTGTGCTGAGGACATCAAATTTCTTGACGTGCGTGCATTTTACAAGGTAACAACAAAGAAGGAGATAGCAACGACAATGAAATCCTGAACGGTAGATAGTGAATCTTGAATTACATGTAGATATCACACAATATTAGAAATATAATAGAAATGAAAATTGATCTAGTTCAACTTAGTCTTGGCTCGAAAGTAACTTATTATCAAATGTCCAGCTATGTTTCAGGAAGTGTCAAGTTCTCTTACCTTATTGCCTCCAGCAAGAACAAGATGACGTGTTCTACAAACAAAATAGCCACCATTCTCAGTCATCTTCCGAGACATGAGAAAGGCGAAATTTCGATACAAATGCTTGATCTCTCCAGTTCGTCCCTAAAACAACAACAACAAAAAAACAATGAAGGAATCAATACATTGCATTTAATTTTCAATAAATGTAATGAATTGCTTTCAGCCTAAATTTCATCATTGTACCTTAAAAAGTGTGACATACATTATTCTCCCCAATCTAGGTCTTTATGATTTAAATATCTTGCTAATTTTTAATTTTTTTTATTTGATTTACTCATATCCACAACTAAAACGATCTCGGATTTAGCTACTAAACAAAGGAAGGGCATCGGTGACCGAGCGATTAGGTTGCCGGACTGGGGCTCACGAGATACCGTGTTCTAATCCTGGTAAAGCTAGGTCTGGCATTGTCTTCATTAGGAAAGACACGTAACATGCATTTTCCCCACTCTATCCCTATCCAGGTGGAAATAGGTACACAACACTAGCTTGGTAGTAAACACTTGATTATTGTCACCTGTCCTGCTTCATGCTATTGAAACCGGGATAAGCTCCAGCTCTATGAGCCCCAACGACCTTGAAGAAACTTTACTTTTAATAAACAAAGGATGGACAGTACTATGAGATATGGTTTCAATTAACTCACTTCTATTTGCTTTTCTGACAAAAAATCCCATTGGAGTTCAGTATTGAAATGACAAAATAAAGTATGAGATGAGATTAGTTAGGCCATGCACATCCATTCTAAACAATAAAAATAATATTGTTTCTGATTTGCTCGTTGAACTACTCACAGAATGTGGTCCTTCAATGACGTTTACGATGTCTCGCACTTGAATGTTGTTGTTTTCAGAATCAAGGGCCACTGCATTGTGGGTATCTTTCTTCCTAGTAATAGACTGTGGTTTCACGCTGCTGATCTATAAAATGAAAGGGTGAAAAAAATAAGTAAAAGAATACATTATACATGAATATTCGTGAGAATGCTATGATTTAATCTACAAAATGAGATGGTAACTTTCAAAAACAGAAGAAGACAACAGATTAGCTGTGAGGAAATGAAACACTGTAAAAAGGGTCTTATCTCACCTTGTTGTGCATGCTCAAGACTTGAAAGTTTTCCTTCTCCAGACGAACAATGGCTCCGACAGTCTGTGGGCTGTACACAAGAATGTTGTTTTTATTTGTTTGATTGAAATTTACCCCATCCACAACATGCGGTGAATTAATAGGAAACATAGCAAGACGAAAGAAGGATGTGTGAAAGAGTGAAATGAAAGAAATAGGACCTACCAAAAACACCCACCAACCAATCCTGCCCACAAGAATGTCAAATCAGGACACAAAGAAATGAGAAGCACCAATGCGCACATATTGAATAACATGATAAAATTCTATTATAACATAATTAAAATGTTGAGTTGTTTTTTCTTTTCAATCATTTACTTGTAAGACAAAGAGAATAATACAACAATCTCTTCTGTGAGTGAATTTGCTTACAAATTTCTCTAAAATACTGCACATCAAAACACTCTATTTGAATGCCAGAAATAAAGATACTTATTGTATGTATAATACACAAAGAAAGACTTACTCAAGCATAACTAAATCTCCGAATTGAAACTGTCCAAGAGAATCCACTCCTGTTGCCATATCTGAACACAGCTGAATATCTTTTGGTAGTACCTTTAACTAAAAGACGACAAATAAAAAGGAAAAAGTAATGCAATAAAAAAGATGCAATATTTCGCCACCTGAAAACATTTCTACTTAGTATCATTTTGCTATATTCAACCTTGAAAGTTAAACCGCTTGTACAGATCTTATATATATTTGTAAATTGTCCTGTTGTCTTTATCACAATAAAAAGGAAACAACAAACAAAGTCATTTATAAAGTCATTTATAAATTTATAGCCACACTCTATACAAGCTAGGCCTGGGCGCTACTTGAGCCATTGCTCGACACCAACGAGGCGTTTTAATAGAATCTGACCACAGTCTCAAGAGCAGAGGAGATGAATCCCGTCTTTATACCAACCCATGATGTAACTACCAACTACTTTTGCCTTGATGATACCAGGCTGAGAGAAGAGAGTGAGGGTGTTAGCCTTGCTAACTTTCAGTCTGTTGCTGCACCCTCTCCTTCTACCACGTTTACAACAGTTTCTCATTGGGCCTGTCTTCTGCTATCGTGGTGCTTCAATCAGTAAGGTCACAAGCACCCTCTCAAGGATAAAATTGCCAAGAAATCAAATGTAAAAATATCAAATCATTTGGAGCAAAACCACAGCATAAATGTAGATAAAGATATATGAAAACACAATAATACTCATTACATAAGAATTGAGCCTTACCTCGTGCATGGTGAGATCCGAGAACAAAACAATGAAGTTGTCCTCAACTCGAACAATGAGACCAGTGTCCCCTTCGTATCTTCCTCCTATCACCTTGACGTGGTCGCCCATTTTGAAAAACTTCCGAAGCTCTGTATAGGGAAATTCTAATGGTTCCTGATCAAGTGAACAAAAAGTATAATAGGTATCAAACTCTATAGAAAAGATAAATAGAGTTGAAATTCTTCAAAAGAAGCCCCCAGTCTATTGCTGCAATATCAACAGTAAAGGTATAACTTTATTTATTAAGACATGTCATTTAGATACAAAACTTTACAGACAACATTGACAAGAAGTAGGTTAATTGCACTATCATATGCCATCTTGTGTAATGTAAATTTAAATGTCTCCATATTAATCATATCAGACATCATTTCCTTTAAAAAATGGGCCTGATTTTAACATAAAAATTCAATGCTTTGTGTGAGGCATAACTAAACTTCTACGAAGTCAAACTTTGTTGTTGCTGTTATTGTTTACTAAATATATATTTAACTTCTGTTATAAATCTTGATAGCAAAATATCATAAAAATTCATAGTTGCTAGATAATGTAAAAAAAAAGTTGTTTTTTTTAGAAAAATGAAGGAAAAACCCTCATAATTTTTTTCATTCTTTTCAATTGTGCTGAAACAAAACACAAATTTGCACTATGCTTGACTTACTTTGAGTTCTTCATGTTTAGGCATCATTGTGATTTTGTTTCCGTCCACTTTGATTACTTTACCCTGAAGGTTCTGCAATTCACCTTCAGCAACAACAACCACATCCCCCGGTGTCAATGTGTGACTGATTTGAGTGTCAGATTTTTCTGGAACCACTGAAATGTTTGGTTAAGGAATTGACAAAACTAAATCCCACGACTACTGTGTGCATGTACCTGATTCTGCATTTTTTACATTCATATGTCTAAAAAAAAAGTAATTAGCTACCATGAAGAAACGCAACATATGTTTTTAGAAGCAAGAACAAAGCAAATCACAAAACTGAATCTTAAAAAGGATACATTCAACGTCTATTCCGTCAGGTTGATCTTCAAACTTTTCCAGTTCAGCTAGGGTTGGTCGAATACCTTCTGCTAGCTGTAATGAAAGAAGAATTTCTTCTAATGTAAAGATAGGGAACAGGTGTATTTATTTTTAGAAATGTTAAAATCACACATACACGCAAAAACATTTCTTACTTATAAAGAAGTGATAGGACCTTAAAAGCCAATTTTTTAACCACGTTTAAAATTAAATATTTTTAAGCATCTTGTTTTAAAAACTTTGAAATCATTATCAGTGAAAAAATAATTATTACATAAGCAAATAAAGAGAAAAAATAGTGTGACTTTTCAATAATCAATGAAGATTTCTTCAAAGACAAAAACGAAACATTTTAGACTACCCTTTTCCTGACTAAGGTAATGGTATATAAAGAAGTGTTTGAAATTGGATGCAAATATGAATATAATTGCTTTCTTAAGAGAATTTTTTTAAAACAACAGCAAGAACAAAAATACTCACGATGGCAGACATAGCAAAACTTTTAAACAGAAACCCCTTTCTGTTGTAACGGTTTCCTTCAAAGAGGAGAAAATCTCCATCAGAGTTTATCTCACCACCGATGGACCTGGCGTTGGGTAAAGAAATAAAATTAACACAAATTAGGGACGAGCTCGGATTAAACCAAATCTATATTTATTTCTGAATTTGGCTTGGCGTTAGAAAAAAGACAGTGAATATCTCCTTGTTATGAGTACGCAATAGCAGAAATCATCACTTCATGTTTTTTTTTGTTTTTAATGAAGTTTTGTAACAGTGTGAGAGCAACAGTATGAAAGTAGAGCTTTTCTTTGACACACCCAATTTGCTGTATAAAATAACTGTTAATAATCTTTTTAAACATGTTGAGAACATGTGGCGTCAGTGGCAGAGTAGTTAGGCTGCCCGACATGGAATCGTGAGGTCCCAGGTTCGAATCCTGGCAATGCTAGTACCCAATGTCATGTTCCTTTGGGAAAGACACTCAACCCGCATTTTCCCCATTCGACCCAAGGTGCAAATGGGTGCGTTAGCCTGAGGAGTAAAGACCTGCATCAGACTAGCATCCTGTCCTCGAGGTGATTATCATCACCTGTTCCGCTTCATATTACAGAAAACGGGATAAACTCTGGCTCTATGAGCCTTGTAGGAACTTCCCTTCTTTTAAAATGACAGCACACTATTAACAACTGAAAACAAAGACCAAACAAACTGAAGTGGGATTCTGGGATCACCCATCAGATATCCAATTATGGATTGACAGTAAAAATATTTTTTAATTTGAAAAACAGACCCTGTCCATGCAAACTAGTTATTCCTCCACAAAAAATCAGTAATCTAACTTAAATAAAGTCTATTAAGGTAAATAATGAAAAATGGGCCAATGGCTGGCCTTTCTGGCGGCGTGCGATGATAGTTTTGGGAACTCAGAAGGGTGCCTATGGGCTTTCATCGCAATCTGTCTAAGTTTCTCCCGCTGACTTACGGTTTCTTTAAACAAAAATTACAGTTTTAACCCTCATATACGAACTTTTCAAAGCAAATACAGACCTAGACTCAAAGCCCAAAAAAACTTACTGAATACGTTCTTTATGTACTGGTTGGCAGCTATGAATTTTTTTTTTAAAGATCACTGCAAAAACAATTACTTAGTTTATGTTACGTCACCTTATGGCATCAACGTCAAACAACTTCTGAACGGGTTTCCGTTTTCTTTTCTTCTGGTCCTGGTTCGAGGAGCTGGTCCTCATGACCCCGCGAAGTCGAGTGTAATCAATTCTTGGTAGGAGCTTGAGATGAACAACATTCTGTGAGGGCTCCACGTAATCCACCTGTAAAAAAAAAGAAAAAAAAAAAAGTTTTGTAGCCATAAATCTTTACTACTGTCATAAATATTTCTTTCTTTCTTTCATCAGTTCATATTCTACCTTAAGATGTATAATGGGTGCCATAAATATTGATTTTAATTTTACCTACAGTTGATTTGATTTACCCACATCCACAACTAAGGCGATCTTTAATGTGCACAGATTGTTGTGATCTGCACATGGGATCTCCTTTTTATCGTCCTTCTCCGATGGGACTAGGTGTTGATCCACCTACCTGAACCAGGGGGTAGATTTTGCTTTTAAAAATAAAAACTTTTTTGGAACAACGGCGGGGCTCGAACCCACTACCTTTTAGTTAAGACCTACAACTTGCCTCTGGACTACTGAATCCCCCTTTTACCTACATCCGCAACCAATTTGATCTCAGGGAATTTGGTTGGATTATCAATTTTGCCTAAACTGTCCTGTAAACAGCCAAAGGATCTTTTACGTGCACAGAATTTTGCAAGCTGCATATGGGCCCTCCTTTGTTATTGTCCGGTAGGACTAGGTGTCAATCCACCTACCTGAACCAGGGAGGTAGGATTTACTTTTTAAAACTTGAGAACAATTTTCAACCTACCGGGTTTGAACCCAGGACCTTTTGTTTGAGAGATGGCATCTTGTCTCTGGACTACAGAGTGCCCTGCCATAAATATCAACAGAAGACTCAAAGGGAAGGCATTACATCAAATACACAGAGTACAGCATACCGAATGTCTCAGAAATGTTGACAGTCATCTCATAACTCACGACTGCTATCCAAAACAACTTAAGATAAGATAATCTTTATTAGTCCTTTTCAGAAAATTGTTTTAGTCACAATTTCACAAACAAATGATCATTTCTTAAATAATATAATATGATACAAATTACATAGAGAGATAATGACCATGATGATGATATATCTCATATAACCAATAAGAAACAACTCTCTCTCTCTCTCTTTTCTCTCACACACAACAGTCACTTATAATGACAGTAGACAGCCACACCAAATTAACTGACAATGATCTACATATCAAATCATATTATCAATTTATGAATAAAATAATGCCACAGATAGAGACAACATATAATTTAATATAAACCACGTTGTGTACTTTAACCAACCTGAGCTAAGTCATCCTTGAATATTCCTCTCTTTAGCCGAACCCATGCTTTTGGTTTCAAGTGAGCGGTTTCCTTGACAACTTTTAAAACATCTGTCATTTCCCTGATGGGAACCATCTGTTGATGTTTAAAACAGAAACAGCCATGAAAATTGACTTAAAACTCTCCAAAATATTCTTCTAGAGGTATGTACACATCTATGTAATAATCTACTTTCAAAATATTGAATAGCTTTATTTTTGGATACAGATGACTGATCAATGTATAATTTATAGTGAAAAAAAAGAAAAGAAATCCTGAAGTACTGACACAATAAAAAGTAGTAACATGACACTTATTAGGCGCTTTCTTGTTTGAAATTTGCTCATTTCTGTATAAAAAAATACTTCAGTTAAAGACACAAAAGTGTGCGAAACAAACCACAAGAAACATGTCAAAATAAAACGTAGAACATAACCATTAGAGCAAAGATAAAAAAAAAGAAGAAATTTCAACCTGTAAACTATGACATATACTGTATAGCCCGTATTCCCTCAACACGTATTCAATGAAAACATATAAGTTATGACATATACAACATAGCCCATATTCCCCGAAAACATGGAATCCCTGAATTCATGACAAAGTCCCAGCCAAGATCTTTCTTTGTAAGTCTACTATATTCCCGAAACACTTATTCCATAAACTTATTTTCTGGTCCCAAGAAGTTAAGGGAAAACAGGTTGCACTGCAAATCTAATAAAAGTCTATGAAATATAACATACAATTTAGACAATAGTTTTGTCACCTTCTGTTTGTAGTAGCCCATGCGCAGATTTCCAATGCCTTCAAGGGCCTGTTTGACGTGAGTCTGCTTGTACGCCTCTATGTAAATGTAGCCTCTCAATCCTTCCTTGGCTACTGCTGCTTTAATTTGCAAAGGCTGTAAAAAGACAAAAGCATAACAACACCAATGAGTCTTTTACAATAATTACTCTTGGCGACTTGTGTTTGTTGAAGAGTGGCAATCCTGTTATTTCCCAAATCCCATAATGTGAACTTAAACCATCAGCGCCACTGTATAATTTTGGTTTGAAATAATTTTTCACTTAGGTCCTGCTTAGGATTTGTTCAATTATGTGTTAGTTAGTGTTAAAAGGCTATAGACTGATAATGTTTCATGAGGGATAGGACATAGTTTGACTTTCAGAATGACTATCTCAATCTGGACATAGTTTGACTTTCAGAATGACTATCTCAATCTGTCTCATTGACAGCGAGCCCCATCAACCCTGCTTCTACCCCAAAAGTAACGAAGGTAGCTGGCCAACCATTGCGAATCAAATAAAAATTAACTAATTCTAACTTGCACGACGACCCACAATATTCCAGAAAGAAATTGATAATTTAATCTTAATTCTTCCCCTTTTAAGGTAAAAAAAAACAAAAAAAACTTCAGTAGATAGGAAATGGCCCATCCTTCGTCTTCCTTGTTGCTGATGAAGGGTGGACCACCCAAAGATTTCTCTATCCTGTCCCATTTATTGTCCCTCTTCATTAGTTATCGGCCTATTGCAGTATAATTCCCTATTATCACAGAACAACACTAGAAACATGTTATGAGGGAGTAACGACTTCCTTACATCCTCGGAAAACTGGTAAGCAATCATCTTTCTCATGAGATGAATCACGGTCGCTTTTTCTTCACCCATTCTGCACTTGACAACCCACAGATTGGGATCTCTGAAATAAAAAATAAAAAAAGATACCCCAGGATAAAGTCTTAGACAAATACAAAAATCTGTCTTAACCTCATAACCAACAAATCTTTTTAACTAGGTTATAAAAGCTTACTTTCTTAAATGAAATTTTTTATTAGGGCTATATTCATCCTGTGTATGTAGAAGTTTGTGCGTGTGTGTCTGTTTGTGGAATATGAATTCATGACAGGTTTTTCTTTTAAACCCATTTCTTTTTCTTGTTTGCATTGACGATTTTCCTGTCATAAATTGTACACAGTTTTATGCTGCATTCATGTATCTTGATGTATGGATTCTTATTGTGTATCATATGTAATATATATTTTCTTAAAATATGTAAAGCGCCTAGAGACTTATCCTTGTAGGGATGAGTGTGCAATAGAAATGTAAATTATAATTATTATTACAATGTCACGGATAGACAGCACATTACAAAAAAATATTACTACATCCATGATGAATTTGTTTTCAACCTGTTAGGCTGATTAAATATTTCTCAATCATAGCCCTGTCAGATATAAAGTATTCTGTAGTTTTATTATTGAAATTTACCTTGTCCACCATATATGGTGATCTCATGATGAATAAAGAGTACATCAGCACAATGGAAGATGATCAAAAGAGCGAAAGGAAAGAAGTAGGACCTACCAAGAGTGTCCGCCAACTGCTGATGCATTTTGTAGAGTTCTCAGTCTCGAGTACCTGTTTCACCTCATAGTCAGATTTTATTTTCTCATAATGCTTTGTGCATCCAATTCTTTTTGAACTTGTTGAATCTCATGAAAGGCTGGTCTTGTTTATAGCTGATAAGTGTTGCACAGTCCATTTTTAACCCTGAATATACCTTTGCTGGAAACTCTATTTTGTTTACAAATTCATTAGGATTCAGCACAAGGCATCTATTAATGATGGCCTATAACGTCTTTTCCTACTTAAGACTTTTTTTATTATAGATTAGTTACTTGCAAGGTGGTGAGATCACCGCATATGGTGGATAGGTTAAATTTCAATCAAATTAAAAACCAACCTGGTGAGCTGAAAGAACAGACTTGTGGATGATTGTTTTACAATTTTATTTTATTTCTATTTACTTACTTGACACCAGGCAATCTTCCTTGTTGGGTGATTTCATCCGACATTTCTTCACCTTCACCGAATCTTTCCGTTGTGGTCACATCTCCAAACTTCTGCCTGTAATATTGCTCTATTTCATCCTCTCGCTGGCTCCTGTTTTGCGATAATCAAAGAGAAATATGTTTAAGTCAAACTGTACCACAGATTTGAGAAGTTTGCATACATGAACTTCCTAGAGTGAAGACAGTGCTTTATAAGAGCTTAATGAAAGGATAAAAGCACACCTTTTTTTTGCTCTGAAAATAATATAGACTCTAGATTTTAAGAAACAAAATTGCACAACGTCAATACTCACTTACTATCAGGTTCTTTGTATATTTGTTTTAATATGAGAGAGAGAGAGAGAGAGAGAGAGAGAGAGAGAGAGAGAGAGAGAGAGAGAGAGAGAGAGAGAGAGAGAGAGAGAGAGAGAGAGAGAGAGAGAGAGAGAGAGAGAGAGAGAGAGAGAGAGAGAGAGAGAGAGAGAGAGAGAGAGAGAGAGAGAGAGAGAGAGAGACAGATATATAAAATAATAATTTTGAATACATTATGTCTCATTATACGTAGAAAACTTAAACTAAAAATGTAGGACACCAAACTTAAAACATGTTGACAGAAAAATGTTTGCTTATAAAGAAAAGTTCCCATAAGCTCAAATTATACAACCTAGCAAAATAGCAGTTTTTAAGCAATTCAAAAATTACATATTACCCATTGCTATGAATCAATACAAGATAAAATCCAACAATCACTTGCACCAAACTTACTCAAAAAAGATGTCTGAGCCTCTGATGACTTCCAATTTCTCGTTCAGTAGCATCGTAGGTGGATTTCCTGTCGATAATCTCCTCTGCTCCATCTTCCCAGTCCATTTCATCTTCCTCATCATCTTCGTCCACGTCTGATTACCAAAAGAATGTAGAAAAAAATAAATACATAAACAAATAAATAAAAATACAAATTTAACCTACCGACACACTGTAACCAGTGCCATCTTAGTAACACACATGGTTTTCATTTGCTTCATTGAAATTCCCCATGTCCACCACATGCGGTGATCTCACGGTGAATCAGAGGAAACAGCAATGTGAATGAGAAGTAAAACAGGGAAAGGAAAGAAGTAAGACCTACCAGTAGTATTTTGTGGAGGAGAAATAAATGGGTGGGGGTAGAGGGTTCAGGGTAAGGGATTGTGGATAGTTTTCATCTGTTTTACCTCTAAATGTAGATCTAAGGCGATACAGACAACGAGTACGAATTTGACACACTTTGGTTTACGCCACTAAAGTGTAAAATTACCTTGTGCTCTCATTTCAGGCTCAACAGTATACTGTTTAGAAAAATATGTATATTTTTTTTAATTCACTATAAATAGAAAATGTATCTACCTTTAAATTTATTAAGACAAGAACATTAATATGTAATAAAACAAGTGTAATTTATAAATGTTTCTTACCAGCTTCATCGATGATAAAGCCAAGAGCGCCGGTTCTCTTTTTCTTACGTGGCCTGTCGTTTTCTTCCTCTTCTTCTTCATCATATTCCTGATATTCAGGAGAGAAAAAAAACCCATTACTTTTCATTGCATGGAAATGAAAATTCACAAACGATAAAGAAATAATTTAATTATGTTGGACGATTGTTAGGATCGTCCAGTATCCATTGTGCTGCTAGTCTTTAGTAGAATACATTCAGCACTTTTAACTTTTGAATCCAGGAGTATTCTTTCTTTTATTTTAAAAAACAAAATCTTTTAAATTCATACATATATAATATCATTTGTATATATAACAAATTATTTTTAAAAACTATCTCGTAAGACATCAAAAGAATAAAAAAGGAAACTTGTCTTCTATATATATATTTGTTTTCATCCAGTCAGAATAGGCTCTCAAACAGCTGAACAGATAATCACTCTTTTTCTGTATTACCTGTGCATGCTTTTAATTTGAAAAACATTTTCTTTCTTTAAACAATATTTTACACAATTCCTTTGCGATCGCTGCCGAACCCCACCTTTTTCAGCAACCCACAAGGCCCACGAAAGTTTGCCCGCTGTTGACCCATCCAAGCCCATTGTCCCCAGTCCACCACTGAACAGATAATACTCAAATTTTAAACTAGATCTAGCTTAACTCTTTTTCTTTTTTTTCTCAGCGGGTCAATCTCTCGATCTCTTAGTTAGCGCACAAAAGGATGTGCCTGACTATGGAAATCGCCCCTCTTGATCTAGCTCTACATTTAGATTTAAAATCTAGATCTAGAGCCACTCATTTCAGCTTGTATATTACTATATCAAAAACTCATTCTAAGGATATTTTTTTCATGAAGCTCTTCTGCAATAATGCCACATTCCATATTCACATGGCCTTCCAACAGAAAGTTCTAGTTCAGTGATATTGATGTAACCTAAATGCATAATATCTGCCAGCCTTTTCAACTTGAAAAACAGACCTTGAGTACTCAAACTAATCCTATCTTGCATGACGGCCCGGAATATTCAGAAAACATCAATAACTTAACTATATTTACTATAACATGGATGGGGACAAGTTATGGAGAAAAAACTGAACTTTAACACACCTTAAAAATTTCAAAATAATATTACGTAAGAGCATTTAAATACATGTACAAGAAATATAAAGAAAAGGGCTGCACTATAAAAAACAACAATGTTATCAGACATGCAAACTTTTTAGAATCAAAATTCAAGAGAGATCTGTATCATCATAGTCTTGTAGTAGTACATTGCTGGACTGACAAGACAGGGTTTTGGAGTTCCGAGTCATGTATGATAACTACCTAGAAATGTATCTATGGGTTTATTGTTCAAAGGTATATCAAGCCATTATAGTCTTGCAGACTATTTATCCTCTGATTCTACAAAAACGTGTGAAAATTTCATGTGTGCACGTTATGCAAGTTACAAATCCCATAGCAGTTATTAAAAAAGTGTGCCCCCTCTCTCCCCTGATAGGCTCTAGCCAAATAATTACACACATACACACCAAAAAAACCAATCTAAGAACAGACGAAAATCAGTGAATCATCTCTTCTTTTCGTTTATCTTCGTTTCTTTACATTCAAATCCACCTTTTCACACCAAACATTCTTCATCCTCTATTATCGCAGTCACTAATTTTCATCATATTTTTCATGTTTTCTTACTCATTTTCTTCAATGGCTCTTTACTCTGCAGTCACTTTACTTCCCTCCAGAACATTTTACTACATCTACAATATTCCCATACGTTTTCTTCAAATTCAAGTATGCCCCCCCCCCCTGCTCTATCTATCCCAACGATGGCTACCTATAATGTTATACTAATAGATGCAGATCTGCCACTCTTGGAATGAAAAATCCTGATCCAACCTAAAAAAATAGTAAAGTTTTTTTAAAAATGTCAATACCTATAATCAACATGTGTAAGTTATCTCCCTTTATGGTTGTGATTGGTAAAGAGCATGGATGTCAGTTGGACTTGTTTGTTTGTTTTATTGCATGTTACCCCCTATAACATATACATTGATCTCATGGGAGAGAAAATAACAAGATAAAAGATAATTAACAGAGGAAAAGGAAAGAAGAAGACCTACCAGTAGCCCCCGATATCCACCTACTTTGGCCTTGAGTCTCGAATGCTAAAAGATAAGCTCAAATCAAACTAGCTTCACTTCATTATTTCAAGTCAAGTCCGAAACTTTCAACCAAGCGTATGTGACTAGCCTAAAGTAACAACACGCAACCTTGAAAAGAAAAAAACCCAATACTCATGTAGTATTGTAGCCCACATGTAATATTGTATGCAGCCCACATGTAACATACTAAACACAATACTACAGGTGCCTGCGTTGATCAGGATGCTGCATAGTAATCTTGTATTGTAGACCCTATGTGGGCGTGTGTATTTACATATGTATGTGTGTTTGTGTGAGAGAGAGAGAGATTGTGTCTTTCTTATAAGCACGGAGCAGAAGTATGGGTTTTAACCGACTTGAAAAAGGCAAAACCAATCGTAAAATAGCGAATGAGATAGGCATAATTCTAAAAAACAGAAACAAAAAGGTGTATGATTAAACTTGAAATCTTGAGTTCTAAAGGTCTGTATTAGAAGTACATGTACTACTACTACTACTACTATCGGCACCACTACTACTATTACTAGGTATACTAGTACTACTATTTTTAGTCTCTCTCTCTCTTTCCTGTTTCCCTCTGTGTCTCTCTCTCATCAACGGCAATAAATGATACTATAGTGACTCTGTTACTTAAACCCAATGTTTTTCCCGAACGGCTGGTGTTTGTGTTTGTATAAAATGAGACACAAAATACACCGAGGTGCTCCGCTGTGCCAAAAATCCTGGAAAACCCCATCACTGCTACAAATAACAAGAAAATGCCGATCGCTAGCCTTTCTGGCGAAATGCGATGCGTTTAATGGTGTCTCCGGATTTTCACCCTAATCTCTCTGGGGCTTTGCCAGACCTGCCAACTTTTCAGGACAAAATAAGGAAAATGAATATTTTTGAATCGTGACATGTCGATCGATTCACATTTGCAATAACGGACGGTGCACCCCCTATGCTATCGCAGTTGTTTTTGTGCGACCACAAGCAAATTTCTTAGCGATTTCCGAATCTGGGCACTTTTCTCTTACTCTTCTTAACAGAATCCCGAACTGATTACTAACCAAGACAGGTAAGTTTTTCTCAAAAATAAATTTTGTCCATAAAACCTCTGCCCTAATCACAGAGCAATCTCTGTCCTTGGTCATGAAACCCTGATATTCCTACTGGATAGACTGTCCTGAACTGCAGTAGCATGCTTTGCAGTTTTCACATGTTTTCTGATGTCACCCTTCCCACCACTGACAATGCTAACATCTAAACCACAAGGTACACAATGTGCAAAGCTCTCCCCTTTCACAGAAGGTTTAATGCATGGCCATTCCTTCCTATATTCCTCCCAAAATTTAACACTTGGTTTAGGTTTCTTGCTTGCTGGAGAACTATCAGTATTACAACTAGATCTAGAGGTTGGTTCCACATCTTCTGAATGTTCTATTTCCAACAGCCTTTTTTTCAGAAATTGATCCATGCCCAATTCAAAATAAACGTTTATATTATCTAGATCTAGACCTCAGTTGTAGAGCCTAGTGTTCCAATTTTAAACACGGTAAATTATAAAAACAGCAGTAAATTAATTAATAAATCAGGATTGAATAAATCCAAAACGAAGGTAAAACTAATCAAAAATATAATCCAGGTAAGATTCGAAGAAAACAGACACAATCAAGAAAGCGCACTAGATATAGAAAATAATATGAGTCAGTCACCAGCTTCGTAAACAAAGGAAAGAGACTGAAACTGTGAAAGAATGATAATATTAAAAGACTGTATTTAAATGATTACAGTTTAAACCTCGCAAAGCGAAAGCAGTTTCTAGCCAAACAGCATTAATAGGTGAATATCGAGTGCTCAAAATTACAATGTAATCTACGATCATTATCAATGAAACTATTTATATTTAGTATCGAACCAAAAAGGTTTTATTGTCTTCGATTATTTCTACCAAGTATGATAATAAGCTTAGTACTTAGTAGAGCTTAGTAGAAATTATAATTCGCAATTTTCTTCAACAAAATAATGTTTCGGGATGTCGGGAATGGGGATTTCAAATCTGGAATTTCCCGATAAAATAGAGAAACTAAGCAGGTCTGCCTTGCCGTTAGCTTAGGGTTTGTTTAAAAGAAGAATACAATTAACCCTCATATACGTAGCTTTCCAGGTAAATACAGACTTACGTACTCAAAGCCAAAGAAATATACTATATACGTTTATTACGTACGCTGGTTGACAGCTTTGTAAATCTAGCAAGCTTACCTCTTCATCGTCCAAGTCCTCTCCTTCTGGCTCCTCTTCATCACCGTCCTCTTTTTCTCCATCACCATCGCTTTCCTCCGCTTCATCATCTACATTCTTAGAACGATCCTGCTCCCCATCACTGTCAGCATTCTTGTCGCTATCTTCACCCCTGTCACTCTCGTCGTTGCGATCACTTCCTCCGGCATCTGAGTTACGATCACTTCCTCCGGCATCTGAACCAGCCTTCTCCTCGTCTCCGGCATCACTCTCATTTCCAGAGAAGTTACTCTCTTCACTATCCGACATTTCTCTGAAGGAAAAAAAGAAACAAACCATACATGTCAACAAAGTCATAAACTCATTGTGTTAGTTAATACAAGAGCCCACCCCTTCCCCCCCTCCTTCAAGAAATATATGATCAATGGGTGTAACCCTTTAGACATTTCTTAAATTCATAAAGTCTGAATGAATCAGTGGATGTATGGGTTTTAGCAAAAAGAGAAAATGGAAGCGGGCTGGAAACATCCTTAGGATGAATGCTGATGCCAACCCTAAAAAAGCCATCACTGTGTCAGCTGGACCCCTCACCTCAGACAAAGAAGAGAGGATTAGCCCGTTAGAAACCTAGAGGAGGAGCCCCAAAAAAGAATGAAGATCCAGGGATGGAAGTAGGGGCAGAGGACAAAATTGGCATCTAATCGAGATCAATGGTAATCCACTGTGGCAGGTTTCACAAAAATGGGACCCAATGATAACTTGAACTCTTCAATTAATCTTTCTTAAAGTCTAATTGATGAATCTTCTTAACATTTGGTCCATGTATAGCTTTGACATCGCAGATATAAAAAACATAATATTGTGACATTTGCTTTCAATTTGTGTGTTTTGTGAATATTTTTTGGGTGTGAACATCAGCAATCCAGACAGACGGCATTTCCCTCTTTTTAATAAGTCCCTTTTCACCTTAAAGTAGGTGAGGTCAACGACCTTTTATTCTGTTTTCTTTAATTCCATGTGAAAGAGAATTGTTCAAAGAAAATTTGGCGAGTCCTAAATATTTTTTATCTTTTGCAGTGATCACGTGAGGCAGGTTTCAGATTTTCGTTATTATGTCACAACTGATGTCTACAAATGAACACACAGTAAGAGCTGAAAAAAACAGTTGAAAACCGTTTTTTTATCTGGAATGAAAGAAAACGTATTCCTACGACCATATATTCTGTAAAAGACACGAAAAAAATCATAGGTAACTCTAAATGAGAGTGAGAATACCATGAGACTACTGTCAGTCTATGAAACCTCATGGTCGGACAAAAAATATTTTTCGATCTGAGATCTAATAACGGTAATATTGCGTCGAGCTATTGTCTCGTAGTTCATCTCGTGTAAGCCTATTGGGAAATCATGAAATTTTTGTTTTTAAATTGTCTGGTTGGCTTTGCGGAATATTTTGTTTTGGAATGACTCTGTAGACTCTCAATCATCTCTAATAAATAAAGATTGGCAATAAGGTTTAGAAGTCCATTACAACGATAGTGAATAGTGACTCTCGTCTCCACTATGCACGTCTTCTTGGCATAACTACATCCTTTCAACGACTAATAGCAAAAATACCATCCTGTCCCGTATTCAGAAGAAATTATCGATTGAAACTAATAGTTAGAGAGGGGGAGGGGGGGGCTGTAAAGAAGTCAATATCGGCCTATACGTATCGTTAAAATTATAAGTCGTGAAGTTTACTAAACCCGTAGACTTTGGAGTGATTTATTACAACTCCACTAATAAATAAAGAGCAAACACGTGGCAATTCGGGAGGTTTAGAAGTCCATTACAACAATAAATAACGTGAATATTGAATCTAGTCATCTAACAGTCTTCTTGTCTTTATTAGATAACTATACATCTATTACTAAATCTCTGTTGTTTACGTTATTTATCAATATTCAACTAGATCTATAGTCATCTTCTATTACTTAGATCTAGATTCTAAATATTTCTTGATAAATAAACTAATATATAGCACAGGTTCAAGTAGAGTTCAAGATTTATCATCCACACGATCTATCATCTGTCCCACCGGCCGTGGACTCCCGCATCTTTATATTATGTTAGATCTAGATTCTAAATAGAATTCTCGACTTTGTTGTCTCATATATCTGGAATCCTCATGTTCTAAGCTTTAACATGGTTATAACACTTATAAAAAATATAACATGTACATTTTGACAAAAAGAGGGTCACGTGACTTTTTTTTACTCTGTCTTTTTATGTATTAGTGGAGTTGTTAGATCTAACTATTGTCAATATGATCATTATATAACCACTCAAAAAACCAATTACTTTGATTCACTGGTTGACTTCACTCCACTGTTTGAACTGCTCCTGAAAATTATAAACTATCGAACTTATTGTCACAACTATTTAATCATAGTTCACATTGCCAGTCATATCTCTGTTTCATCTACCAGCTTAGTGTTTTGGTATTAAGGGTAGATCTAGATCTATACTTTATCTTTTTTGTGAATTTATTGTCTGTCAGAATATATCTAGATCTCTATAGTCTCATCTTCTATTACTAATTGTACTATCATTATTGGCCCCTTTTCAGAGCTTTCTAAAAGTCGTATCCGCATATTCAAGTCAACACAACCTTTTATCAATCTCCTTTCGTTTTCTCTTTTCACTATTTAGATAGTTCCACATTGTAGTATCGATTATGTCTGACTTCGTTATCGTAATCATCCTCAATTATCTGTCTTGTTTGATCTGTCATTGTTAATTAGATATGTGTCATAACAACAGTCTTGTGTAATCTAACACATATCACATGTGTTTTAATACAAGTTATCTTTAGATCTAACAGAGCTTTATTCCGTCTAGTTGTCAATGTCTTATTGTCATATTTAGTTTTCCCCCGTTTTGCAACTGTAGCGAACAGGTGGGACCTGAAACAATGGTCGTAATAAACTGGATAGTATAAACGAGGGAAGGCAGATATTCGTACAATCACAGAATTTTACAAAAAGATACGGGACAAAAAGCATCGGTTTTCATCCATCCACACGATCCGGATCGGACAAATTTCTTAAAGAAATGAATCCAACATTAAATGAGTCATCTGATCAAGAAACACAAACCGAGGATCAAGGCACCGGCCGTGGACTCCACGCCAAGGGCATTGGAGAAGATGTCAGGAAACACAAACACAGACTTCACATCTTATTGAGAACTAGGGAAAAGTCAGGGAACTCTCCAAACCAGATGCCAAACAAATAGCGTTACGTCACTAAATAAACGCAGAGATAAAGTGCTCAGGCAAGAAACCTCGGTTCAGAATGGTCAAGCCATGCTACGTGCAGTTCACGTTACTTTACATACTGGCATTGGACCTAGAATTTTCACAGTTATGTCCCTTGACTGAAAAACATGACTTTTAAAAAGCTAATTTACTTTGCCCCACAGTCCTTTGCTATCTCTTAAAGTCATATATCTGGAATCCTCATGTTCTAAGCTTTAACATGGTATATAACACTTATAAAAAATATAACATGTACATTTTGACAAAAGAGGGAAATGGGGATGGACTATTTTTTGAAACCTGCCCTGTGTCGGTCTTTTATGTAATTATACATCATCTCTATGCCTATGCTATGCAGAAATATGCACATTTTCATGCAAGTTAGATCTAACTCTACTGAGTTCCATGTTAAGGAATATGATCATTATATAACCACTCAAAAACCAATTACTTTGATTCACTGGTTGATTCAAGCCCGATCCGATATGTCACACTCACACTTGTCTGAACTGTCTGAGATACATTGTCATTATGTTGACTTTTGCCTTTGAACTGCTCCTGATCAAATTATAAACTATCCGTTGTTAACATTTAGGTCTGTCAATTGCCCAGTGTCAGATCGAGTCTCAATCAGTTATGACATACTGCTACACCTGGAAGCAACCTGTCAAGAACATGCTAATTTTCTCTAGTTAGGTCCCTTGGATGTTCCCGACTTTGGAAATCCTTCCAAAAGCCTGCCTTTCATCTACCAGCTTTCATAAATTTATAGATCTAACTAGAGCTAGTGTTTTTGAGTAAAAACTTAAGGGTAGATCTAGATCTATACTTCACCTGAACACTGCTTTCTTTCAATACGATGTGAAAGCAGATTTAGACACCAGAGGTATGTCTGTCAGAATGTATGCTATCACGAAGCAATGTTGTAATGTACACCACAACAGCACAATTTACTCAATTTAGGTCTAATAATAGGCCTAGCCTGGCTCATCAAGTCGGTAGGAGGAAGTAATCAGTTAGACTTTATTGAACATCAACATCAGAAGAGTTCGGAAAACAGTAATTGTACTAAAAATAGTGAAGAATAATTTTTTAGTTAATGTTGTAAATAGCATTATTGGCCCCTTTTCAGAGCTCATAGCATTTATACTATTTTCACTTTAAAATTTATTTTTATCTCTCATGCTTATAACACAGTAGTGAATGGATAAGTCGTATCCGCATGTCCGCAGTTAAAAAATCAAGTCAACACAACCTTTTATCAATCTCCTTTCGTTTTTTAAACACATCTCTTTTCACGGCCCACGGTTCCACTGACCTAGAGCTATCAGAGGCCGGAGGTTTTAGATCTAATAGAGATCATACTAAGTGGGACGCTGAAATAAAGGGGACGCTGAAATAAAGAAAGAAAGATAAGAGCCACTTAGCCTTTAGCTGCCGGTAATTCTGAATCTATAAAAGTATACAAATAATAGATTTCTAGATATATTATATCTAGATTATTATAATATAATGATATGGCTTCTCAGAGATTTTTTCAGGACTATCATCAGTATTGTACAGAATCTAGATTAGTATCACTATCGTCAGACACAGCTCGGCTGATCTTGTCACAAATGTGAAACTGCGATCAAACAGACTCGGAAAAGTAATAAAAGTTGGAGATGAATTTAGATTGTGTGGTCACTAATTTCACGTCAAATAAAGTAGTACCGAGCCCAACTAGATTCTATCCACTTGCATCATTTCGGAGAAGTGGGTGGTGTTGCATGCCGGTGATACAACAAATTGTATTTTTACAAAAGTTGTCAGGAGCGTTAACGCTAAATCATTGGCAGTGTACATTTAATAAATATCATTGGGGGTTTTTTATTGTCTGATCCATACAACAGTGAAAAGCTGGCGGTAAGCGAAAATGCCAGTTAAATGGGAGGTGGTATAGCTAGCAAGGTTTGAGTATACATTGTTTGATCATAATTTGCTTTATTCTCATTTATTTCATACCCTCAAATTCTAACCTCTCTTTCCTGTTTTCCACAGATAGTCAAAAGTGGACTCCTGTTTTACAGAAGAGAAAACATCTCATGGCCTCAAAATGACAAACGTTTTAAGATATGCCAACAATCAACATGTTTGCCGTTAAATGTCAAGTGCCTTCTCTGTCGAAGACCTTTGTCTTTTCTAACTCCAATTAATCCAACTATGCACATGACTTGCTGTACTCGTTCAGGCCAAAGACATTATAATCCAGATTGCTCCCTTTCTCATGGCCACGATGGCAAATACCATTATCTCATCCTTCTAAGACACTATTCCTTCCTGTCATCCAATATACCAAATCTTGCACTACGAAGCGATTCCTCAACAAACTGTCCAATGGAAATGATCTGTTAAGACACTTTCATTCTCACTCAAGATTTTCACTTCAAAACCCACTTTATGATTCTTATTTGCAAAGTCTGCTCAATGAATTAAGAGAATTTGAAAGTGGGTCATCTCAACTTTCTCATAAGTTGAAGAATGAAACAAAGAAGCCAGAAACAATAGGACGTTTACAATTTTTACAAACATCTTCAGAACAGATACAAAGTATTTATGAAAGTCAGCAAGAGATTAAAGAATTAGAACTAATGATGGAATGTAAGTATCAAGAAATGATCATCATTTTTATTATTGTTCAATGTTTCATTTTATTCATTCTTTAAGTAAAGTCTTGTTTCTTCAATAAAATCACTGATTTTTGTAACTCTCACAGCTGTATTCATAATTTGAGAACATAATATTTCTTTGTCTACTCTTTTATGTCATTGGAACATCTCTTGCATTGCCTTCCACTAGATATAGAGGCTATGAATGTTAATAATAATGGTATTTTTGAAGAAAAAGCCTATCAAGATAGAAAACGATATTTTGTTTTCTTGTTGAAACTCTAAGCTAAGATCGTATTTTGATCTATTCATTTGTGCAGCCCCACTCATAGAAAGCTGGAAGCAGGGGAAGAACAGTTGGCACTCTAAGCTAGCTTGGATTTGATTAAGCAATGTTATTCATATACTGGTAGTTATATCAGGATTATGAAATCAACTTTGTCAAATTGAATGTTATTCCATAGAATCTTCTGCTAAAAATCTTTTTTCTATATTTTCAATTTCAGCTGAAGACGATGCTGAAATGAGGTCGCTCATTGAAAAAGAGGCAGTTTCTCTGAAAGAACAGCTGGCTGAAGCTGAAGATGAAGTGAATTTTTCTTGCCCATGTCTTTATAGTATACTATATTGTTACCGCTTCATGAATCTTCATTGAATGTGTGCAATTAGTAGATCGAATCAGTACTCGATACTGAGGTTACGCAGACTTTTTATTGTATTGACTGGAAATAGTTGAATTAGATCTAGTAACAACAAAAAGTGTCCTTGATCGCAGGTAAACAATCTTTTCCAATCAATTCAACAACTGATTTGATCCAAAAGTTATGAATCTGAAACAGGCTATTTGTGAAATATGGTGGTTGTGGGTGCAGTGGTACCTGAATTTATTTTGCTCAAAGTTAGAGAAAGTCAGCTTTATAATATATAGATAATCATTACATTTTTGGTGGCAGAGTGGTTAAGCTGCCAGACTGGGGATAATGAGGTCCAGGGTTCAAATCCTGGCAAAGCCAGCAACATTGTTGTATTCCTTGGGAAAGCTACTCAACACATATTTCCCCCTCGACCCAGGTGTAAAATGGGTACAAGCACTAGCTTCGGAGTAAAAACCTGTGTCAGACTGGCGTCCTGTCCAGGGGGTGATTACTATCACCTGCACTGCTACACACTATAGAAACTGGGTTAAGCTCTGGCTCTATGAGCCATAATGACCTTGATGGACATTAGTTTACTTTTTATTACATTTTGGAGAGAAAATGTCATTATCAGTTTTGATGGCAACTGTTTATACAAAAGCTATGCCATTATATAATAATTATATTATTAATTAAAGTATTAATACTATTGAATTCTTTTTCTTTCTTGACTCCATTTATAGTTAGTCCACATTTTGGTTGGTGATGAGCCAGCAGACAGAAATGGTGTCGTCTTAGAAGTGAGTGCTGGTGTTGGGGGTCAAGAGGCAATGTTATTCTGCGCTGAAATATTCAATATGTATTTGAATTATGGACTTGCAAAAGGGTGGGATGTGAGTGCAGTCAGCCAAGATGAGGTTGAATTGGGTAAGTGTCTGTTTGGATTAAATGCACTGCATACAATAAAAGTAAAGCAATTCAAAGTAGTCTTGTATTTTGTTTGAACTGTCTCTAATTAATTTAAATTTCAACGGACAAAATCTAATTTTTGGCATATTTATTTGCATGCACATTCATACTAGTCATAGTTTTCATTTCTTGTCTTATCTTGAAACTTATCTTTCTGCGTGAGAATAGATGGGGAAAGGATTGCTTATCCCAAAAAAATGTACCTGATGTTACACATTGCTGTAACTTATGAATTTAACTAAAATATTTCTTAGTAATTTTATATATATTATATATAATTTAAATTCTATATAGAAAAATCAACTTTTTAAAAGAAACTTTGGTATTATTAAAGCCTTGAAAGTGAAGCAATGCATTATTTCTGTATAAAAAAGGTCTTCTTTATTTATACATAATAGCAATATGAAATCAATAATACGCATTGATACTTATAATCATTAATAAAAATAATATTTCAGGAGGTTATCGCAAAGCCAGCATTGAAGTGAGTGGGTTTGATGTTTATAAGTATCTCAAACATGAAGCAGGTGTCCATAGAGTTCAAAGGATTCCCAAAACAGAAAAGTCTGGAAGAATCCACACCAGCACTGTTTCTGTTTCTGTCTTACCACAACCAAGAGAGGTAATTCGTGTTTTGAAATGCAACAAATTTTTCAGTGTTTTGATACAGGGTGGGTGAGGTGTGAGTATAGTCAGCAGAAATGAAATGGCATTGGGTGACTGGACTCTCTATTTGAGAAAATTGACTGTAAGTCAGCTCCCTTATTTACGTGAGATTAGAATGTCATTGTAAAATATTAAAGTTTGTTCAAATAGTTCAAGGCCATTACTGCCCAATAAAATAAAGTCTGAGTTTATTTATTCGGGTTCTATAATATGAAGCGGAACAGGGGATAATAATCCATTGCACAATTTTCCATGTGATAGCCGTTTATAAAGAAAAAAAGAGCCTGAAAATTTCTAACACATCTCAATAATACCACAAACATATACAGAAAAATGGCTCAAAGATACTTTTGTATTCCAAAATGTGTGAGGTTTTAAGAATCAAAAATAAATGTGTTTGATATTTTTATGCGCTGTTTCACAAGCCTTGATTAGCAAACCATGATTTATGGGGGAAAACAAGATTTGAAAGTTCAGACAATATTATAATAACACCATTGATGCAACAACAACAAAATCTGTTAAGATACCCAGTTATTCCTATTTGATTGTTTTATTACCTTAGATTTTTGGTACAGTAGTCATCACCAAAGGAAACACCTGTGTTAAAAAATATGCTTACTGTATTAAAATTTTAAATTGCATGTTTCACAATTGAGATGGAATTTTTACATTTATAATTACTAAATTACCTGTAAAAGTTCAACTTGAATAGCTGAACAAAATGCATTTTTTGCAATAGAACATAAGGATTTGATACATTTATTTTACATGTCCATTCCTTTCCTGAGTATAAAAGTTAGGAGATAAGGCTGCTGGTCATCCAGTTCAAGTTAGCTTTCAGCCATTGGCAGCACCGCTCTCTGTCGTTTATTCTGTTACATCAATATTACTAGAATCTGGTTGATAGATTTTGTGATTGGCAATGGAAACAAGTTAAAATTGTCTACATTGCTTTGTATGACTGAAGTCAATTTATAAACCAATGGCTAATTGATATCTTCTATGCCTATGCTAGAGTATTCTTTGAGCAATAAAGATGTGTTAAAGTTTAAGTTAATAGTCAGTCTTATTAATCCCCTCCTTCCTTGTCCTACAGTAAACGGATTGTTTGTGTCTTTCTTTGAAGTAACCCTGTCCACCATGGTGGTGATCTCAGGGTTCGTAGCTGACCAATATTACTGATGACTGTCCAGGCACAACATAAAGCACTTTAAAAATCAAAAGCTTCCATAACTATTCGTAAATATTTTTAAAATATAGTCAATGTGTTAAAAATTTATACGTATTTAGTACTCTAGATCTGTCAATATACTCCAATTTCTTTCAGAAACGCAAAAATTGATTATTATTCTGCGGATTTCTGTGGGATAAATGAAAGTCTTCTGTGCAGTAGCATCCAACGTTCTTCAGATTGAGTATTTAAAATACAAAAGTGAATAGAGATCAGTAATGAAGAAAACAATATTGATGTAGATATTTAGATTAAGGCTATAATCGTTATTTTCATTTCTTGACTCATATTGCATTCAGCTGAAGTGTGTTTCAGCCACACACACTTTTCAGCTTGGTAAGACCTCAGACAATTCCAGCCTAGTTGATTTTTTAATTATTTTTGTTAGATCATTGTCCTGTCTCCTGAAGACCATTCCATGCCATTTGGCTGTGATAACTGTGTCATACTTTACAATTTTTGTTTTCAGGTGAAGACATCATTTTTGCATATAATGCACTTTTCTTTTTTGCAGGTAGACATACAGTTTGATAAGAAAGATCTAAAAATAGAGACATTTCGAGGCAGTGGACCAGGAGGCCAGTCTGTGAACACAACAGACAGTGCTGTGCGAATAACTCATATACCTACAGGTTTGTTATAAAAACAAAATTTTTGCAACAACCTGCATTCTGTTTTACTGTGGCATTTTGCATTTTTGATCCAAAAAGGTAGTATTTCAGTCTGCCTTTCAATTTCACTATCATCGTTTGTATAACATAAATGGTTACGTCAGACTTAATCAGTTTTGAGATGATACTACAATTGTGTACATAAAGGCGTCTCTAGGTGTTTTCCTTAAAAATATCTTTAAAAAACAACCAATCAAAAATCTCAAATTAAAACCAAACCTTTGTAGTCGAGATCTTTCAAAATGGACGTTTAAGGACGTTTTTCTTGTTTTTCTCAAAACGTTTAAATGTGACTTAAGCATTTATGTTCTACGACTGACGATATATTTCGTATTTTACTGAGTAATGATATAATGTTTTTGACCATTTCCTTCGGTTTTTCTCCTCTGTTTTGTGACATGATAAAAATCAAAGCGAAAACGAAATTTTTTCTTTAACTACCTTTAATGCTATCATAAAGTTGAGTTCAAAGCCAAAGGAAAAGACACAAATTGCTCAATGGCTTTTCTTTATAAAGTTATTGGTGTAATCACACTATAACTATAATAGATGTAAGGCCAATTGTATAATCACATTTGGATTATAATCCAAACCTCTGTAAATTTTATAAACTATTAGAACAAGTACAGAATATATTACGGTTGAACATAGGCAAAGTAAAAAAAAACACAAAAAAACCTAGGAAAATTATTTTATGTACATTAATATCTTTGGTGATTAGGCCTGAACATGTTAAGTTAAGGAAACATTCCTCCATTCCTCTCAACCCAGTGGAAACTAAAAAATCATGAACAGTCTAGTTTGAATTTGTCTTTGTTCATGCTCAGTCAGCTGTATGCTAGCATCAATGGGTAGACTATTTGGGTTTTTTTTTAATGTAACTTTCCACTAAACATAAAATAATGAGTAGAGAAGTTGAGCAAATTGTTTTTCAACTATGATGCCGCTTGAAAAAGACTCCTATCCAGTTGGTAAGCTTACTACTCACGGCAGAGTGACAAGGAAGGGAGGGACATGAGTGGTGGGTAAAGTGCTTAATATCTCCCCACATTCCATATATATGTAGCTTATTTAGAATCAACGTATTTGATTGTTTGTTTTTTTTAGAAATCTTACAATGTCACATTGTGTCATGTTTCATTGTTTTTTCTTTAGGCTCAGTTGCTGAATGCAGGCAAGAAAGGTCACAGATCAAAAACAAAGATATTGCAATGAAAAGATTAATATTCAGGTAAGGATTAAAAGCAAAAAATGTATAGTTTGATGTTATATTTTTCTTTTTATTTAATTATGTTTAGGGTATCTATATATAGAGTTTTATTATGTCTGTTCACATGTGGTCACTAAGGGAAATTTTTTATAAAATCCCATCATGTACGTAACATTGTAATGTAAGTCTAGTAAATGGTCAAGTTAAAATCAAACAATATTATTCTGGACAACACGACCTGAAAGGATGTATTTGGGCTACTCTGAATCTTTATTTTTTCTTTATAGTGTCAAAAATTTGTAATAGTCTTTTATTTATAATCAATCTATAGCTAAATTTCTAATTTTTTCTGAAGGATGTATCAAGTTCAACTGGAAAAGGAAGAAACTGAACGACGGGCTACAAGGAAGACACAGATGGGTACAAGATCAAGATCAGAGAAGATCCGTACTTACAATTTTCAACAGGACAGGGTGACTGATCATAGAGTGAAAGAAAGTCAATCCAATTTAATGCAGTTCATGCAAGGAGGACAAGACTTAGATGATATGGTTTCTAAAGTCACTCAAAACCACAGATATCAAACTTTGGATGCCATGCTTGATGAATTTGAATTGTCTTTAAGAAAACAA
>JAXRKP010000291.1:10000-140000 GCA_037039925.1 Doris montereyensis | reverse complement strand
TTGGATTTCAGGATATCTAAAGATGGTTTGACATAATATGTTATGTTCACTTATCATTTATTTTTGCTTACTAGAGATTTGAATGGTGTACCTGACTTTGGAATTCCTACCTCATTTAGAATCTGTTCCATGCAGAGATTTATCACATGGTTATCCAAATTACAAAAAGTCGGCATTGCTTTCTGGGACAGAACCAATTAATCAATCTATACTTATTTATGAAGAGTATATATACGAGGGGTTGATCAAATATAGATCTCCCTGACTATGAGGGATATTATCAATTTTCATGAAAATTGAAAGTAGTACACAAAAGGCAATTGAGATACATACCCAAAATTTCTGAAAATTTGGTATGATAGTTTTTATTTGTGGCGCACATATAACACCACCCTATGCAGATGCATCGAAATCAATGAATGCATAATTTCAATAAGCAACATGGAGAAGATTCAGATACCATTGGCCATCAAATGTCTCTATCTGAAGGGCAAAGTCTAACTGAAATTCATCAGGAGATGTCACTATTGGCATTTCATTTCTTGTTAAATTTTGTGTAATGTTAGTTCAAATATGAGCACCTTAGTGTGACAAATGAGTTTCACCCACGTCGGCCTCAAGATACCATGCCGGGGAACATGCCGAAAGATAAAGGAGATAGTCCTTTCTGTCAGTGACAGATGAATTATTATCAGAGAAATTGTGAAATCGACTTCAATATCGTATGGATCTGTGTGGGCAATTTTACACAAAAATTTTAACATGTCAAAGGACTACGCCAGATGGATATTGCGTCTCTTAACAGCAGAAATTAATTTTGAGAGGAAATGATGTTGCCAAATGTTTTTGGATATGGTTGAAAAGAACGATGCATTATTGATTGCTTGATAACTGTTGATTTAACATATCAGTATGACCTCGAGATGAAATCACAGTCCTCCTAGCAATGAAAACACCCTTACCAAGCCCAGCCAAAGCAATGGCGGGCCAGTCTGCAGTGAAGATCATGCTGACTGTTTTTGGGACCCTGAAGGAATCAATCTGTCTGACACAGTGGAAAAAAATGAATAATGGCATGAAAACTGCTACTAATACTTCTAGTTTACACATGCAAATTTCAAATTGTGGATGAGTCCAAGAAAAAGAAAGAGCAGAGACAAATAAAATGATAAGATTAGGATTATATGCCTTATGAACTTTTTTTTTTTTTAATGGCTTTGACCTTTAATTCTTCTTTGCAAGTTCTTGTTTTCAATATTTTAATCTACTTGACTTTTTTTTATTATCTAAGACTAAGATGCGGTTCAGCCTCTTTCTTAGTCCTAGCATTATTGGTGGTTACTTACAGAGAACAATGGAAAGTAACTCAGGGTATATCAAGCTGTAGACAACAAAACCATGATAAGATGGGTATTAATTTTATGACTTACATTAAAGTTATATGTCGGAATACGTGAATTGCGTTATTATGTATGATTATTTCAAGAAATTGCATTCAATGCTTTATATCAGAATCGACTGATCTGCTAATACCTACGAGTGAAGATTCTGGTTCTGACTGGGATACGACAGTTGCAGAATCTCCTGATCGAGCCAACCCACCACCGCTAAACAATGGTAATCATAATGCTGAAGGCGATTATGCTACTGTTGTGCCTAGGATACGAACAAATTTGAAAGGTAAAGCAAAAAATTAATTTATATTGTATTTGGTCAATAACATGAGGTGTAAGTGTAAGAAAGAGTCCTGTTGTTGTTTCAATACAAAAAAGTCTTAATTTACAATAAATCATAGTACAGTCGACTCCGGTATATTGCAACTCAGTTAATCGCAATTTCCGTTTGATTGCAACGTTTCCCGAAATAGAGTTAATTCTATATAAAAGTCATTGGTTAATCGCAACCCCAGCTATACCTTGCCTCAAATATTCGGTCTGCTTTTTTTCTGATTTCACACTTTGTTAAATGATGCTCGCATGTCGTTGTTATTACCTAACAACCGTAACAATATAATGGCCTTACACTGGTTGTGGGTCTAACAAAACAGTAAAAGCCGCAATAGGCCTTGTCTAGAGATGATTTAGACAGCTAGTCTTGTATGGTACAATAAGTGACAATAAACCAAGTGGCAGTCGACGACAGACCATTCAGATTAAAGGAGCAGTGTCACTTATCACACACTGCACACGTTGTAGCTTACTACACAGCTAGCTCAACATACAGAATGAACTGAATTAATATAGCATGCTTTGCTGGCTGTGTAGTATCTGTTTGAAGGCATACAACTTTGACACAGATGAGAATGTTCATGACGGTCCCAAGTCCATGAAACTTAGACGGCAAAGGTTATCTATGCAAAAAATATTGCAACAGGCAAACCTAGTCGTCAAGTACTGAAATGACCTTAAATATTGGGCCCACAGTGGAGTTTGACGTGTCACTTTTTCCCCGCTCCCCGTCATGTTGCGAATAACTGGAGTAGACTTTACTGGTAGTAAATCATGAAGAAAACATATTTGTTTCTACTCTTAAAGATTATTTTAACATCACTAATGTGGCATCAGTGACCAAGCATCTAGACTGCGGGACTGGAGATCATGAGATCCCGGGTTCTGAACCAGCAAAGCTATGTCCAACGTTGTGTTCTCTGGAAAGACATTTAACACTCATTTTACCCACTGTACCTAGGTGCAAATGGGTACAAACATTAGCTAGGGAGTAAAAATCTGCGTCAGACTAGCGTCCTTTCCAGGAGGGGATTATAATCACTTGTTCCACTTCATGCTATTGAAACCGGGATACGTTCTGGCTCTATGGGCCGTAATGGCCCTGAAGGAACTTTATTTATTTATTTTTTTTATATTGTCCCATAGGGTAGACAGAAAAAGAGAGCATGCATGTTTTGTTTTTTTAATTATGCACACTATGTTAATTTTCTTTTTCTTCCCTTTGCTAATGTATGCAGCTGGACTTGCCAACAATTCAGAGCGGTCGTCTAAGTCTACTCCTCTTGCAACACCTCGAAAGTGAGTTTGTTATGTCTTAATCATGATTATGATGTAAGTCATGTATATGAAGAGTGTGTTAATATTAATTATATACCATGTCAAATGCAATTGGATTTAATATTGTGTTTAGATGACAGTTGTTTTCTTAATGAGAATGTGCTAATTGGCCTTCATGTAACTTCACAGTAAGGGCCTGTTATTAATTTAAAAGGGGAGACAATGCAGTGTTGTTGACACAACAAATATAAACTCTTCCCCATTAGCTGTTTTGATAACCTGGAAAGGCTCTTTTATATCAGTTTCAGATGAGATAAGAAGGAAACCATAAGTGCAACACAAAACTAAACTTTTTTTCATCCATGTAATTGTTTTTGTGTGTATGCTTTGTTTTGCAGAGGAGAAGTAGCCAATGAAGATCACTATTCACTTCCATCTCCACCACCTCACTTGTCAACATTCAAAAATGCATTAACAGGTCAGTGGATTCAAGATTTGTTTACTTTGTGCCCTGTGACATCATGTGAAGCTGTCAAGGCTATGCAAGGGGGGGTACTATGTTTATTTATCTAAGTGGAAAATAGGACGTCCTTTGCTCTAATCTCATCAATCACATACTATTTTTTATAATTTTACTTTTGTCAAAGGAGAAATATTGTTGTTATTGAAAAAAGCAAGGGACATTACAATTTTGCCACAAAGTTTCTATTCAGTAAAACTTGTCTTCCTCTTTCTTAGTGGTTTACCACATTGAGTAGAATTCATAGAAGATGTTTTAAATCCAGATTAGCTTTATTATTATATTAGATTATTAGTATCTTTGAAAAGATTGACAGTGACACTCTTATGTGAACGCTTCTAATTATTGTGAAAGTTTTTATGTGTTGTGTGTGACATCAGTGTTTCAACATTGTTACAATGGCAAAATCTGGAGTATCTTTCCATGATGTTGTAGAGGTCATAACAATAAAAAAAATGCTGGTTAGTTTTAGAGTTTGATTTTCCAGAACTGGGATTGTTTATTTGAAGTTCGAAACTTGTTGATTTGAGTAAACATTAAAGTTTTTCTATTTAAAAAAAATAATTTGTGCATACATTTCTTTAAGTTTAAGGAACATACTATTTTCTTTGTTGTGATTTGGATTTTCATTTCATGGTCATTGTTTTGATTTTTTTTTTTTAGATCTTTAATGTGTGTATATTGCTGAGAGAAATTTTGTTTGTTTTCAAATGAAGTTTTGCCTTATTGAGTTGTCAATTTCCTTGACATGAAGTATATTATACATTACCCATGTTATCTTATGATCCCTCACCTCTTTTTTTGTTTATTTTTATTTGAGCTTAACTTTGATTTAATTTAAGCTTAAAAATTAAGCTCCAGTTGTGCCTGGGTGGTTATGCTGTTGGACTTGGGATCACGAGGTCCCAGGTTCAAATCCTAGCAAAGCTAGGTCTGATGTTAGGTTCCTTGGGAAAAACACATACCACGCCTTTTTTCAGTTTGGCTTAGGTGCAAATATGTATAAGCACTAGTTTGGGGAGTAGAAACCTGCTTCACATTTGTGTCTGTCTAGGAGGGGATTATTATCATCTGTTCCACTTCACACTACAGAAACTTGGATAGGCAACAGCTTTATGGACCCTAATGGCCTTAAAGGAACTTTAAGCATGTTTTTTAAAAATTATTTGATATAGACAATTTTAGCAACTACCATTTTACTTGGCATGTCTAAATTAGCTCAAAAAGATATTAAATTTTTTTTGTTATTATGTGGTCGCAATCTTAGATTTTCATTGTGAAAACAACAACTTCACTTCAAATAGGTTCTTTCAGTTATGAACAAATTTGGCTATAACTTTGCACACACGTTATTCTGTTCAATATCTAGCCGCACCCAGTAGCTTTTGTGGATAAATTAAACTGTTTTGATTTTATGAATGTTTTGAAAATGCACATAGCAACCTTTCCAATTTTGGGCAAATATAATCACAAAAATAAATGTTTCGCAAAAATTTGAAAAGATCAAAAATCGTTACGGGGTGATTTTTTTTTTTTTTGCGTTTTAGATGTTATATACCGAATTTAGAGGCAATCGGACAATAAATAAAAAAAAGATCACATATTACTGTCAAAAAGTAAAATTTTTAGAAAATCGTATTTAAAAAATTATTTTTTTTTCGTTATCTGAATGTTTTTTCACTTATAAACCTGTAAAAGAATAATATAATACTTTGAAACATTATGCAATCGTAAGAGTGAAAGGCTATCAGATACTTCATGTCGACTCTATTTCAACTGCTCCAGATCCCTTATACTCATGTTGTGATGGCATTGTTCTTATAACAGGTGCACAGATTGTTTCCTTAATATTCCACGACATTAGCTTATATTGACAATAATTCATCAAAAGTGGATTTTTCGGATTAGATTAGAGTACTTTGTGGTAATTAAAATGAGTACAACTTGTCATACTTTAGACAGCATTTTCGGCTTTTATGGTAGGACTACAACTGATGAATCGATACTGAGCCTTTGTTATGGTATCAATGTCAAGGGAATGAACTGCTCCATCCAGTCGTGCAATAAACAAATTTTGTCCCATTTGTGGTAAAACTGCCTTCCTCAGAACCTCTTTAACTGGAGGGCACCAAAGTTTGATGAATTATAAAAGAAGTCCGATTTTTTTCTACCTTTGTCCTTGTTTTGTACCTTTTCATTTAGATTAGAAAATGTTACTTGACTGACAGTGTGCAATGACTTTAATTAATGATGATCGATTAGAGGCTATGAAATTTATAATGAATGTTTTTATTCATCCATTATTTGATGAGTAAACATATTCTTTAAAATGTATTACTACATGTATATGATAATTGATTGAATACTTGTATTTTACACAATTTATTTGTTTTAAATTAGATCTGTATGTTAGTACATGTAATACATATACATATTTCAAAGATGTACAATATAAATTCACACAGCATTTAAAGGCACATACCTAATCAGTCCTAAAGTGATATTGTATTGAATATGTCATCTTCTTTTTAGTACCAGCATTATTCAGTGTTATTTTAAGCTTGTTTTGTGTTGTTTGTTGTTGTTTTTTTCTAACCTACTCACTGCCAGACATTTTGGGTTCAGAGACTGAGAAATGTTGGACATTTTGATACATGAATACAACAAGAATCACTGTAATTGTACTATTTAATGTAGAGTCTAAATTTAAAAACCAATACAAAATAAAGTGAATCCAGATGATATTGATAGTTTTGCTTGTTAAGTTTCATTTATTATGGAAAAAGTAGAAAAGGAATATAAATAAATGGAAAAAAAAAATTGTTTGGGGGAGGAAATGACGCGTCTTCAATCAACTTTCAGTACCGTAGGAGATTTAGATTTGGGCATAAGTTTTTAGCTTTCTTTCTAATGATCCAGCAACATGAAAGTTAGTATCTGATGATTCACAGCCAGATTCACTTTTAGATCTAGATCTAGTTCTTGGGTTGACAAGAATTTTTTCATTTTCAAAGGCAAAATTATTGACTACTAGAATGCGTCCGTCCGGGCAGTGGACAGGTAAGCACCTGTACGGGGAGTAGATGATCCCACCCTCCACGATTCTCCTGCTGCCTTGCAGGTCGGTCTTGGCTGACCAAAGGCTAAGGGCGTTAACCCTGGCAGAAAACAATCTGCTGCCTTGCAGGTCGGTCTTGACTGACCAAAGGCTAAGGGAGTTAACCCTAACAGAAAATAACAATATGCCAACAAGCATGGAAGTCAAAACAGGTGCCAGACGACTGGAAAAAGGCAACGATAGTACCAATACATAAGAAAGGATCAACTATGGAATGCTCAAACTATAAAGGGATATCACTACTCAGCGTACCAGGAAAAATGTATGTCAGGATACTGGAAATGAGACTAAGGAAAAGAGTAGAGGATCAGATTGAAGAGCATCAGAGTGGATTTAGACCAGGAAGAAGTTTACAAGACCACATATTTACAATTAGACAAATAATAGAAAAATTCCTTGAGAGAAACATTGACCTGCACCTGTGTTTTATAGATCTAGAAAAGGCGTGTCACCCTGTGAGGAGGGACAAACTATGGCATTCCTTAAAAGAACACAATATAGAGCAAAATTTAATAGAAGCCATTAAAAGTTTTTACAATAAACCAACATGTGCAGTGAGAGTAGCTGGAAACATATCTGCAAAATTTGATTTAGATATAGGGGTAAGACAGGGTTGTATCCTAAGTCCTCTTTTGTTTATCACATTTATGGATTCAGTCGCAAAGGCATCCTCAAAAATGAAGAAAACGAATGTAGGTATGTGGAAGCTCAAACCAGTAAATGTATCAATGCTTTCATTTGCCGATGATTTAGTTCTGTTTGGATAATCAGAAAGTGACCTTCAGTCGAATATCAATATTATGAACAATGAACTAAGTAAAAGAAAAATGAGAGTAAATGCAAAGAAAATCAAAACAATGCTAGTGACTAGGGAAGCTAAAACACAAAATCTTCAATTGGGCAGGAGAATTTAGAACAAGTTCACAGCTACAATTACCTAGGAGTAATGATTAACTCAGAAGGAAAACTAAGAGAAGAAATCAGCCAGAGAATCCAAAAGGCAAGTGCAATATATAACCATCTAGGAAAGCCATTTGTAGGTAAACAAGAATTGTCAACAAAAACCAAAATGGCAGTATACAACATACTTTATTGTCTTACACTCCTCTATGGCAGCGAAACCTAGACCTTAGATAGTAGAGAATACAGTAGAGTACAGGCAGCTGAAATGAAATATCTAAGAAGAGTAGTAGGGAAAACTAAAAGAGACTAAATCAGAAACACAACAATAAGAGATTAAATCAAAGCAGATGGCATAAAAATTAAGATAGAAATAAATCAATTGAGATGGTTTGGGCATGTAAACAGAATGGATGACAATAGAATAGCTAAATCAGTATACAGGGCTAAAACCCAAGGTAAAAGAACAAAAGGCAAACCTCTGAGAAAGTGGGAAGATGATTTAAAAGAAGCATTGAAGAATAGAAATTTACCTTTTTTGGAAGGAAACAGAAGATGCCAGGACAGGGCATCCTGGAGAAAGATCATCTCGGGCATCTGAACCCTTTTACCAAAAGGTAGAATGGGAACTGATAAAGAAAGAAAGAAGAAAGAATGCATCCGTCTACTTTCGATATTTGCGCTAACGATTTACTTACAGATGATAATTTTATGTAAGTGTCTCCACACAAATGATTTGACTTCTCTTGTGAGAACTGCCAGTACCAAAAAGCATCAGTAAGTAGAATGGAAAAAAGGGAGAAAAAGAAAACAAACAACAAAAGTGGGGTTTGGCAACGAGCAGCCTATTAACAGTGCCTGTGCGATATGGTAATGGTAGTCAGTGAGTTAAAATACTATTTTAAGATGAATTGCCTTATGTTTTTTTTGTTTTCACTGAATAATTCTATTTGGAAAATCATTTTAAACATTTATGAAGAATTTCAATGAATTAAATTTTGCAGACTATTCTGAAGCCAGTGATCGAAATCCAGATATTCCTCCCAGAACATATGATGGCCAAGGACAAATGTATAAAGTCTCTAACACAACAGCTCCAGCAGTTTCTCCAGGTGAGAAGAAGAATAATGTTCATTTTTTGTGTATGATTTTGTGGTGTTGGTAGTCAAGGGGTTAGGCTGCTGGACTAGGGATCATGAAGTCCCAGGTTCGAATCTTAGCATAGTTAGCCCCAACGTTGTGTTCCTTGAGAAAGACACTTTGCACACATTATCCCCACTTGACCCAGGTGTAAATGAGTACAAACACTAGCTTAGGAGTTAAAACCTGCATCAGACTAGCGTCCTGTCTAGGAGGTGAATATTATCACCTGTTCCGAAAAGGCAGATACCCATACTGGAAAGGCAACAACAGATAGAGAGAAAGTTGGATTTATAGTCTGTATCTCCCTCACAAGTGCAGGCTCACCGAGTGTACATCATTTATCTCTCAGCAGGCCATTTCATTCAAAATCCTTCTCAAGTCCCTGGGAGCATATAACACAACAGCCTGTGAGGCAATTCATACTTACACTGACAAGATCTTTCTCTACCTATAGCTGAGTACTCATTCACACTTGAGTTAAGTGCATAAAATAGAGTAAATTCCTTTCATAAGAGTACAACGTTGTGGGAAAAAACCTCCTGTGCCAGCCGTGGGGTTTGAACCAGTGTCGTCACGATTACAAGTTCACAACACTGCGGTTTGATACTTTGTTTGTTTCATTGAAAGTTATCCCATTATTCCCATCCACCATTATTCGCTCCTCTTGCAAATAATATAAGACTTACAAAACCCAATCTACATGTATATAAATACGATATAGGGCCTACATTAATTGTCCTTGCTTCAATGATTGCTCTTCAACCAGATAATAAATCCCATCATAGTAAGGGTGCCATATAAAAGTATGGGATTTTTTATTTGTCCAAAAGATGGAAAAAGGTCGATACTATCATATGATATTTCACCAATGATAGATAAGAGTTTCAAATTGAGAGATATTTCTCCTCCGTCGTTAGTCAATTGATAATGGTTCACAAGTCAAATTAGGCTATGCTTTTCTTTTTTTCTCTTTCCTTTCATTCTTTCTTTCTTTTTTTATTTCCTTTCTTTAAGATTACCTTTTGAATTTGTGTTTGGCATTCTATGTTTATCAATTCATTCATGTGTTTATTTGTTATTTCTTTAAGAACTGCAAGCTTTGCTAATTTACATGAATGTGAAGTTTGAATAATTGAGACTAACAAAGGAGTAGGATTGTTTTTACTTATTAACCACGATTACAATACATTTCTCTGATCAGTGACAGTCAACTGGGATGACAGCGATGCTGATGAACAAATACTGAGAGAATTGAGACAAAATTTTGATAAAGAGAAGCAAAAACAAGAGGCAAAACAGCAGGAAGCCTTGGCTCAAGAGAGGATTGGTTCCACCTCTTTAGGTGAGTAGAGCCTTTGTGTAGACTTTTTAATATTTTTTAATGTACATTATTGTCATAACTGCACCATTCCGATCCTTAAAAATCAATTGGAATTTTCCCTGTATTACGAGAGACTTTTTCATGACATATTTTAACCTTTTAAAATTATTACACTAGAGGAGTATAAATTTCTAAGCATTTCAGCGATGCAATTATTTAAAAACATATCTTTTATGCAAACTATAGGTATGTATTACCAATAAATTTTATAAGATATTATGGAATGATTTTAATGTATGGTAATTACATTTTTTTTTTATCGATGTTTGCAATGAGTTTGCCATTAGTATTATAAAGATGAATTTGAAAGAAAAATAATTAATGAAACGTTAAATAGATTAAAGTTTGCAGATGAAAACTGTTTGCATCATTTGGCTAACATGTTGTGTTTATCATTTATACAAAGCTCTTTCTTGCTTCCCTGATGAATCTTGCAATCTTTACTGTCTAACACAGCGGCAGAAAATCAAGGCTATAACCCCAGTCCTCTTAGTGCTCGGTCTCAGAAAAGTGCTGTGGAGAAAAGATTTTATGACAGGAAGGATGCCATTACAACTCCAAGGCCAAAGGTTTGTTCTTGACAGCAAATGATTTAATTGTATTCTTCATGCTCAAAGGTTACAGACAAATGTCTAGTTTCCCCTTGTCTGAATGAATTTGTCTGAATGTAAACTTTGTAAGGTACAAGTGTCATTTCTTAGATAAAATTGTAAGTGCCATTTTGCTCCAAATCCAATAAGAGAAAGGAGGACATATTCAAGGATTGCTTCGTGTGTAAAAAGCGAAAGTTTGTTATAAAATTACAATCTGAGGTCTTTCATTATCATTGAGACAATTAATCTTTCTTAAGTAAAAAATAATTAGGGTCTGAACAATTTATTTAGATAAAAATAAGAAAATTAGGCTTTCGGCATTTAATATTAATATAGCTTCGGCTTTTTGTGCCAAACCCTCTGTTTCAAGTAAGTCTCAATCTTTATAAATCTCTTTTTCTTCATGGGTCGCTTTTTGTAAATTATGAAGCATCCCTGAAACATGATCTTTTAAGCTTTACATTTTTACTTGCTTGTAATTTGATTGAAAGAATACATGCATGTGAAGTGTTATGAATTCAATATACTTGAATTGTGATTAGTCTTAAATTGTCAGAACTTTTGAACCTTCTCTGTTGTTGTAAAGATTAGAATCTGTTTTTGTGTACTTATTATTTGTTTTTTAATACACATGTCCAAAGTGCAATCAGCTGAGCATATTTGAAATGTGATTTTATTAACTTGTGATGATTCATTTCTCTTCCTCCATCGTCTTAAAGAAAGAATCTGTTGTTAGCTCTGCGATGCTTTAGATGTGCTGATCCATGTAGTTGTCTCATTTACCTTATTAAATTATTTTTGTGCGATTACTATAGGGTCCTGTTTTTATTTTCATGCAGCTTGTTCTTCCTTTTTTCTGCAAATGAGAACAAGACAGAACAGAGTGTAGATCTCTCATACAAAGAACCTCGAAAGAAAAAGCAACTCAAAAGGAGAGAGGAGACCAGTGAGCCTATGATAGTTAGAGATTTGACTGGCAAAAAGTGAGTGATGTGCTCTGTCTTTATGACATTAGATCATTGTGTGTATATTCAAAGAAGAAATTATTGTAGAAGGCTTGAACTAGAAAAATGTTAGTGTCGTTTGTTGAGTATAAATAGTACCATCAAATCTAGTTGTTCCAAACCTTGCATGAATGCCTTTTTTAATATTATAGATTAAATTAGATCATCTGAAATTGTTGTACATTTACTCATTTATAATCATACAAGCATTACCATGTGTTTGAGAATTGGTTTGTCTGTTTCTGGATCTTTCTACTTTCATTGCTGATTTGACAGCAATTGGAACTGACAAGGCTAGTGCTGTTGCTTCAGTAAGCAAAGTGTCTGGTTATGCCAAAAAAAACATACCTGTCGTTGCCTGTCATTTGCCATAATGTATTCTTTGATTGCTTACTGTTTTGATGATAACCAATTTTTCATTTGTTAAGATTTATTCAGATTGCTTCGTCATTCCATTTTGTGTGTCTTTGTATGTTTTTGTTGTTTTTCTATAGCTGAGGATGTCATTATTTGTTCTTCTTCACTTCTTGGACACAGGTGCATTTACTATTTTGAAGAAGGAAGTCACCACTTACTGGAGGTGGTTGAAGATGATGCAGACGCTTTTTTTACCTGAGAAAATTGAAGAGTGAGTCTTGGAAAAGCATGCTATTGTCTGAAGTGAAATGCGTGGTCCTGACTGCCATTGTGTAATTTTTTTTAAACTGGATCATATTGACCTTACCATTTGAATTTAGTGTTTTGATAACAGTCCAAAATGGTCCAAAAATTAATGTTGATAATATGAGGCCATGGTAATGACACCATGTTGGATTTTTAATCAAATTCATCTCAGATTCAATACACGTGTTTGCTTTCCTAATATAAACCAAACAGTTATCGACTAGTAGGTGAGATGTAAATGAATGCATTGATACCAAAATTTCATGGAAAGACCTAGTTTATTTATTTATGGCTATAAATAACTTCAAAGGTTTATTTTTTTACTTATTTGTCACATTATGACACTTTATTCATAAATGTTTGATTCACAGGAGAAAACATTGATACAATTACAGTTCATGTTAGGAGTAGATTTCTATAATATTATACTCAGGGATGGTTAAATTTATCAAAGAATGCAAAATCTCAAATTCGATATGTTGAAGCTATAACTCAATTTTTATGATTCACAAGATGGACATGCTTTTTGAATGTTTTTTAAAATAATTGTTTTCTTAAAATAATTGCACAGTTAAATTATCATACATTGAGTCATTGAGAGATGTAAAAAGAAAAAAATCTAGAGGGTGACCAAAAATGACCTGGAGGAGAGAGATTGAGACACAGATGGAGAGAAATCTGGGGAGAGTTACAGACGTTGACGCAGGATAGGAATGGGTGGTGGCTTTTTGTTGTTGGCCTGTGCTCCACAGGGAACTGAGAGGCAAAGAAGAAGAAAAAAAAGAGAGATGCAAATTTTAGCTCTTGTTCTGTGGTTGGTAAATTACGTGTAAATTGTTATTTCACCTTCATTTTCAGGGTTGAGAGGCTCTTTAAGAGAGTGTGGAGAGAAATCTTCTCTATCCTGCGGGTCATCACTTCTTTCGTCGTCCTCTTCATCACAGAGCTCATCTTTTACTTGATACATTCCATTTTCCAACCGCTGGTGTTGGACACGCTTACTGCCCTTGGCAATCATCTGATAAAGCCATTGATGACCATTCTCTTCAATCATATTGGTCAGCCAATCTTTGCGCTTGTGTGGAATATCCTGAATGCTTTGGTGCTTGCAGTGAATCCACTCATGCAGCTTTTGACGAGCATTGTTAAGGAGGTAAAATCTGAGATACATTTTAGACAGACAAAAGTCGGCCAAGGTTTATACCATATTGCATTATGTTATATTCTTTTTTACTATAAACTTCAAAAAATGCTTTTTATTTTTAAAAGTCCAATGTTAAAGAAAAACAGTCTTCTCAGAGCAATAAAGTGAACTTACCCTGTTCTTGAAAAATAATTTTCTTTTCTCTCCAGCCTCTCCATCTCCTTCTGCACAGGCGTACCATACTCTCCAACACCTCTTAACAGATGAATTTGGTTTATAATCTTGAATGTGGTTTATTTGGAAGAAACTGATATAAATCTTTGATTCTTTTGCTTAAGTGCAAGGAAGTATGACATTGCTAGATAAGAATATAAATTAAGTGTGAAAATTTCTATCATTTGAATTTTGGAGTTGGTTGAGTTACCTTTACAATCGTTGAATATAAAATAATAATATAAGTATTATAATATTCTGCATTGTGGCATCGGTAGTCGAATGGTTAGGCCACCGGACTGGGGATTATGAGGTCTCAGGTTCAAATCCTGTCAAAGCTAGGCCCGACATGGTGTTCCTTGGGTAAGACACTTTACACACATTTTCCTCACTGGACCCAGGTGCAAATATGTACAAGCACTAACTTGGATGTACAAACCTGCATCAGACCAACATCCTGTCCAGGAGGTAAATATTATCACCTGTTCTGCTTCATGCTACAGAAATTATAAGCTCTGGCTCTATGGGCTGTAATGACCTTGAAGAAACTTTACTTTTGTACTTTTACATTCTGCATTAATAAATCACTCCATGATTGCAGGGGGGATTTGACTTTTTTTTTTAAAAAGGAAAAAATTTTTTTGAATATTCAGTTTTTTAATTGCATTTTTTAAATCTGCTATTTCAGGCTGCTCTTCTGCTAAATCCATCAGGATCTTTCAGGTTAACTACAATCAAAGTTCTTCAAAGAGGAAGATAGAAACTGTGTGACTTCATTCGCTGAAAGTCTCATTGTTCTTAATTCTGTACAACGTGCAGAAATTGTTTACAAATTTCTTGAACGACAATGATGCATGGATGATGAGTAAACTAATTAAGTTGTCTCTAAAGATATTTTATCGTTTCCATAACTACATTCCATAGATTTTAATATTGTATTTGTCTTTTGTTGGGACGCCCAAATTCTTTTTACGCAATCTTGAAGAGATCAGTTAGGACTGGGGAGTCTATTCACAATGGCTATATTTTATCTGACTTCCAAATGTACTTCTTTTATTTTTTAAAGAAATCCACAAACTGTGCAGTATATTTATCTAAAGTCAATTTTCATGCGCTCCCAAGAACTACTCGCATAAAGCAATGTGTTCTTATTGGTTGTTCTCCATTAAAAAGAGAAAATGACATCTAACTATATGTCATACTGGAGTATCAAAGCATTTTGTCTTTTCCTTGTATTAACAGCAACATATTTAAATTAGATTTTTTATTTGTTTTTCACAATTTATATGTAAATCTATTCTTGGTGAAAGGACAAGATAAAAATATGTACTGCTTTCACAAACTGAAGTTCAACTGCTTTGCTAAAGTACCATTTCGTGCAATTTTTTGTGTGTTTTTTAAAAAAAAACAAAGCCTTGTAGCTGTAATCTATTTTGTGCTTTTGTGAACCTTTCTGTAGGCCACATAAAATTCATTGCAGAATGTAATTGAAGTACACCACATCTTATATTTTCTTATACTTTCACTTAAGCCATAAGGTGAACTCATTGTGAAGAGCTTGTCATGGTGCATTGTTGTATAATTTTGTAAATAAAATACAAATGTAATGATACTAATAGTACTTTTTAAAATAAGGTTAAAATAGCATCTGGGTTTTTATTTTAAAGTGTCTACTTAATATAAGTTGGTATGATTAGATTAGGTATTAAGCATTTATATTAGCAAATATGAAACCAACAGACCATATACTTACTACACTGGGGTATGCATTAACCTGAACTCTTTTCAACTGTAGTAGTACTAGTAGAGGTCATGAGGTTATAAGCTGGGAAGGCGTTTCTTTTCCTCTATCAGAAATTGAGAATTGTGGATAGTAGGCATTCTGTCAATATGCTTTGTGTTGACATTTACTGAACAATGGGTATTTCAATAGTTTCATTTGTGGATTTTATGACAAAAGGGTGTCTTATCTTGTTTGAAGCCTCTCTTTTAAAGTGATTTCTTGAACAAATTTGTATATTTTTTTCCTGATCTACTTAAAAAATTCTACAAATGTTGCTAAAACTCCTTGTGCTTTTGTGAACCTTTTTGTAGGCTGCTTAAAATTCATTGCAGAATGTAATTGAAGTACACCACAATCTTATATTTTCTTATACTTTCACTTAAGCCATAAGGTTAGCATTAAAAATTTAATGCAGAGTATAAATGTTATGTAAACATGAAAGCTAAGAGCATATCAAATGTGTTTGAATTAAATGGCATTGGAGTTCCAAAACTAAAGAGAAAACATTATATGAAATAGATATTTTGAAGGTGTTTCCTTTATTTTTTTAATGATTCTGTTAATATTTAAGCATGTCTACAAATTCATATTACTTGCATACTTATTTTAATATTTGCATACAAGTATAACAAGGGATATAATTTATTTATGTTTCACATGTAGAATAGGATTTTTGTCCGTCTGCAATTTAAAAAAAAAAGATTTTTTATATATTAAATTTGCCATGTTCTGTTTTTTTCTTTGTCTTTTGCTTGTATTATTTTTATCTCCTCGATACTTTCTTCATTTTATTATAGATGTTGGTATAATCCTGTGTGACATTACGCAACTGTTTATTTTTATTGTATCATCTTACTGATACTGATATTTGCATTTTTCTCTTTTGGTTTGACAAAAATCAAATCATCTAATTGTGTCATATATTTGTACATTTAGGATGGTTGTTGCTCTTTTTTATTTTTAAGCTATTTGTTTGAAATTCATCTCTCACGACTGACTTTGATGGATTGGTTATTTGAAAATTAAATTTTTATTTAAGTCTTTCGATTTGATTTGACTTTGTTCACATCCCCAATTGAGGTGATCTTGGGTTTTTTTAGTAGGGTCTTTCATTTTGCCTAGACAGCCCTGTAGTGTAAAGAGCAAGGGATCTTTAATGTGCACACATAATGTTATGATCTGCACACGAGACCTCTTCGGGAAGTCTTTTCAATCATCAGAGTTTGAACCCATGACCTTTTGGTTGAGAGGCGGACACCTTGCCTTTGGGCTACTCAGTTTCATATTCATTTGTCATCTTTATTACCTATTACTATTATGGTTTGGTATGGAGCTTCTTGGAGCTTCTCTTCTTTTTTTTGTGTGACCTATACAATATTCTACATTGACTCAAACTTTCTTGTTACAAAATCAAAAGTCATCCTTTGGTTTGACCAGCTCAGATTGAATGTTTTTTTGGTGCTTACCACTTGTTTGATATATGGTAATGGTATATTATATACTTGAGCAGTAAATTTATCATACCATTCATTGCTACACATGCATTATTTTTTTTTTTAAAGTTTCAATTTTATAACTTATGGTGCAATGAATGTAAAGAATAATATCACCGCTTGGTATAGACTTTTTCTAGATGTCTTATTTGATTGCATTATTTGAAGTGTCAAATGCATTCTTTTAACTCACCCACTGTCAGGCTCTTTTGGTCTTTGGCAATGATTAGGCTGCTGGAGTTGGGATCATGAGGTACAGGGTTTGAATCCTAGCAAGATTGTGTTCGTCTTGGGAAAGACACTTAACACACACATTTTCCCGTCTCGATCCAGGTGTTGGGTTCACTAGCCTGGGAGTAAAAACCTGCGACAGATGAGTTCTGTCCCAGGAAATGATTATTATCATCTGTTCCGCTTCACATTTTAGAAATCGGGATAAGCTCCCACTCTTAACGGCCTTGAAAATTACTGTCACTGTCAGGCTCTTTGGGTTCAGTCGACTGGGAAAATGTCGGGTACTCTGGTATATAATTTTTAAAATTACTGCAATTTAATTTCTACATTTTGAGATAAAAACATAATTTTAAACGACATTCTCTTCAGAAGAAAAAAAAGAATATATTCCAGATACTTTTTTAGTTTATGCATGTAAAATTTCATTTATGCTGGAAAAAAATATAAGAAAAAACATTTTTTTCAAGGACACAACATATCTGCAATCAACTGTTTCAGTTGTAGATTTAGATTTAAGCAAATATCAAGTCTTTGGTTTTTTGATGATCCAGAAACATAAAGACTTTGTATCTAATGATACAAAATCAGATTCACTTGTAGATTTAGATTTAATTCTAGGGTTGATAGGAAAGTTTTGCTTTCGGTGCAAAATAATTGACCTAAGAGCTGTGTCGGTCTACTTCCGATTTCCATTAAAGGACGCTCTTCTTAACGATAATAATTTTTTGTGACTTCTCCATACAAATAACAAATGATTCAACTCCACGTTTGAAAAATACCGTACCGACAGTTATCTGGAACTAAAGTAAAATTAAGTTCCTGAAACTAAAAGGCTGTTGCGTCCCATAGAGCAGGAACGTACCCCAGTTTCAATAGCGTGAAACGAAACAGGTGATCATAAATCATATTTTGGCCAGGACGCTAGTATGACGCAGAAATTTACTCCCAAGCTAGTGCTTGTACTAATTTGCACCTGGGTTTAGTGGAGAAAATGCGTGTTACGTGTCTTTCCCAAGGAACATGTCAGACCTAGCTAGAAGAAGTAGAAGAAGAAAAAAATAGGAAAATCAATACTGACAGGTGTCAAATTTGGCAACAAACTGCCTATTGATGGGATACAATGCGTGTCAGTAATAGCAGTGAATGAGTTTGTGTACATACCAGTAAACAAAAAACAAACAAGTCATGTGACTCTGAAAACAGCTATTGATAATTTTTGGATACATGAACAATAATATATTTTTATGTGCTATGTAATTGTATTTTTATCATTGTGAAGCCTTTGCAATGCTACGAGAAAAGAAACAAGAAACAAACCTAAATAACTTGTCACTTATTCTTATAATTATGATCTTCAAAGTGAATTTTACTGTCAGTGTCAGTTTATGCTGAATTCATATATAATCAAAAACCTCTTTTTCTTGAAATGGTTTTAGTTTCAATGTGGTCCAATGATGCTTGGCTTTTTCTTAATTGACTCAAAAATATGTGTTCACGATGACACAATGATTATTTTATGCCTTTGCTTTTATCCTTAACATTATATTTAATTATAACAAGCATGCTCGTATTTACTCATAACCAATGTTGGATTATGATTTCTCTTTATTATAAAGCTGGGTCTCTTGCACTTTGACAGTGGTTTAAACTCAAAAACCACCGTATCGGTTACCGGTGATATCAAAATACGATTATTAGATCAAATTAGTACAAGTACTTGATGTTCAAGTTACGCAGCCTTTTCAGGGCTTATTACGTAGTTACTCGATACTGAAGTTATTCAGACTTTTTATCGTAATGACCGGAAATACAGAAATGAGATCTAGCTCTAGTAACAATAAAAGTTTTGTGGATCGTAGGCAAAACAATCTTCTTCTAATGAATTAAAATACTGATTTGATCCAAGAGTTTATTTGCTAAGAACCTAAAGCAGGCTATGGAGGTTGTGGGTACAGTGGTGTCTGAGTTATGATGAGCGGTCAAAGTCAGAGACGTTAAGCTTTATATATAAAAATATGATATATATATTTTTGTTGAATCTGTACCGGTATGTTACAATTACATAATCAAAATATGTTTTTTTTATATTTTAAAAATTATATTGCTTTGATGTGAAGCTTTTTGTTTTTTTTTATCTCCGTCCACTGCTTGTAATGCTCATTGTGAAATGATGAAAAAAATGTGGGTTTTTAAAAATTTTAAGTGATTTTTAAGTTATAATAATGTATAATACGTAAAGAAGCCTACTTAATCAAGATCATATTATTTTACCTTTGGTTTCTGAACTCTCTCAGGTGCAGACCACTATATTTGTATTACCATATTTTATTTGTGAGCAAATTCTGTTCTAAATGATGTGGCTCTCTGCCCATTTTTATTGTTTTGAAGAATCAATGATACAAATCCAGCCTCTCTTATAATAAAGCACATCTGCCTCATCTCACCACCCCTCCCCAGCCCCCATCTATACTTTCCTTCCTTTCCATCCAATCACAAGCAGTTGCTAATGACGTTTTCTTTTTCTTCCAAATGAGCGTGGGTTACTTGTTTGAACTCTAAGAGAGCCCTTGAAACGGTTACCAAACCATAGTCGCTTACGTGCCTCGGTTGGCTCAGGGTCAGTTGCGGATACCAGTGGCTTAATTCTTCGGCGAGCGGAGAACCCGATAGTTATATTTATATTAAGTTACAAAGAGGCCCCCTTTCCCCTTTCAATGCTGAAGCTCGCTTATGACATCAATTTTTCTTTAAAAAAATTTTTTTTTTTAATGGTTTTGTTGTACAATGTTACCCTAGAAGTAGAAATGGACAAGGATGGGAATAGTAAGATTTCTCTGAATGTCTAACTAGGGTGTGGCATCGGTGGTCGAGTGGCTAGGCTGCCAGACTGGGGATCGTGAGTTCCTAGGTTCGAATCCCAGCAAAGCTAGGTCTGACATTGTATTCCTTGGTAAAAACACTAAACATGCATTTTCCCACTCGACCCAGGTGCAAATGGGTACAAGCACTAGCTTGGAGGTAAAAAATATGGATCAGACTAGAGTCCTGTCCAGGAGGTGATTATGAATATGATTACCTGTTCTGCTTCACGCTATGCTCCGGCTTTATTGGCCGTAACGGCCTTGAAGGAACTTTACTTACTCTTACCTTATTTCGGCTTGTATTAATAAGTGTTTTCCTTTTGCAAGCCAATTAAATTGTTGTGATGTTTCTTAGGTCAGTGTATTGTAACATGAATTTCATAATATTTATTGTTGTTTTTTAGTCAGACACAAATTTTAATTGTTGACACCTGCACATTACATTTCATTCATGTTTCCCATTTGAAACTTTTCAATGCACACTCTATTCCATTCCTGTTTCCATTTTGAAATCTCTCAATGCACTCTATTCCATTCCTGTTCCCCATTTGAAACATCACAATGTTGTTATATTACATATTACAGTAGTCGCCGCCCAAGTGCACGGTAGTTGGGAGCAAGCTTAAGTGTGCACTTGGGTGGTGGTCGATGGGTCCCCATCATTTTTACAGTCATGTCCTTTTTTGGGGATTGCGTCCCACGATTTTCCTTACCTACCGCTATAGGAACGCTTTTGTGTTGTTCAAGTAAATCGCACCGTGCTTTAAATTTTTAAAAATGTATTTTACTTATTAATTCGTTATGACATGTATCTCGCCTAGTGCTTGGATTGATCACGGATAAAAAAAAAAAAAATTTAAAAGGACTGCCGCTGCCACTACTGCTGCTAGACTTAACACCTCCAGTCTCCCATTCATGTCCATGGTCAACTCATTCTGTGAAGACCATCGACCACGCTTAGCACTGTACGTACAACTGACGTCGCCGTACAATATTACTGCGGTACAATACTACACGCACAACAAACAATAAATATGTGTTGTGGTTGTTTGTACTGCTATTACTAAGTACCATGTGAATTCTACTCTAGGAATAGTAGCTTGACTTTATTGTAAAAAGACTACACCTCTCTCAATATATATATATATGTGTGAGAGAGCAAGAGAGACCGTGTCTGCTCAGTGCTTTGCCTGACTGATAGTGATTAGTGATACTCACACCAACCTACCTTTGGCTTGACAGCCTCGCCAGACATTGACAGATGATTACGTGCATGGCAGTCGGGTGGACAAGCTGGGTATCGGTGATTTATTGTTGTCAACTTGTGTCATCACTTTCAAGTTAAACACGTTGTGGCTCTGTTTCAGTGTTTGTTTATGTTTAGTCAAATTCTCTGTTTTAATTCGTACTAGCACCGTATCCCACATGGCTTCAACTCGCACGTTTTGCCATGTCCAGACTATAGTTATGTCATTGTTGAGGAAAAATGACTGTGCACTTAGCGGAAGTGATTATGTATAGCTGCCAGCGCTCTGGAATATTTGAGAGAAATTTTCTCCCTACACCCAAACAATAGAGATTTTCTCCCTACACTCAAACAGTACAGTGAGTGTAGTGTAAGCGTAACAATTTGGTGAGGGAAACCAGCGCTTAAGTTGTGGTAAAATGTACACGCTTACACACATCGTTACGGAACAGCATAAAAAGTAATAATATATGATATATGAAGAAAAAGAATGAAAATAATTTTTTTTTAAAGCATGAGTAGTGAGAAGATGAAGAAAAAAGGTTTCACAAAAATAATACATACAACAGTTTCACATTATAAATTTATACAGTAGTTGCTGGATAAACGCACCCTTTGGGCCTAGGAAAGAGCATGCTTTATTTATGCACACCGCGTATTTGGTCAGCAGATGTAGGCGTGTGTTTATGCAGAGTGCTTTTATCCAGCAATTACTGTAATCAATTACAACAATGAGAATATCTGGGATTCAATTATTTGACCATTCATATTTCAAAAATATGATCTAATTAATTCTTTTTTCACACCATCAACTTGCATTCATTGCTTTAATGAATGTCATCACTGGGTGTTCATGCTATAATAGCTATACTTATAACTATAACTACGCATTCACATCTCAGGTTTGGAGAAAATCCTTTTCCATATTGTGAATGCTGTGTTTATTTCGCTTCAGTTCATTGCTACGGCTTTTTTGGCCATTGTTCAGGTTTACACTACATTACTACAGCAACTGTGATTTATCTGTACATTTACCATTACAGATATAAAATGTAAAATATGAGTATGACTATATGAGGGAAATTGTTATGTTGACTGCTCTGAAATTGTAGTAAAACTGCCATTATTTAATAACATGTAGGCCCTATCTATCTCAAAGTAAGAATTGTTTATGACATATGCAGAATACAACAAAGCCTTTTATATTATCGGAGCGAGTAAAGAATACTAAATGTCACTATTTATTTGTTTGTTTAATTGAAATTTACCCCGTCCACCAATGTGTTGATCTCAGGGAGAGTTAAGAGGTAACTACAACAGCAAGATAAAAGAGAAGGGAAAGAAGTAGGACCTACACTACCAGCAGCACCCATCAATCACCCGTTAAATTCTAGCAAAAAAGGTAAAACCTCCATGAGGACAGACAGAACAAATATGTAACTGTTACTGTTACATTTTGTTAGATAACAAAACAAGGATGGACCACTAGTATTACTAACCAGTTACATGTGACATAATATAATAAATAGGAATAGGAAGAAGAATGCTTGTTGGTTTGTTGTTTTTTTGTTTAATTGAAATTTACCCTGTCCATCACATGCAGTGATGCCATGGGGAATTGAGAGAGAAACAACAAGAGGAGAAACAAAGGAAAGAGAGAAAAGAAAAGAAGCTAGACTTACCAGCCGCGTTCACCAAGATCAGAAATAAATAAATTTGGAAAGGGCGGGGGGACAGAGAAGAGTTTGTTTCAGTGAAATATACCCCATCCACGGTGATCTCGGGGAGAATTAAGAGGAAATAGCAAGATGAAAGATAAGGGAAAGAAGGAAAGGAAAGAAGTAGGACCTACAACTACATGTACCTGTGGTGCAGCGCCGCCAACAGCTGTTTCAAAAATCTCTCGACTTAAAGTAATGTATGTGTCTAGACAAAATTTAAATATCAGGCCTGAACTTAATGATCACTGTTCTTGATGGACTTCCTGTAAACAATGACAATACTAATAATAATATGCCTTTATCTAGTTGTTTGATGTCTACTTCCAACGATGATTCTTCAATTTCAATGGAAATGTTTTAAATTGATTCTCTGAAATGTCTTTCTTGGCTTTCATTTAAAAGGAATTGTCTTAGTCTTACTACTAAATATACTTTGTATCAAACATACTCTCACTCATCTGATGTATTATTGTCATAAACTATACTTATAACTGTTGCTCATCGTGCAGTACATTTTGTGACTTGTAAGAATATGATTGTTACAGTGCATTCTATAACATCAACATACTCTCATTTATACAAAAAAACAACAAATGTAACGCAAATTAATTTCTGTGTCAGTTGAAAATATATTTTATTTTATATTTAATAAAGAATTTATTTAAATCAAAACACATTGTCTTAAATTTCAGAATTGAAATTATTTCCTTGAGATACAATTAATTTGTGTATGCCCTTCTCCCATAACTTAAATTACCCTCCCTCACCTTCCTTTCCCCTCCGTCCCTGTCTGTCTGTCCCTCCCTACTGATTGATATATTTTATTATAAGCGAGGTCTACGTGGGCTCTATTTGGAGTCCATAGAGTGTGAGAGTAGGGAAATGACTCCATGGACTTCCATGTTTATTTAATTTATCTTCTTTATTGGCCTAAACATCAATTCAGTAGCCGCTGGATAGATGCACGCCCTTGGGCACAGGAAAACGTGCTTTTATGCATACTGTGTGTTTATGAGAACACTTTTATTATATGTAGTAAAGATTTGGTCAGCCGATGTAGGCATGTGTTTATGCACAGTGTGCTTTAATCCAACGTCTACTGTATTAATATTACGATGAATATAAATTGACTTTAAATTTACCACCTGACTGCAACTCTTTCAAGAAAAATCTCAAGACAAAACTTTTTAGAGCTTCATACTTAGAGCGCTATAGAAATTATTTATTATTACAGTAGTTACTGGATAAAAGTACAACACGCCTACATCTGCTGACCAAATCTTTACCATATATAATAAAAATGTTCTCATAAACACATGGTATACATAAAAGCATAATTTTTTCCTGCACCCAGAGGGCATGTGTTTATCAAGTGAATACTGCATTATAGATAGGCTTATCTATTATTTTATGCGATATCTACATTATCTCATATTCTTCTAGATCTAGATCTAAACTCTAAATGTTTCAACCAGCAATGTAAAGATCCCTGTACTTTAAAAAACTTGAAGCTTAACGTCAAAATCATGGAAAATATGGAAAACATTTTCCGCATCGATCAAACGTTTCATCTTCTTCTCTTGTTTGGTGTCAACTATAACTGCCAATTCCACGTTTATGGAACACATGGAGTGAAAGAGTGAGGAAAATACTCTGTGGGCTCTTGGGAACCCATGGAGTATAGGAAACTGTAAAATACTCTGTGGGCTCTGGGAACCCATGGAGTATAGGAAACTGTAAAATACTCTGTGGGCTCTTGGAACCCATGGAGTATAGGAAACTGTAAATACTCCTGTGGGGCTCTTGGGAACCCATGGAGAGAAACTAAAAATACTGTGGGCTCTTGGGAACCCATGAGTATAGAAACTGTAAAATACTCTGTGGGCTCCATAGAGCTCATATTATTAATATTAGGCACTTCCTATTTTACATCACAAACACGTTTAAGAGAAGTATTCCATTTTCAATGTAACATATTTAGTCATAAAAGAATCAAAACAAATTGAAATGCCCTTTCAAGTACCGGTATGGTTTCAAGTTAAAACCAAGGAATATCACTAGGTTACAAAATGAATTTCTGTAATAGCTTATAATATAAGTTATAGCATGGGTATTCAATTCTATAAATACAGAAATGACAAAGTAGCAAAAAGTAAATTGCCTTTTGTGCTTACACAGAAAACAATATCAATGCAATTTTTCCATTCCAACAAAAATCACAACTACGTATACAAAGGAAATGTCAAAACTCACACAGATGAATTGTTGCCAAAATCCTCCTCCATTTAAAACAAAAATCATGTGATTTGACTTTGAAATTTAACTATCTTTAAACAATAACATTGATGAATTAAATTAATATACCTCCTTTTGGGACAATAGTTAAGAAAACAAAGGAAGAGAGAGAGAAAAGAGAGAGAGAGAGAGAGAGAGAGAGAGAGAGAGAGAGAGAGAGATGAGAGAGAGAGAGAGAGAGAGAGAGAGAGCGCACGAGAGAGAGGATGTGAGACGAGAGGAAATGTGAGAGCGAGAGAGAGGATGTCAGACAGAGAGAGGATGTGAGAGAGAGAGAGAGAGATGTGAGGATGTGGAGAGAGAGAGAGAGGATGGAGAGAGAGAGAGAGAGGATGTGAGAGAGAGAGAGAGATGAGGAATGTGAGAGAGAGAGAGAGAGAGATGAGAGAGAGAAGAAAGAGAGAGAGAGAGAGAGAGATGAGAGAGAGACAGAGAGAGAGAGAGAGAGAGAGAGAGAGATGTGAGAGAGAGGATGTGAGAGAGAGAGATGTGAGAGGAGAGGATGTGAGAGGATGGATGAGAGAGAGAGAGATAGAGAGAGATGTGAGAGAGAGAGAGAGAGAGAGAGAGAGAGAGAGAGAGAGAGAGAGAGAGAAGAGAGAGAGAGAGAGAGTGGATGTGAGAGAGAGAGCGAATGAGAGAGAGAGAGAATGAGATGAGAGAGAGAGAGATGAGAGAGAAAGCGGATGAGAGAGAGAGAAAGAGAGAGAGAGCGGATGTGAGAGAGAGAGAGAGGAGAGAGAAACGACCTGAACAAAAAGCTCCAATACCCTATTACTTTGATGATGACTTAAGCTATTGGTAATGAGCACTGTCCTTCAGGCTGGTATTCACTCATGTGTACATAGCCTGACAATTCACCAAAATTTGACCCCGAAAAGAATCATTTAAAGCCTTTTTTCTGTTTCTTTCTCTTTTTCTTCTCTTTAAGTTTAAGTTTATTAAGTACCATTTTATTGACATCTTTTTTAAACTCTGAAGATTTTAGCTCTGCTTCAGTTTCCCGTTCTGATGGAATATTTTCTTCAGGATCATTAGGACAAGACCGTTTTTTCCTCTTTTTCTTCTCTTTTCTCCTCTCTGATGATTCATCTTCATTTCCTTCTACTTCTTCTATATCCTCGTCTGTTCTTTTTCCAATTTCAGATTTTCTTTTCTATACTTTCTGGAATACAATCTTCAGTTACCTCCTTTTGAAGCTTTTCCTTCTTCTTTTTGCTCTTTTTTGTTTCACTTTTTTTCATTACTTTCATTATCATTATGATTGTCTGAATTGTCTCCTTGCAGTTCACAACTTTTAATATCCTTCGCCTTTTTTTTACTCTTTTTTGCCTTCTTAACCTTTGAACAACTTACACTTTCAAGAATATCCTCAGAAATGACACCATCCGTTTCTGTTATTTTTCTCCAGTTTTCTGTAAGAGGACTATCACACACATCTTCAATGTCTTCCTGCCTTTTCTTCTTGTTTTTCAAGCAACTTTTACTCATGAGATTCCCAGAAGAAGTGATAGCTTCTGTGTCAGGTAATTCTGTTTTGCTCTCCGGGTGTGATGAAATATCACACTGATCATCCTCACCCTTGGTCTTCTTTTGCTCTTTAATTTCTTCTTTTTCGAACTCTTTTTCACTTTCTAGAATATCGATGACATCTTCAAATTCTGTTGTTTCAGTTTCCCGCAATGGGAGAATATCACTATCATCAGTTTGACTCTTATCATAGGCTTCGTCATCGAACTTCATCTTTTTCCTCTTAACAAGCTCTGCCTGCTTTTCTTTATCAGCTTTTCTCTTTTTCTTTTTCCCCTCTTCCTCTACCCTTTGTGTCCTCATCACCTGCTTTATTCGCAGTCCAATCGTTACAGCTATACCATCCCCTTTCACTCTCAATCTGCACATTGGCGTTGGAGGATGCTTCACTCAGCACCGTACGAGAAATGAACAGCACCATACACAGGCGTGCTCTTGGTGTCATCATCCTTTCCCTTTCCCGACGCTGAATCAACTTTTGTTTGGAGCGGTTCCTCAGTCTCACCGTCGACTGAATCATCGGCAGCGTTATTGAGATTTCATAGCCTTCATTTTCTTTGCAAAATATTCCTGAACACTGCAAGAGCTGGTGACTGTCTTGAGGCCTCCCTCCTTTCCTTCTTCATCAGAATTAGCCTGCAGAGAAATTAATACATGTAAGCTTTCTTTGATTTTGCATATGTACTAATAATAATAATAATAATCATAGCTTGTAAAACGCCTTCCGTTGAAACCTCAAGGCGCTGTACAATCATCGGTTCCACTATGACTCTCGCATGCACACTAGTTAATCTTCAATAAAATTCCAAACATTTTGCAAACATTAAAAAAGTATACCAGATGAAACAACAGCACTACTCATAAAAAGATAAGACAATCACAGAGTAAAGTTAGCCGACACCTGAATGAGACATTGTGCCACAACTACACAACAATATATTGTTCAACAAAAGAAACACAAATCATTATATGTAACTTAAAATTCTTTCTGAGGCTTATCACTCATATGTCATAAGAGTGTTTTGTTTTGTTATTGTGACTGATTTCTTTTCAACTGAAAGTTTTACTCTAATTCTGTTGCAGTCAATACATTAAGATATGAAAATTTTATTTCTGTCATGTTGTCATTCTTTTTATCTTAAGTTTTGAGATATGATATGCGTTTCTTTTGTGTACAGTATACAGTGCAAACCCTTTCAATTTTATTATCTAATGACACCTTCACTATTGTATGCATAAAACAAGAAATGAAAATATTTTATGACACACTTTAACGCTGGTATGCCGGTAGGTGAAAACTAGGATTGGCTGCGGTTTTTCACTACCCCAAAAAAGCTATTGGTTTGATTTTTATCATTTAACAAGGTGAAAGACAGAGAGAAAAATAAGGTTTCAATACTTTCTAGATAGCATGCCAACATGAGTCAGCCAGTGTACTGAGGTGTCTCATGTAGTTTTCATAATAGATCTACGGTCATCAATGAATCTATATGAAACAAGCACGCCTGTACACGTAAATAATGTTGGATTATGATTTCTCTTATGATAAAGCTGGGTCTCTTGCACTTTGACTGTGGTTAGCTCAGAAACCACTGTATCGGTTACTGGTGATATGAAGTATGATCATTAGATCAAATTAGTACTCGATACTGAAGTTACATAGGCTCATTATGCAGTACTCGATACTGAAGTTATGCGAGCTTTTTATTGTAATGACCGGAAATACAGAAATTAAAACTAGTAACAATAAACATTTTCAGATCGCAGGCAAAACAATCTTTTTTCCAATCAATTAAAATACTGATTTGATCCAAGAGTTTATTCGCTAAGAATTTAAAGCAGGCTATTTGAAATGTACATGCAAAATATGGAAGTTGTGGGTGCAGTGGTTCCTAAGTTATAATCGGCCAAAGTTAGAGACAGCTTTATATTATAATATATAGATATCATACTATACTTGTATTATTAATTTGAGTTCTACTGTATAGTATTAATACTATGCTTGATTCAGGAATTGTCAGACTTTTGAGATATTACACTAGCCAATTTATTAACAAATGCATCATAAGCCATGGTCAATTATGACAAAAGATATCAACGCTGAGTGAAATTGTTTCAGCAAAACTTTAACACTTAATAGACAACAAGCAAGCTCAGAGACAATGGTGGATTATGATTTATCTTTATAATAAAGCTGAACCTCTCAAACTTTCACTGCGGTAAACTCAGAAATCATGGCACCGCATGCAGATGATATCAGCATCAGTGAAATTTACCCGGCTACCATACGCAGTGATCTCAGGGTAAAAAAAGAGGAAACAAGGTGAAGGAAGGGAAAAATAGGGAAAGGAAAGAAGTAGGACCTACCAGCAGAACCTGCCAACCACCCACCGTTGGGGGTGATAACAAGTACAAATATTAAATTATACTCAAATCAGCAGTGCTCACCTACAACAGCCCCGGTTACAAGGGGCGCTTACTTACGATACTTTTTTTAGAATCTCCGATTTCACTCCTTTTTAATCTAAAGAACAGGGTTCAATTACACCTGTCATGGCTACAGAGGGGTTTTCGCCATGCGCTTGTATTGTAATTTCATGGCTGTCAGTATTTACTCTACTTATAATTACAATACAATACATTCATATAATTCATTCATCCCTATCGCTTGTTCACGTACACAAATACATGTACATATCAATACACAGGTATACGTTCATCACAACTTTGAACTCAAACACCACAGAAGTCTAGTTTGTCATAGTGGAATGACTTCAAAGAAGAAAATTAATTTATTACTTGAGATGAAAGCAAGAATAATCAGCAGGGTTGAGAAGAAAGTGAAAACAACCGTAGAGAAAACTTACATCCCCTTCCTCCCTTCTGGCAAACCAAAAATAAATATATTACTTTTACATGTCTACAACGGTGCTGGGATAAACAGAATTTTCCCATTAGTCCCGTCAATTCCTGTGTAAGCAAGTTACATTGTACTAAAGTTATGCAAACTTTTATTCGTATTGACCGGAAATCGGTGAATTAGTAACAATAAAAAGTTTACCCGATTGCAGGAAAACAATCTTTTATTTACTAAATTCAAATACTGTCCTGATTCAAAAGTTTCTTTAAGAGCCTAAAGGAGATCTTTTTAGACTTACATGCGAAATATGATGGCCCTGGGTACAGTGGTTCTTGAGTTTACTGCACTCAAAAGTTAGAGAAAGTCAGCTTCATATACGAGTATGTACACATATATGATATATATATATATATATATATATATATAGACAAGAAGATTGCTAGTTATGAATAAATTATTTTTGTGACTCATGTCAAATATATTGATATCTTACTGCAGATTGAGTGATTGGTGTTGAAGGTTCTGATGTCTTCCTACGTCCCAGAATACAGTCCAAGTCTTCTGTACTTCTCAAGGTTTGCACTCTGCCTCTAGCAAATCTTCCATAACTGTTCAATGAAGTAGAAATTGTTTTCATAGTAAAGAAACAAAATTTATAATGTGATCTTAAACGAAAAAGAGTCTTGACATTATAAAGTGTAATAATAAGAGATAAAACTTTATTGTCCAGAAGGCATATTTCTTTGGCTGATCTGTTTTCCTTGATGACATTTCAATTCATGAAGGAAAAGAACAGAGAAACAATAATCAAAAACATTTCTATTTCATTACACATGATATACGAAATCTGCAGTAATGAATCGAGAGAGAAAGAGAGAGAGAGAGAGAGAGAGAAAGAGAGAGAGAGAGAGAGAGAGAGAGAGAGAGAGAGAGAGAGAGAGAGAGAGAGAGAGAGAGAGAGAGAGAGAGAGAGAATGACATTGATTGTCTATATTATTATAGTTACAATCTTTTCCGATGTTATATATTTTCTACAAATCTTTTTAGTCTGTGTGATATCTTTATTATAAATAACTGTATGGTAACTTCACATACATCTTGCAATACATGTATACAATTTCTACTTCAAACCAAGAGATGAAGATGATTGCAATGGGAGCAATAACTCGATGGATGACAGTAAAAAATTTTTTTGACGTCCTGTGTTACATTTAAAACTAAAATCAAGTAAATCTTTCAATTCAATAATTTATATTCACTTACAAGCGCTTACTTCCCTGTTCTTCTGGCTCAACTGTAGAATCGCCATTCAATTTCTTCAGTAAATCGTTAAAATCATCTTGGTGTGCTATCCATGCATCAGCCTGTTTTGGTGTGAGCCCGAGTCCTAGATGAAACAATAAAATAATACATATTTCAGAGCCTGTATAAAACTTTAAAATAATTGAATATCATAATACATGGTATACTCTAAACATGAAAAATCATTAATAACTTGCTTTCACGGTAAAATAAGACGGGGAATAATGAGGTATCTTGCTATAGACTAATAATTCAACTCAAAATATTATTAAATTATGATGGATGTGGCTGAACCCCACTGAAGGTGAACTCCTTAAGGGACATACGTTTTACTCTAGTTGTTTTAGTCATCCACTTTTCTTGCAAACCCCCCCCCCCCCAAGAAACCAATTACAACTAAAGAAAAAAGAAAGCAAAAAGAACATAAACCAAAACAAAGAAATCATATTGCATAATATATCATAATTTATAGAATCTACAACCTGCAATTAAGAAGACCTTCAGTTCCATCCAGCAAATGACTTCCTTTTGCTCATCTGACTCTTTCCTTACTTTTAAATAGGTATCAATTTTCCCCCAAAAGTAAGTAAAGTTCCTTCAAGACCATTATGGTCCATAGAGCCATGGTGTATCCAAATTTCTGTAGCACGATGAGGAACAGGTGATAAGAATCATCTCCTAGACAGGACGCTAGTCTGACATATGTTTTTACCCCCAAGCTAGAGCTTGTATCTATTTGCGCATGAGCCGAGTGGGGAAAATGTATGTTAAGTACGTTTCTCAAGGAGGTGAACAACGGTGGACCTAGCTTTGATAGAATTCGAATCCGGGACCTCAGGATCCCATGTCTGGCAACCTAGGCCACGGGCGCCACACACACTTATAAAAATCAGAAGAGAGAAGAGAGAGAGAGAGAGAGAGAGAGAGAGAGAGAGAGAGAGAGAGACAGACAGACAGACAGACAGACAGAGACAGAGAAAATTTCTGCATCAGCTTTCACTACTATTTCTCAATTTCTCACATGAAGTAGTTTTTTCTCTTTATTTCACATTAACAACCAAGATTTTTTAATCTACCAATAGTAGCAATTCCTATTCTTTAATATGATAGAAACATTTCATACAATTCAAAATTAACAATAGTGAAAGCACCATTCCATTGAAGTGTCTCCTGCAATTAAGGACAATAAAAGAAAATATCATTATCATACAATGCAGGACATTATCATGTAATAAACACCTTTTGTATCTTGCTTATATGTTGCCTTGATGCAATCTCTCATGCCATCTTCATTGGCTCCAAGACCTTTTCCTTTCTCCCATCCCATCTTTTCCATAAGTTTCTGGCCAAATTTGTTGTCATCTTTAGGGAAGATAGAATAAAATATGAATGAAAACATAGATATATCATGAAATATAAATGATAAAAGCTTCTAGAATGGGCTTATTTTCAATTGATAGCTAAAGCTTTCCATTTGTCACATTCAGACTGTCGCATTTTGTCTATCAGGCATAGATCTATTTGAGAAATCGTGGAGATGAAAACGTTTCTGAAAAAGTAAACTGTCTCCTTAGTTCAGAGGAAACAGTAAAAAAATCTAGTCTATCATACTAGTGGATAGAGCAGTTCATTCCTGTCATAATGATATCATAAAAGAAGCTCAGTATCGATTCTTTGAATTTATACTATCTTCCAACACAGCTATTATAATAAAAGCCAGAAAAATTATCTTAAGTATGGTAAGTTGGTACTCATTTTGATCGTCAAAATAAACGCCATCCAAAACAAACTTATTGCAGGATCTATTATGAATATTGCCGTAGATCAGCCGGAAGATACGGAACATATTCCGCGCACCTATTATAAAAAGGCATCACCTCAAAATGAGCAAAAAGGTACTGGTGCACTTGAAACAGCGTCAATAAGAAGTAGTTCAGAGCCTGTCAAGGTTTTATGATGTTTCAAAGTATTATCCTACTCTTTTCTTAGGTTTATGTGAGAAAAATGTATTCAAATAACAGAAAAATAAGATTTTCTCAAAATATCCTTTATTGTTCATTATTTCCTATCTACTTTTTTATTTCTCAACGTATCTTCATGAAATTTGGTATGGATGACGAGTGAGGGAAAACAAAGAAATGATCAGATGATTTTTTTATATGTATTATAGTTTTTGAAAAATTGAATTTTTTGTACAATATTTTAATATATTTTTGGTTGTTCTGATATATATAATGCTATTTTCAAAAATTCATAAAATCAAAACTTACAAAAATAAAACATAAAATCCAATCTCATCAAATTTAGATATTGTATCAAATAAGGTGTGTGCCAAATTTGAAACAAATTTGTTGAAAAATGAAAAAGCCTATCGATATTGAAGTTAGTAAAATTTGGGACCAAAATTCAAGATGGCCACCATTTCCATAGCAACCGGAAGCCGCAGGAAAAAAACGACATATTTCAACTCAGTACACCATTCCCATTACACCTGTACATAAGTTAAATTGATAGGAACAAACAAGAATTTTTTTTCACTCCAGGACCCCCTCCTTAAAGTTTTATGCAGCATAGGAACAAACGGGAAAATTTTCACTCCAGGACCCCCCCCCCCAAAGTTTTATGCAGCGTGTCTTTCAGACTATAATATTAAATAGAAGAAGAGAAAATTGTGCAATCATGTTTACCATGCAGTTATCAGAAACTACCAAAATAACTCCTATAAGTGGGTATTATAATTATACGGGCTTGGCATTTATGCAACGTGACAGGATAGGTTGTGTGTAGAGACCTAACGACATGTGTGTTTTGGGCGAATATCGTTGTTTTTTTATAAATTTGTTTGTTTGTTGGTTATTGTTTTACTTATGAGAAAGATAACTGAAGGAGGCAAGCTAAATAAAGTTGTTAGAATGTTACAATAAAGTCTCATTCCAGTCCCTTGGCAAAAAGAAAGTAAAACGTTTTAAAATATGACATGAAAATTATAATTAATATTATATTTATATTTTGAACATTAGATAAATTTACAAAAAAAAAAGAGAAATATTTATTATTATTTATATTACAATGCATCATACATACAGTATATAATACAGGTATGGAGATAAATTATTTATTTACATGGTACAAAAAGAATAAAGTTATCAGAATCAACAACGTTTACACTGTAAGTATTGTGGAACCAACGCACACATCTACCACAGCCAACCCACGACATCCACACACACTCTTATCAGCCTCTTCCATTCCGCATTCATGTCATGACATACATTCCTATTAATTAGATCCTTTTTGCCGCCAATTTAACTTCATAGGCGGCAACTTGTAGCGATTCTAATGACAAAAAGCATTTTTTTCTCTCTGATATTCGTCATTCTTACAAAGTCACTAAATCCTCTTTTTATTATGTCCCGTGGGTGGAACCCCAACTATGGAAGTCCTTCCCTCTTTTTATTTCAGTTGAATAGTAAATACAGAGCCAGAGAGACAAAGATAAAGTTTGGTTGATCGACGAGCTGCGATAGAGAGAGAGTAAGGGTTGGGTTGGAGTTGGAACTGAAACTTAACCCTTTTCAGGCGGGTACCGTATTTTTGCCTGCCGCTGTTCACTTTAAGCACACCTACGCTACTGGCGGGTCCCGTATATTTGCATCACTCCCGGCCTACCAGCAAGACAAAGCGTTAGTGGCAGGTCCCGTATAACTGCACTGCAGTGCACTCAAAGACGGGTTTCGGGGATGCCTCTATTCTGACCAAATTACGCTGATCAACCCACGCCACGCCAAACAGAGAAAGTCTATTATTCTAAGGGGTAAAGGTGATAGTTCATTTCTGAGTCTAACACACACTCGATATATTTCTTATAAAGAGATACAACACACAGGAGATTTATCTCAAATGTAGGCTGTGGACCCTCTGCAAAGTGGACAAAACCAAAGACTCTTGTCTTCGTATGACCGTCGCAACTTCTGGACAGATGTCAATTACTTTAGTAAGAAGCTCCACCCACAAGCAATAGTGATTGATATAAATAAAAGATATCAGTGGCCAATCACATTGTACACCTATGGTCAGCCTGAAAGGAGGGCGTGACCTTCAGTCAATAGAAAGAAACCATGTTCAGGGTTGACTAATCAGGGGAGCATTGTGTTGATGGTTATATTGTTAAACGTCACATACGTCAAAATACATCTCCACCCTTTTTCACATAAGAATGAAGAGATTAGAGTGTTGAAAGTACAAGGGAAAATTGAAGCTTTCATCTGAGTTCAGCAACCAGCAACAAAGGAACTTTGATCTCTCAAACAGGTCCATTTCACATGGTCATGATGACATGTGGTATCTGGACAAGAGGAAGGGTGGCTATTTGAAGTGTATATAGACATTATAAATTACAAGAGTCTATCTTCCTATTGTATAGAAAGGACTAAGGAGGGAGGCTTACATCCAGAAGTGGGAGGAAGATGTGAAAAATCACTGGATTGCGTAAGGGTGGGGTCTGGGAGGAGGTGGATTTCTGTTGAATTGTAGGAAGGGAACAGCCAAGAATACACAACGATGGTCACCCATGTCATTGTAAATGAGAAGAGAGGGTGATACTAGTTATAGACATAGGGTAGGGAGGAGTTTTCAAAAGCATGTAGCTAATAAGGTGTTAGGTCTGGGATAGAGCGCTTTGCCGCAGCTGGGGCGATACACACTTGTGAAAACAATAAACCGGGGGGGCCTGTTTCTTTCATCATGGGAATATATTACCTATGCACATTGGACTCGGTTATGGGATTAGCGAAAGGCGGTTGGACATTTCCTCTAGTATTAGTTTCTATCATTTTATTTAGATATGTAAGAATGAAAATGATTCTACAACATAAAAGTCGACACAGCCAGCCACGCTGTTATTGAATGACTGAAGTAAAGCCTGACCGTGCAGCCACGTGCCCCCCCCCCCTTCCCGCTATATATGTTACCTCATCTCTGTCTCTCATTTTCTCCGTCCTCTCTATTCGTCTTTTTTTATCTTCCTTGTTCTCTTTACTTTATGTCTCCTGTTTGTTTCCTTTCCTCTTTTTCTCTCCCTCCCTCATCTCTCTCCGGCAGTTTTGTAGTTCGTTTCCTTCTTTCTTTTTGTCTTTTCTTTTTGTTTATTGTTGTTATGAGGCTTGCTCTGTTGATGAACATTGCTCGATGGGCCCCTGCACCAATGGCTCTATTAGTATTTGTTTCGTCCAGCATTGTTTAGTGTTTATTCGTTTCTCACGTCTCCTTTTTGCTTATGAAGGTTGGGCACACTCAAGATTTCTCGGTCCTGACCCGTTTTCTATCTATTCGTATATACCTTTCATATTCCTCTTCATTAGTAATAGGCCAACTGCAGTATTATTCCTTTTCATGTTTAATAAAAGTAGGCTGTAATAGATGTTATTGTTAGTAAACAATGCAGTATACACACGGAAAATAACTAACTAAATCAATTGCCCGCTATGTCACCTTACTCAACGAAGATCAAAAACAATCACAATAATCACAGGTACGTCAGCCTCGTCGGCGGAACAGAGAACTATTGGTGCCACGTGCGGAAGCCTCGTACACAGGAGAACGAGATTATTTACCCATATTGAGGTCAGCCGGCAGGTTAGCCTTACAAGGGTTAACACTCAACTTGGTGGAGCCAGGGGGATCGACTCCAACCAGTGACTACGGTGGGTTTGTATTTTTAGTAATGTTTGTAATCATTTCTATTGAGGTACCCAGGTCACTTACCGTTGGCCCAGTTCGTATTTCTGGGATCAAAGCCATATTTTTCTTTCCTTTTAGTCTGAGATAAGAGTGCCATGCTGCAGGTGCAACCCTTCACCACGGGCATTAGACGAGAAAGTGAAAGTAAACGTACTTTGTTTGCAAATGAGCTCTAGCTGTAACGGGCTCAGGACATAAAATTAGTAAACTACGGCTGATTCAACATTATTATTTTACATGTATAATTTACAGTAGAGCGCCGATAATCCGACCGCCGATACTCCGACAAATTTGCCTATCCGACATAAGAAAGCGGGAACCAGTTTTTTCCTCTATTTTGTGTATCGTTAAACCGACAATTCCCTGTTCCAATCGACATAATAGGAAACAAAATTGGTAATTTAATAGAAAACTGTTTGATAATTCGACATGACTATGACTTTTAGAATTCTTGGATAGGTACAGTACTGGGAGACTCGGTAGTCCAGAGGCATGGTGTTAGCCTCTCAACCAAAAGGTCGTGAGTTCAAGCCTAGGCGGCAGTTGAAATACATTTTCGAGGTATTTCACGTAAAACCTACCCTCTTGGTCTAGATCGGTGGATCGACACCTAGTCCCATCAGAGACAGACAATAAAAAGAAGGTCCCATGTGCAGATCACAACTCTCTGTGCACGTTAAATATCCCTGGATTGTTTTCAGGGCAGTCCGAACAAAATTTAAAAAACCCTACTAAAACCCCCCGAGATCACCTTAATTGTGGATATAGGTAAACTCAAATCGAATCAAGATACAATATTATTAACCATCGATTAAATGATAACGGCCGTCATAAAGACGAGACAAAAAACGAAAACCAGATGTAACACTAACGCACAATACCGTTAACCTATCGTGTCATATGCGTGTCATGTACTCGTTGGAGGCAAGTGCCGATAACTGAGCAGACGATCAGTCCCGACAACAACAACAACCAAATAAATAATCTACCACCGTTAATCGAACACTGTCCGTCGCCACAACAACAATGTCAGATTAGACAGTTTGTCCGATTACCAAACATGCATTTTTCAGAGACAGGTTGGCAGAAGCTGAAACCTCAGAGAGGGTGTAATGGGGTATATGCATCGTCCATCGGGACAATGGTGTTTACATCGGTTGGCTACCACGATGCGTATACCGTTAGTACAGGCTTGGAAGAAGACTTAGATGTTGTTCTACGTTGACTGATACCATTTTTTCGCTTTGCGTTGAGTTCATCAAGTTTTAACTTCTCTGACCAAGAAGAGTCTAACAAGTCCTGCGATTTTGAAAATGGGTTGCAATACACCCATCGCATCGACTTGCTTTACCTAACACACACACACACACCAGTTTCACACTACTCTTCTCTGCATGGCCTTTCACTATCAGGTTTCGCCGTTGGTGACATCACGCGCAGCCTGTGTTTCTCCTACCTATCACTCTCACTTTCTCCTGTGGTACCCTCTGGCAATGGGAACCAAGAAAGCTTAGTTAACTGTACAAAAATGTTCCCGGACCCGGAATAGGGTCAAGGGTCGTGGTATTCTCTTCTTTGCCTGTACAACAACAACAAAATATTTTGGAGCCAGGCACCAATCTAGCTCCATCCTCAAACTGGTGTGGTGCATACGTGCCCGCTGACCGATGAATTCTATTTTTATTGAGATCCTCAACATGTAGACTTAGGCGAAAGACCAGCTCTACGTGCTATGATGATGATACACACTAATATATATTTATATATTTATATGTCTGTTCTCTCTCTCGCTTTCTCCATCTTCCTCTCTCTCTCTCTCTCTCTCTCTCTCTCTCTCTCTCTCTCTCTCTCTCTCTCTCTCTCTCTCTCTCTCTCTCTCTCTCTCTCTCTTTCTTTCTTTCTCTCTCTTCTTCCTCTCCCTCTCCTCTCTCTTCTCTCCCTTTCACCCTTTTCTCTCACTCTGTGTTTATATTCCTTTACCTTTCTTTCTTTCTTTTACTCTCTCCCTCCTGGGCATTTTCTCTTTCTCCCTCCACCTCTCTCTCTCTCTCTCTCTCGCATTTTCTCTTTCTCCTCTCCCTCTCCACTCTCTCTCTCTCTCTCTCTCTCTCTCTCTCTCTCTCTCTCTCTCTCTCTCTCACTGTGCTGAGTCTTATTACAGAGAGAGAGGAATGCTAGTGACCTCTCTCTCTGTCTGTCTGTCTCTGTCTGTCTCTCTGTCTCTGTCTCTGTCTCTCTCTCGATGTTCGTGTTTTTAAGCAAAAGCAGGATTTTTTCTAGATGTGGCGGAATTTAATCACTCTAAACCACTTTGTTGCTTTCACGTAAGAAAAGGAACGTCGTATCCGCAGAAAAAATAAATTAAATGGCGGTGGCGAATTTGATCATTGGTATACTATTCTTTTATGGGTTTTTTTCCCCGTCAAAACGGAAATGCCACGTGTCGCTACTTTCGACTTTGTCTGATGACAGTGGTTGTGTGGTGTCATCAAGTCAACAATCAACATGTCGGCCACATTACAGGAAAAACAGACTTCGGCGTTGAAGCGAATGCTCAACTTCAACCAGCCACTCACCAAAGTTTCCAATGCAGAACCACAATGGAAAATTCTCGTATACGACAGATTTGGCCAAGACATTATATCTCCTCTCCTCACTGTCAAAGAACTTCGTGAGATGGGAGTGACTCTCCACTTGTCTTTACATTCGGATAGGATCCCATTCCAGACGTGCCAGCGATTTATTTTGTTATGCCAACTGAAGATAACATTCAACGAATCTGCCGAGATTTCCAGAACCAGCTGTATGAGTCTTACTATCTCAACTTCATATCTGCTTTGTCTCGACAGAGACTGGAAGAAATTGCTCAAGCTGCTTTACAGTCGAATGCTGTACATCAGGTTACTAAAATCTTTGATCAGTACTTGAATTTTATTTCTCTTGAGAATGAGCTGTTTACTCTTCGTCATCAGGATAGAGACTCAATATCATACTATGCTATTAATAAAGGTGACGTTAAAGACACTGAAATGGAAGCAGTTATGGATTCAGTAGTCGATAGTTTATTTTCAGTATTTGTAACTCTTGGGATTGTTCCTATCATCAGATGTCCTAGAGGTAATGCTGCTGAAATGGTAGGTGAAAAATTGGATAAGAAGATGCGTGAGAATCTTAGGGATGCTAGAAACAGTTTGTTCATGTCCGATGGTGTACCTGGTCAATTCAGCTTTCAGAGACCTTTGCTTGTAATTTTGGACCGTAATCTTGATCTTGCCACAATGCTTCATCATACGTGGACGTACCAAGCCCTTAGCCATGATGTCTTAGATCTAAAGTTGAATAGGGTTGAGATTGAAGAAATAATTGAAGAAGAGCCTAGTGCTCATTCACCAGCTAGAAGGCCGAGATCAAAGAAAAAGACGTATGACCTAAGTCAAAGTGACAAATTTTGGATGATTCAAAAGGGACATCCGTTTCCAGAAGTTGCAGAAGCTGTACAAGAAGAATTGAATGCATACAGGCAGGAAGAAGGTGAGGTAAAGAAATTGAAAGCAGCATTAGGATTAGAAGGGGAAGATGACACAGCAATAAGCTTGTTGTCAGATAACACAGCTAGATTGACTTCAGCCGTAACATCACTACCTGAGTTGCTTGAAAAGAAACGCTTGATTGACATGCATATGAACGTTGCCACCGCTTTATTGGACCACATTAAGGCGAGAAAACTGGATAGCTATTTTGAAACAGAGGAGAAACTGATGAGCAAGGCTGTTTTAAATAAATCACTGATGGACATGATATCTGATCCAGAGGCGGGTAAGCCTGAGGACAAAGTTCGTTTGTTTATCATCGCTTTGATATGTGGGCCTCCTATGTCAGAGGCAGAAATTGACCAGTACTGTGTTGCCCTTCAAGGAGCAAACTGTGAGATATCTGCCATTCAATATGTTCGTCGATGGAAGTCCTACACAAAATTGCAAGCTCCAGCAAGCCTGTATACAGGTGGTGGAATCAGCTCAACAAGCATGTTTTCAGGCCTCCTCTCTAAAGGTTCTCAGTTCGTTATGGAAGGGGTGAAAAATCTGGTTGTAAAAGGCCACAATCTTCCCGCCACTGTATCGTCGACGCCCTCATGGAACAAAAATCGGTTCCAGATATTGATGATTATCGCTACTTTGATCCTAAGCTTCTCCGTGCTGATGCTTCATCAGTCCCTCGCAACAAATCTCCCTTCAAGAGGCCTTTGTGTTTGTTGTAGGTGGTGGTAATTATATAGAGTTTCAGAATTTGATGGACTATGTGAAAGCAAAAACAACTCCAACAAGCCAGAAGAAGATTGTGTATGGATGTAGTGACCTAGTAAATGCTGGACAATTTCTAAAACAGCTCAGTCATCTTGGGCAAGATATTTCATAAAAAGACTGTGACTTTAAATATTATTAGAACTGATTCTGTTTATGACATTAAATTATGATTTGCAATACTGTACAAATTAATGGGACCCATTTATCATGTTTCACAATGTTTTCTTTTCATAGTGGTGTACTTTTACTTTACATTGAAATAATAGATCATAATCTCATAAATATTTTGTATTGCATCACAATAAAGACTATGAAAAGCTATGAAAGGGTATATTAATTGATCTTGAGCTTGACATTATTGGTCCGAGATCATGTAGAGATTGTTTCTTTTAACATTTATTTTCTTGTAAGAACTAAAAAAGTTTAAATTTCAAATCATACTTTTGTAACATTCAACGATCATAATCATATTATTTATCTACATGATTCTGAGTTGGTTGTTCTTTGTACGCTAAAATTCTCTGTTACCATCAGGCCACAAAAAGTATCCATATTTTAGGTTCTAAATGATTCCAAGATGGTTTTTACTTTCACTACTTTCAGTAATTTTTCAACCAGAAGTGATGTTTAAGTAAGGAAAATGGTATTGCTTCTGTGTATTTGAGTAGAATTTTCATTCGCAAAAAGCCGCCATTTTAAACATGTTTTATATATTATATATATAATATATATAGAATTGGAATGATAATATCGTTCACGCTTACACGCATATATCCTCAATGTTGAGTACTGTACTGACTCAACCTGATAATCACACTTGATTACACCCAGGGTATTATAAGAATAATAACATACTATACTTAGTTTATTTATTTAAAAACAATTTTTTTTTTTATGTAAATGATCAATTAGGATCCATATGGGCAATGTAAGTAATATTCAGTAATTTTACAGGGGTTTAATTGTTTTAAGAGTTTGATGATTGCATGCTGCAATTACATTTATTTGATGATGATGATTAGGCGTCATCCATCCACTGCAGGATGTAGCCCTCCGCAGATGTAAAATAATATTCACATATTATATTGAAATTGAATACATTTTTGTCTTCTTTGGACTTCTTATCCTGTGGTGCCTGAGCAGCTCACCATGATCATAATTATTATAATAATGATAAATCTATATATATGGATAACTTTAATGTGTGTGTAGTGTATTGTATTTATTAATATTTGAAATTATATGAAGAAATATTTTTTAGTAGGTGTATACTGTATGACTTAAATGATGTTTTTGTTTACATTTTGGTCATAAGAAGCTTGTTGTAAAGGTAGCATTATAATTCTGCATGACTGCTGAAGCAAATCTGACCTGTCGCAACTACAACAAACATGATAAACATCTACTGAATTGTCAAAGTATAGTATGAACACTGAGTAGGCAAGACTTGTAAAGTGCATCATTATCATCTCATTTTATGTGACAGAAATTCATAATAATATACTGTATGACTTGTAATCTGAACTTTTGTCTTACATTCATACTCACTGTCTGCTAGTTTAGATTGACCACAGCATAGACCTAAATAAAAGCATTTCATAATTATTCACAGAAGATAGAGACAGAATGTAACATTAAAAGTGTTTTTGTTTGTTTGTTGTAAAGAGCTGAAAAGTGTTACACAACTACCATTTCATTACTATTATATTACTAAACTTATTGTCTTGTTCATAATTTAAGTTAACAACAAGCAGGAGATCAGCAGTGATATCATTCACAGTAATCACAAGAGGTGGATTGATGTCAATGAGCTAAGTTAAGTACTATTATGAAAGTAAGAATCAAGGACAAATTGTTTTTTTTTTTAAATCACGAAAAATATTTTTCTGTAGTAGTTAGAAGTAGTGGGTAAGCTACTAATTTATAATACTAACTAGAGTAGTCGCTAGATAAACGCACGCCCTTTGGACACAGGAAAAAGCATGCTTTTATGCATACCGTGTGTTTATGAGAACACTTTTATTATATTATAGTAAAAATTTGGTCAGCAAATGTAGGCATGCGTTTATGCAGAGTGTGCTTTTATGAAGTGTGCTTTTATCCAGCGACTACTCTGTATTTTGATCATTCAGGTTATCATCAGTGTTTCCCTCTTTTCATTCGCATTACTATTAGAAGACAAAATTTGATGAATTGAGTTTCTTTTTTTTTTTTTTCTCTCTACATTTAAACAAGAAAAGATTTAATTTAATGTATTGGTTATCTTTTTTCTTTTTTTCTTTCTACATAAACAAGGAAAGTTTAATGAATTGGGTTTCTTTATTTTTCTTTTTTTTTGTTCTTCATAAAAACAAGAAAAGATTTAATGAATTGGGTTTCTTTTTTTTATATTCTACATTTAAACATTGTTTAAAATTTAAAAATGAAAAAGGGAATGGAGTGTTTTTTGATTTAAATAATATCTCATGAAATGTATCATCAGAACAGAGATCTAGCGACACTAATTTACTTTAAAACATTATTTCATGCTACAAAATTATTTTTTGGAGAAGAGCAAATTGCATAGAGAGATGTTCAAAAATAAAAAGAGAGAGAGAAATTCGATTTTGTTCTTAGAATTATTGATTATGAAGGTTCAAGTAAACTCATAAATCTTTTAACTTATCTACGCTAAGTTGCGACTAAATTATTTCTTTGGCTTCCATAGAGGAGCATCAAATTCCATTTTTGTGAACAAAGAGTTTTACTGCCTCCTCAGAATACTATAATATTTATTCACACATCTACACTGTTTCATCTGTATTGACATTGACATGTTTAGAATATTGCTTTTCATCACAATAACCACATGATGTCTTAGTTTCTATTTGAATTGAAATGTCTAATTAAAAATTTTAAAATAAAATTGTGCGTAATGTGTTTTATTATTATTATATTAGTCTTATCATCTGAAAATGATATATTCCACATTAATGTATATTATATATCTCTTTTATGTTTATGATCGTGGAAATCATCAACTGCATCAAGGCAAAAGTTAAAGAGGCTTCTTTAGCTTGAATCAGTTGTAGAAATATTACGATTAGTATTATGAATAATTGAATATAATTATACTTATTATAGCTATAAGTCCTTAGGAAATTTTCTCTGGAACCCTATATTTATATTACACCCTAAGGTTCCAAAACATTGGATTTGAAAACAAATTCATCGTAAGTTAAGATCTTTTGGGTGTGTACCTGTAATGATATTCTCAACTTTCTTTTCTGACCTCACTAACTATGAAGACATTGAAATGAATGATTTAGTGAGCTTTCTGATCAGGAAAAAAACATCGAAGTCAAGCCAACTATTGTGCATCTAACAGTAACATATATAATCACAAATCACTACAAGATATTCATTCTTTCACTGAAGATTAAGAAGTAACATAGATGTAATTTTTAACTTTAATCTTTAATTTTGATACTTTAACTTTAAGTTAAATTTAACATTGAGCTGTCAATAATCTTCAGAATCGTGTTCTCACCATCTAAATTAAAGTGTATCATGTAATTGTAGTTATTTATTGTCAACATCAGTGCTATTATTATTAATGTACATTATATATTATATACATGTAACATGAAATTTGACAAGAATGCTGTGCTTTGTTGTGTCTAGTCATTGTCCCTAATTTGTAATAGTAATAGTAGAAAGTCAATACATTTTATGAGGACAAGAAAAGCATGCCTACTTCAATTTCAATTACAAAGATTATGATAATAGTATGGTCATAACTGAAATAGGCCTGCTTTTTCTTGTCTGTTATAAAATGAATTTCAGTCACTTGTGTATTTGTAAGAATTTTATTGGCCTTGTGAGAGTATGATATTGCCTTTGATTTGTGAACTTGAAGTTGAATATGTTATTTTGCAAGATATGATCAAGTTCAACACATTTATTTACAGTTGTAAAACTATAAATTAAAGTGATCAAGATTCTGCTGTGCTGGAGGAGAACCAGCCTTTACCACATTTAATACATTTTATAATCAAACAAAATAGATACAAGAAATCTGGGAAGGGAAAAACTAGGTTCTATCTTAAATATTTAAAAACATTTTTAATGGTAAATGCAAAATCAAAATAGATACATAAAATTTGTAGTTCAGTAGAAGTATCAGTAATGATGATATTCACTTCAGAATACAGGTATCTCAAACGTTGTTCATCAATATCCTTAACTTGTTTACTTTATTAATGTAACATATTGAGTACATTATAGATGTAGAAAATATTGAATGAAATTGAAGCTTTTGTAAAGTGAAAGCACTTATATTTCATCTCTTGTTTTGATACATGTATGTATATCTCTATGAGTAGAAGTAGAAATAAAATTAATGTTTTCTTTTAAGTTATATAAATGGCCAACTGTTTATTTATCCTATTACTATTACTAGTAATACAATGTACTACTATTAGATCAGTTTAAACCTTATTTAATAGTAATAAATAAGTAAGAACAACTAGATCAGGCTGTCAAACATGTAAAGATGATCCAATCTTCTCAACACCCATTTTACCATACAGTTAGTTGAGTTTTAACGGACTGCCAACAGAAATTAAACTCAGTAGTAGCGATGAAGACTTTAAAAACAGAAATAAAAGTAAACACATCACTTTAAAATCAAAATTAGATCAACAGTTAACGGTGAAATTAAAAAATAATTAATTTTTTTTATGTGAGCTGAAGGTGACAATAATACATGTAGTTATGTAAATGTTATTACGAAGATGAATAAGTACACATAGTACAAATGTATCTTGAACTTTAAGTTCTTCTATGAATGTGAAGTGAATTATTTTCTTGCTGTACAAATATTTTAAATACCATTTTGTATGTCAATGTCAAAAGAGATATGATTTTATACAGTACAGCATCTCTACTCTAACTCTAAGTTGTGACTTTTGAATCTGGTGTAACTAACTGTTACAAAAATACTAAGATATAATCCTAAGTTATAAGATAAGATAATGGATAGATGATTGTGTAGTATATGTATCATGAATTGTGAAACTGTTTGCCCTCCCCACCCTCCACTCTCCTCCCTTCATGCACTTCCAACAGCAGTTTTCACAAACATTTGAATACTGAATATATGGCATACATATAGATGGCGAGTGTTTAGGCTACTGAACTTGGGATTATGAGGTCTTGGGTTTGAATCCTAGTAAAGCTGGGTCTGACATTGTGTTTTTGGGAATGACACACACATTTTCCCCACATGACCCAAGTACAAATGGATACTTAATAGGAGTAAAAACCTGCATCAGATTAGCGTCCAAAGGGTGTGTGTTTATCCAGCGACTACTGTAATGTTGTGTAAATTAAAGTTCTATAGGTAAACAATGTTGTTTGTAATATATTAATATTATTATTATTATATGAAATATGCTTTGAGAATTGACATTTTGGAAAGGACATGTGTGTAATATAAGTATTTTTCTTCCCTTTTCTCCTTCATCCAATTGTGGTCTGCTTGTGTGCCAATGGTTATGTTCCTGAAAATACTGAAATAAAAAAAATTGATCTGAAAAAAAAAAAAAAACAAACTTTCCTTGACTTGTACTTGTATAGACCCTAAAATTGTGCTGTTTGTTTGTTCATTTTATCCTCCATAAAAAAAAAAGCAATTGGCAGGAATTACTGTGGAAGTTCCTACTTGTTCCCTTTCATTCAAAAAAAAAAAGTTTTGTTGTTTATTTTGCTTTAAGAGGTGTTGTGGCGCAGTTGGTGGGTTCTGTTGGTAGGTACTCAGGTCCTACTTCTTTGCTTTCACTTCCACACTCTTTCACTTTTTCTCATCTTGCTGTTTCATTTCAATGCCCTTTGAGATTACTGCCTATGATGGGCATGGACATTTCAATGAAGAAAGATTAAGAAAAAGAAAGAAAAGGCGCAATTGGTAATGTTGTAAATTTGCCGGTTCAAAACGCTGGCTGTCGCAAAGTTTTTTTCATTGTGATGTCATCTCTCAGGAAAAGTATGTGTATGATGTACATTACTTTGTTTTCCTTACATGTCTTGTATATATGGTTGGTGGCTTCAACTGGTAGGTTCTTCTTCTTTCTTTTCACTCTTTCATTTTGACATGTCTTTCATCTTGCTGTTTCCTCTGAATTCGCTCTGAGACTGAGATCACTGCATACTATAGTGAATGGGGTAAATGTCAAAAGAACAACAAAAAACACCCAGGTGTGAATGAATACCTAGCCATAGATAGAGAAAGATCTTGTCAAAATGTCAGTATCAAGTGCCTCACAGTCACAGGCCACTGTACTGAATGTTCCCCAGGGTGTTGAAAAAGATTATGAACAAAGTGGCGGTTGGGGGATAAACAATGTACAGTTGGTGAGCCTGCATTGTACGGGGGATACAGACTAAAAATGAAATCATAAATATTGTCTTAATAAAAAAATGTATTGTTTTCATTTTTGTTAATTTGAATCAAAATGGAAAATTAACCTCATACTCATACTCTATCGATGTTACATGTCTTAAACAGTCTTTAACTTTGACTTGGAACAATTTTTTGGAGCAATAGAACACAACCAGTACTAGAGACGTATCTATCTACTTTCGATTTTTGGCAAAGGACGTACTATCTGATTATATTTTTATGTTTTGTCTCTGTACTACACAGGTGAGAAAGCAGGTACAGAAAGGTATCGGGAATTTAAGTAAAAAAAAAAAGGAGTTAATGAGTGTCGGGTTTGGCTGCCAACAGTCTATTAACACAGGACCCGATACTTGTCACTAATGGCAGTGAGTGAGTTAAAGTATCTAATATTCCATCCAGCCAATTGTGAAGAAACAAATAGTAATACATATCATGTATTAATCAGTTACAAACTTAAGATAACCTCCATGGATGACATCGTTTACTTCAAAGAAACAAGCTCTATCTTACTTCAACTGCAAAATATTGTCATATGTTTTTGGTTTGTCTGAATGTATCAATGATTTTCTTACTTGTATTAAAAGAAGAGTATGCTGTTGGTTTGACTGAATGTATCAATGACTTTCTTATTTGTATTCAAAGAAGAGTATTTTTTGATTTGTCTTAATGTATCAATAGTTATCTTATTTGCATTCAAAGAAGAGTATGTTTTTTGGTTTGTCTGAATGTAACTGTATCATCAATGATTTTCTTATTTGTATTCAAAGAAGAGTATGTTTTTGGTTTGTCTGAATGTATCAATAGTTTTCTTATTTGTATTCAAAGAAGAGTATGCTGTTGGTTTCTTTGAATGTATCAATGCTTTTCTTATTTGTATTCAAAGAAGAGTATGTTTTGGTTTTGTCTGAACGTATCAATGCATCAATGGTTTTCTTGTATTCAAAGAAGAGTACATGTACTGGTAAGAAAAACAACTGATAATTTGCAAGTGTGGTTTTCACCTCTCAAACAAAACACAAATAAGAAACTAGAACTAGAACTTCATAAGAATGAAAAAGACCATGGAATTTATTTCTGAAACTTCAAGATAAGACAATACAGTCATGTAATTATTGTAATATATATATAATATAAATATATATTATATACATATTCTGATTTTACAAAAGTTTACATTTGTATTTATTTATTTTACCTTTTGCTATTCATTTCATAATGATAATCCATATCTGTATGAATACATCATGAACCTCTACTCAATTTGTTGATATTTTGAAATATCTTTGTGTCAGAACAGTGAACAGTCAGGAGAATCTTTAACTTTGACACAAATAAAAAATGGTGAAGGCTGAGGATATGTGAAGCTTTCATGAGATTTATGCTGAAAATTTTCACCGATTATAAAATACAAATAATAATCAATCATGCTGTTCATGGACAACAATATTGAATAACATGAGAGTTCCTCTAGTCAGCATACATAAAGGCAATAATCACAATCACCTGAATCGCAAGTACACTAAATTATAAATAAATTTTAAAAATTAAAATTAAAAACATGGTTTCATTAAGAAAGATTTTAAAAAGGTTTTTTTTTTTTACTCCTTGATAATTTACTTTTCTTTCTAGATTCAAATCTTGTTTCTAGTTCTTTCCTTCAAGAGAAGATATATCAAAGATATACTCAAATGTGCTTGACAAATTTATGATCACTAATAATAATAATACAAATGGAAGGCATCTGCGAAGGGCTACAACCTGCAATGGACGGATCACATCTTACCAATCAATCAGTCAATCAATATCATTACCTAAAGAAATGAAATACCAGATGAAGAAATATAACTGGGTCAAACCTAGAAAATGTACTAAATTATACAAAGTAGGACTAAGGAGACTTTTCAGTAATACTCTCTTAAACTTAAAAATCTTTCAATGAGATCAGAATTTTTCTTAAAAGAAAAAAAAAATTGAATAAAAGGTGATTTGAATATTTTTAACAAATCCAAACACATCACACTATGTACATGTACATGTATTTCAAATTTAAAGACATGAGTAAAAAAAAATATAGTAAATTTCTTTCCATACCTTCATTTTATTTGAACAGAATTTATAAAATACGAGAAATAAATAAGTTTCACAATTAATATAATAATAGTCATAACTTATCCTGCATCATACCCAGACAAGTATGATCACATGTTACGCCCAACATGGAACGAAATTATGAACAGATTAAAGGAATAACTGAAAAATATAATTTTCCTCAGAAGAGAAGTACCAAATTATAATGCTATAACTCCTTCCTGCTTCATATGAATTATGAATACATTACAAAAGAAGCTATTTTGTACATATTAGGCATCATCCATTGATGATATGTTTACAATAAATTTCTTAGTTTTATTGAGCAAAATTCCCATTCTGACATAAAAAGATTTCAGGGGAATATCAGGTTTTTTCTTTCTTCAGATTATCCTAGTGGTGCTTGGAAAGCACATCAATAGTGAAACCATAGAAAGCAAGGTACACATATTTTGTTAAAGCTAAGCTGTGAAACAGAGTAAGAACAAAATTCCTCTGCAAACTTTATAGGGATAAATTTGAAATAAATCTAGAACAACTTCCTTCATAGAACGGGTACATCTAGACAGATTCAGAGCTAGATATTGAGATCAACTTAATGAGCAATGTCTAAATAATCTAGAAATAGATTTTCATTTTGATAATGAGAATCTTTTGGTTGGCTCAACCTAGATTACCACATCCTGTCTCATAAGATGCAGCTTGCAGGAAAGTGAGTAGCTCTTTTTCTTCCTTGAATGTCATTGAATTTTTGAATCAGTGTTTCTTGAGGTTTAAGTCTTTGCCCCTTTCAAAACATGTCTTCTTACAGGCAACAAACTAGCAGAATGCATTTTTAATAAATTTACATTAAAATTTCACTACTATTACTCATACTATTTCTGCTTTCAAATCACATAGATCTGATAAAATTATGACCTCGGTAAGTTTAAAAAAAAAACTATTTTACATCTACTTGCATTTGCAACGAAAGTGAACAATCACTTTTGAATCTTCAAAACAAAAGAAGAAATGATGCCTTGCTTACACTACAGGGATGAATTTGTTTATTACTTTTAAGAACATCTAGGCTTTAAAATAATAAAATAATTATAAAATTTCACACCAAATATTTTCTCAAATTTTCAGTATGTATAGCTATACAAAACAAGAGAAAAACTGCTAATTTTCCTTGCTCAGCTTAAATTTGAAAACTTCATTTGGATCAAGATATTCTCCAAAATACTTGGTTGGTAAGTCTCTACCGGGTAGTTTTGGTTTGGGAACCTTCTTTTTGAGATCTGCCTTGAAGAGATTTTTCTCATGCTGTGTCGGTCTTCTTCTGTTGATTACAAGTAAAAACAAAGCCAATAGAACAATTTATTTTCAATAGATCTCTCCATATATATCCTATGCACAATAATGATAATGCTGTTGAGATGATACTTATGGTGAAGACCATGCTACTGATGATGATGATACATGTATTAGCAGTACTTGTGCTGATAGTAATATAGTACACTCAAACCTCGTTATACAACCAACTGTGGTGCCACTGGTAACTTGGCATTATAAAGGGGATGGAGTTATAACCACTTTTCAGTACTACTATTACAATGAGGGAGATAATCAATATTTGACTCATCAAGTAGAAGAAAAAACATTCACTGACAAGACGATGTTGGCCTACCGGATGTGAAAAGGCTTTTGTAATATGATATTATAGTAATAGTAGGATTTCCCGATCTCTTACGCAGTTTAGAAAAGAAAAGCTTTCAGTTTGAATGGCATTTTAACTCCCACCCCGAGGGGAAAATAAATTCCTGTCATTTCACATCCTTTTATATTTGAATAAATCAAAAAATCTTTTCACACCTTTTCATGCATGAATGGAATCAAAAACTCTTTTCACATCTTTTCATATGTAACAGTGTGCCCCCTGACGAATGGGTAGACCTGTGTGTGTGTGTGTGTCACCCATCCCCCAGGCCCACAGCCACAGACCCAAATAATATTGTATGGACAGCGACTGCTGAAGGGCTAAGCCTGTAGCCTGGATCAGCAATTGTAAAACAGGTGTCCAGCGCATAATTAGGTCACGTCAACGAGACGTGGGCGCGGGAGTTCTGATTCAGTAGAAAGCATTGTTTTACTATGTGCTTAGCAAAGTGTACTAGTGTGTTGATTGTTTTAGTTTATTTGTGGCTTAAGTAGTAGATTGATGGATGAACGATTAATATTTTTGGATTGGGGAGTCAAAGACCTCATTATTAACATTATTTTCATAACGTTTCTTTTGTAGCCTTTTATTTGAACTATTTTACCAAACTGTTTATGGTCTTAACACCCCTTAGTTCATCTTTAAATGTATTTTGTGTAGAAATTAAAGCAAGTTAGATATTGAAACTTTGTCAGAATATAGCCCATGTTGTCCCCATGCACTGGTATACATTTCATAATGTTGAACCATGCTGTATTTATTGTATTAATATTATGTCACGGCTGGTCTCTCTCTCAGTTGGAATATGGATAGTGTTGGCCGGCGCGTGACTTAGAAGCTTTCTGAGACGTCCGCGCAATGCTATATAAGAGGTCGCCAGGGCGATAGTTTTAGTCATGCAAGCCTATATGACGTTTCTCATCCTCACCTGTCACTCACCCGCATATCACACATACATGGATGAAGCATAAATTTTTTCATATCTATTTATACATGAATGGAATCAAAAACTTACTGGACCATGGGCAAAGGAGATGAATAAGCCGTTGAAGAAACTCTGGTGATAGATCTCTCCACTGGTGCAGGTGCATGAGCCCTTTCATATTCTTCCTTCTCGAATTTCACAAAAGCACAGAGGGCAGGTGACTTCATTTTTAACTAGAAAAAGAAAAAAGCCAAAGATATTGCTCACTCACATAATTGCATACAGATCTGTTAAAAAATCATTTGCGTACTATATCAAGCTTTGTGTTTTTTTAAAATAAATTTTTGGGCAGTTTGACTAATGGCAAGCACATTTGAATGCAAGTCTCTTCGGAGGAGGGGAACAAAGCAAAGCAAGACGCATTCAGTCTTGTGAAACCTTTCAGTTTCAGTAAAATTCACACCTTTACTGTACTGAAAGATCTTAAGCTTATGCACATCTATGGTGCTCGTTGTGTCAAATCAAATATATAAAGTAATGAATTTTATTTAAGACGAATAAAAATTGGGCGAGAAATAATGATTTTATAATAAAAAATAATCTGGGCATAATTTTTTCTTTGAATGTGTAAAATTCACACTTTAGTTATTCCTCTGTCAATTTTAGAGTTTTTATAGCATTATTCTTAACTTTTTAAAATTTGAAATCAATGAGAGTATTGATAATCTTGAAAGCAAAAAGCAAACATTTCAGCCCTTTAGTTTGATTTCCTGTCTCACTAATGATTCTGACTGCCGTCCATTGTTACGTAACCACCTTTGATAGAGGAATTGAAAGGCAAAGACAGTTTATAAATATACTATGCTCTGAGTGGTCAACTTTTCTGGGGGCTGTGGATCCCAAACCAATCAGATCAGAGAATTGAAATTTGAATTGCCAAGAAGCATCAGAGTTTTGGAAGACAATGCAATAGACCTATGAAAATAGACTAGGGCGGAGTTTCACCTCAGAAAACATTGGTGTCTTACGGACTTTAAAACAAAGAGGTCGTTAATTTGCAAGAGTGAAGGTGGAGCCAAATCTCTGACTGAAAAAAAGGAATTTGAACACCAAAGGGTTAAAGTGATTTCAGTGTATATGCTAGTCTTCACTGAAACAAAAAGGATGAATAATAAGAACAAAATTCATTTGTAACCTGCTCTTTCCATCAGTAAAGGATGGCCTCCCCTTTTCGCTGAGTTCATGGGATTGTCACTCTTCTTATTCTCTGCATTGAGATCAGCATTGTGCTGAAGGAGGCAATTGAAGCACTCAGCATGGCCAAACTCAGTGGCATAGTGAGCGGCTGTATTACCATAATCTGGAGAAAAAAAAATATTTTAAATAAAATTTTAAGAATTTTTTTTTTTTTTAAGGCAATAGTGGGATAATGAAACATAAACATAAAAAACCGCACTTAAGTACTGATACATGTGTACATTTGTATAGCTACTCACATAAAACAATTTTTTTATGTATATGTATAAAATAAATATATATAATATATGCTTCATGAAAAATGAACAGCTTACAACTAAACTGGAATACTTTAACTCTAGAGTTACCACTCAAAATAAAAGCTATCATTTCCAATGTGCTTACTGAGAGAGTCAATATCTAGGATAAATGGATTTGATAAATTATTAATTCTGATCCTTTTGAGAGAATGCTTAAAAGTTATTGAGGCATTGTTGGCAATTTAGGGAAGTCATTGGGTGTGTGTGTGTGTGTGTGTATGTGTCATTGTGTGAGTCATAGAGTAAGGGAAAAAAAAACCCAAGACATAGTATATTGGTATCATCTAATTCTGTTCTTTATGAATGTTGTGAAATGTATACCATGTGCAGTGGCACTGACAGAGAGAGAGAGATATTGAATAAAGAAGGCAGTTTTACAAGCAAGACTCCTACTCTCAACATCATTATTCAATCCTTCCAAAATCAGTCTTATATTGTACCATCGGTATTTGTGTATCAATTAAGAACACTACAGTCAACACACAGCTATTTAGCAAGTTTTCATGTAATGCAATATAACAAAATCTTCAGCCACCACTGGGAAAATTCACTACTGCTTGAGGGTCGTTCTCCACAAAAATTAACTAATATCAAAGCAACCAATATCAATTTTGGCAAAAGCTATCAAAGCACCGCCATGCTAAAGCCAAAGTATTAATTGAGCAAAGAAATAATCCGCCAATGGTCAGTTCAATTAGTCATTCATGGATCATGCACATTGTCTGTCTCACACACAGTGCATTTATCAGTAGATGGCCATCCAACCATTGAACTTATCGTATTTCACATGCATATTAGCGGAGAAACTGTCTAAGCGTGTATGTCCCACGATACATACATGGGATACGAGAGTTGTCCTTAAAATGATCAAATGCATTTTTCTTTTGTATCTTTATTAATATTGGAGGCCTTGAACCAATAGAACAGATCGTTTTACACACAGCATCTGAACAAAGATTTCAGTTTTTCTTCCAAAAAGCATAGCATAGTATTTGCAGCCCTATTCGATGATTTATGACGTTTTTTGCTTTTCCTGAAAAATTACATCAGGCAGATTTGCGTGTCTAGACGGTTTCACCAACGATATAATATAAACTCAAAAGTTCCATGTAAAAGGGACTGCTCTCTTGGAGGCCAGCGGGTATATTGAACAAACATGAAGGAAACTTTTGTTTGAATTGAAATTAATTGTTATAACTAATATCCCTGTGAACTTGCTGAAATTTATGGGAAAAAGTGTAGGATTTTCTTGATCCAAATCTTGCGTTTAAGATGAATATAACCACATATCGCGCATTTCTTCTGCAAAAAACCCTGAGATTGTGAGTTTCTAATTATAAAAGAAAATCTTTTCTTTCCTATAAATTGTTCTTTGCATTAACTTTAGACATGACTATCAGAATTTTCTTCTTCTGTATCTTCGGTGGAAACGGTCTAAACACTTAAGTTAGCCTGACATAGTCTTTCAGATGAAGCAAAAAAACGTCATAAACCATCAAATGCTATAATTGCTTTTTGGAAGAAAAACACAAATATTTGTTTAGGTCATGTGCTTAAGATAAGCTTTCTCGATACAAAGACTCCAATATTTATAAAGACATGATAGAAGCATGCATTTCATCCTTTTTAAGGACAAATCCTCATATCCCATACATCGTGGACTTATTCGTTAACACAGTTTCACCGATGATATGTACTTTTCTATGGTGACAGCATAGAGAAAATTTTAACATACGATCTGGCAATGAGACATCAGCTCCGTTTTCCAACAACCAGTGAAGCACATTTACTGATCCGTGCTGGGCAGCCTGTGGATATTTCATACACAAACAAAATAGGAAAACACATCATTATAGTGTAAAAAGCAAGCATAAAAAATCAATAAAGACTTTTTTTCTATGTTATTATATTACTACAATGGATAACAATTATAAATTGGGAAGAAAGCCATTCAAAAGTGGAAAGAAACAGAAATTGGTGTAAAAGACATTTATATTTGACTTGAGTCCAGTCAAAACAGTTTTGATAAAACTGACTTGGAATTTTCCACATGACACGAAGATCTGTTGCAATATTTCTACGAACATAGACAAAGCTGTGCAACATCAACTTATCTTTCATTGTTTCAATTTCCTTATATTTGAGTAATAGAAGTGTCAATGTCATGATAGGATAAAATATGGTAATGTTTATTTCTTCAGTTTACTATTCAAATCTTTACATTAATTAACTAACTTGTACAAACAGAACATGATTATCTTATTCTGTGATAGTACTGATAGTCTTTTCCTAATAAAACTTTGATTTGATTTGGTTTATCCACAACTAAGGTGATCTCAGGGGGGTTTTGTAGGATTTTACTTTTGTGAACTGCATTATGAAGCAGCAAAAGTATCTTTAATGTGTACAGAGTGTTGTGATCTGCTCACAGGACCTCCCTCTTTAATCGTCCGTCTCTGATGGGACTGGGTGTCGATCCAGCTACCGGGACCGGGGGGGGGAGGGGTCGACAGGAAATATTTTCAACCATCGCGAGGCTTGTCCCAGTCTTTGGGTTGAGAGGGCAACACATTGCCTCTGGGCTACCTGGTCTCTCCCCCTCCCCCAGTGGCTCAAACAATACCACTGTAGTCGCCCACAGTTAGTTTCCAATTAAAAACTCACAATGTGAGAGCAAGCTCCCTTCCCCTGTGGAGCATCAATGGCTGTTCTTGCTTCACCAGGTACTTCAGGCAGTTGACTTTATGACCAGGCAGCCAAATGACCGGCAAGGTAAGTGTTGCTGTCCCCGACTGTCGTGTCACAGTCTCTCTCCACGAGCACACCACTGACTCCAAACCTTTAAAAAAAATGGATAAAACAGACAAACATGTTTTAAAATTTTATTAAGATGGATTGGGGGCCTAATCTAGATTTGGCACTGAAGGGGAGGGAACCCCTTTACCCAATATGTAAAGATAGGGTCTCCCGATCGTAGGAATAGAGCTGCAGGTTTCAATAACCACGGCCTGGCCTACTCAGGCATGTAGGTGACAATGGTTGCATTTCAACAGCTCTCTTGGAGCTCAAACGCCCCATGCCCAATGTAGAAAAGAGAGATGGAGTACTGAACAACTTGCAAGAATATGAAAATAATAGGAAAATTATAAAACATTTTAAGAGTTTTTAAAAAAAACAACACAAACACTGTTTTTGTTTGCTTTTGTTTTGCAGGTATTGTTTACCGTCTATCTGAAATCACGGATACCAACAGGTGTGAGCGGAAATATCCAAATTTAAGTGTAGCGAATAGGCGCGTGACTGTGACAAGCTAGTGCATAATTTCATGCAAGGATTGCATTACGTTTAGGAAACGACAGAGAAGCATTGGTTTCATCACAATCACAAATATCTTCTTTAACCATAGAACTGTAACAAAATTTTGCGATTGAACAGAAAAAATGACAATGGAATAGCTAAATCAGAAATACATTGCTAAAACAAAGGTAAAAGAGCAAAAGGGAAAGTGGGAAGAAGGTAATAAAAGAGGCATTAAAAAACAAATTTAACTTTCATGGAAAGAAACAGAAAAATACCAGTACAGGACACCTGGAGAAAAAATCATATCGAGCATCTAAACCTGTACACCAGAAAGTAGAATGGAAACTGATAAAGAACTTTTAAAGAAAAGAAAGAAAGAAAGAAAGAAGATAGAGGCAAACTTCATGCAAAAATCAAATTGTAGCGTGTTAGAAAAATCAACTCCTTTTACACGCCGTGTAGAAGACACAAACGAACTCGCGCAGGTGTGTGTTCAAGCAACGTGCGGATAATGGATGGGCTCACAGTATTGGTGTATATGCATATTATATATGTAAATATGGATTTAAAGATGGATTTATAGTCCGCATCCCCTCACAAGTGCAAACTCCCTAGCTGTACATCATATATCCCCCAGCATGCCATTTCATTCAAGAAGTTCTTCTGAACTCCCAGGGGAGTATACAGTACACAAGGCTTTTCGTACTAACACTCTGGCAGATCTTTCTCTACCTGTGCCGGGTATTCACTGACTTTACTAGAGAGAGAGAGAGAGAGAGAGAGAGAGAGAGAGAGAGAGAGAGAGAGAGAGAGAGAGAGAGAGAGAGAGAGAGAGAGAGAGAGAGAGAGGAGAGAGAGAGAGAGAGAGAGAGAGGCGAGAGAGAGAGAGAGAGAGAGAGAGAGAGAGAGAGAGAGAGAGAGAGAGAGAGAGAGAGAGAGAGAGAGAGAGAGGAGAGAGAGACAGAGAGAGAGAGAGAGAGAGAGAGAGAGAGAGAGAGAGAGAGAGAGAGAGAGAGAGAGAGAGAGAGAGAGAGAAGACGAGAGAGAGAGAGAGAGAGAGAGAGAGAGAGAGAGAGAGAGAGAGAGAGAGAGAGAGAGAGAGCAGACAGAGAGAGAGAGAGAGAGAGAGAGAGAGAGAGGAGAGAGAGAGAGAGAGAGAGCGAGAGAGAGAGAGAGAGAGAGATAGACAGACAGACAGCAGAGACAGACAGACAGAGGATAATTCTGCAAAGTGGCTCTAGAGACAGAAAAAAAACAGAAACAAACCAAATTCCCCAACAACCAAGAACAGAAAACAATGCCATCATTAATGAATGACAGCAAAACAGAGCAGGAACGAACAGACAGACAGAGACAGACAGACGAGGGATAATTCCTAAAAGTGACTCACAACATATAAACCCAACACAACAGAAAAAAAGCCTTTAAATAGACCCCCAAAAATGAATGACAGCAAAAACAACAAAACAACAACAACAAAACACAAAAAACCCAACAAAACAACAACAACAAAAAAACAACAAACAACAAAACAAAAACAAACAAGCAAAACAAAACAAAAAAAACTCCAAACAAACAAACAAAAAACCCCCAATAAGCAAGGGAACATGAATGTAACCTTATTTGACCCCAGGAACCTTTTTGAGGTGGGGTGGGGTGGGGGTGGAAGATAACACTCTCGCAACTGCTGTAGGAAATGAATAAAATTAATGTCCTTTTAACCCACCATTTTGGTTGTTTGTAATATTAATTGTTTTACAGAGGTAATACTAGTACATTTATTAATCCCTATCAACCTTTTGGCCTTCAACTTCAGTTCTGGAGGCCAACGTTTTTCAACTTGTCCGCCTTTGAAATGTTGGAAACATTTATAATAATACCTAACCCTTATAATACGTATTGAAATCTTAATTGTAGTCCATATTCATATCCTCTAGGTTCAATGCCCAGGCCAAAAACTCAGTGCAACAGAGCCTGTACAAAAGTCAAACTTAAAATCAATAGAGCCAAACAAGAGACAAAGTTTAAATGCAGTGGCCTTGATCTTCGTCAAAATGGAGCTAGAGCCTGGTCCCTAGTAAACAACCTCTCAGGTGATAACAAATGAACAAACCCTAAACTCCTCAGTACAGATAATAAAATCAACACAGACCAAAAGAAAGCCAGACATTTCAACCGCTACGTTGCCTCTGTAAACAGAGCAGAAAAACTGAGAGGAGGATAAAGAACGCTTGCAACAGTTGAAAAAGAAGGAAAGAGCTCCAACTGTCAGCCTGCCAATATACGAGGAAGACTTCAATCTGCAGAATTTAACCACGCCCTGAAGAAGTTAAGACCAAATAAATCTCCAGGACCAGATAAAGTACGTCATTAGATGATCTGCAAACTAAGTCATAAAAGGAAAACAGTATTATTAAAACTGATCAACATGACATGGTAAGAAAGTGAAATACCCTAATGTCTGAAGGAATGTCATTTAACTCCAATCCTCAAGAAGAACAAACCAGCTAATGAACCCAAGAGCTACAGACCAATATCACTAACATGTATTGAAAAAATGGCTGAAAGAATGATCAACTGTCACCTCTATTGGACCTCTATTGGTATCTTGAAAGCACTAACAGCATTTGTTAAAAACAAGCTGGATTTAAAGCAAACAGCTGTACAGAAGACCTGCTGTTCAGACTAACTCAGTGCATCCATGAGAAGAACAATACTAGCCCTATTTGTTGATCTCAAACAAGCATATGATCGTGTTTAGAGAAGTCTCTTCATCAAAATGATGGAACTGGGAGGAGCTCTACTAATGTATCAAGCGAAAGGTAATGACATAAGACAATATGAAAGCATAGGAACAAAGACGAGACAAATATAAGGAAAAGACAGAAAAAAAAATCCTGGGTGAACAGAAGGGCTTTGGGAAAGACTGGAAGAATTTATACGGAGATATGGCCATCCCATGTAAACAAATGACATCAACCAACTAAACGAAAAGACCAAATCACCATCTTCCGGCTCCGAACACACAACAGACAGCTATACATGCATCTAAACAGAATAAATCCTGAACGTGCACCAGTGTGCCTCTTTGTGACCACCCCGTGAAACTGTGACCCATCACCTTTTTGAATGCCACAAATTGGAAGACCTACACGACAAGCTACTTCAGAGAAACCTGATACTTGGAACACTATTTATGGAACCCATGGAAAACACATGCAGATACCACTACATGGCATTGGGCTGAAGGACAAATTGTGTCTAAGCGCTGCTGGATCCAGTAACAACTCTCTCTCTCTCTCTCTCTCTCTCTCTCTCTCTCTCTCTCTCTCTCTCTCTCTCTCTCTCTCTCTCTCTCTCTCTCTCTCTCTCTCTCACTGTCTCTCTCTGTCTGTCTTTCTCTCTCTGTCTCTCACTCTCCCACTCCTCTCTCTGTCTCTGTCTCTCTCTCTCTCTGTCTCTGTCTCTGTCTCTGTCTCTGTCTCTGTCTCTCTCTCTCTCTCTGTCTGTCTTTCTCTCTCTGTCTCTCCTCTCTCTGTCTCTGTCTCTGTCTCTCTCTCTCTGTCTCTCTCTCTCTCTCTCTCCCTCTCTCTCTCTCTCTCTCTCTCTCTCTCTCTCTCTCTGCCTATTTATCTATCTATCTTTATATAATGGTACCCAGATCGTTGAGCTCCGAAGAGCCCTTGGCTTTCCTCAGTTGGCAAAGGCCAGTTACGGATAGCTGCGTCTCAATTCTATGCCGATGAATATATTGTATATATAAGGAGCCACCCCTTTAAATGTCAAAGATCGATTAGCCCTATCGCTGAGGCAGGTTTGCTGTTGGTCGTCATTGTGGGCTGGGTTCTCCTTACTACATTCGCACATCTCTCACCATGTTCAACATGCTAAGTTTCTACAATAAGTCAAACCAGGCGAAAACAAGATAAAAAATAACGTCAAATTAAGTGTTTATCAAGAACAAAGGCCTCTGATGTTATAATAATATTTCGTCTGTTATTACTTTCTTCTTCATTAGACATAAAGGCAAATCCGTTTGTCTTTACTTTTGGTCCTTAACGTAAAATTTCGAAAGTGGATTTCACGATCTCATCACCGTACCGACGTTTTCGCGTTGAAACGATCAGGTTGAAACAGTTTTTCTTCACTTATGTCTATGTCTATCTTGTACCACTACCTGATTGGGCATAGAGAGCGTTTCTGCTAATTGGCTGACATTACTGACAATGTGTATGTAGTGAGTTTGTAGCCTATTCTATAAGGATCGATTCTATGCTTGCTTGCTGAGGTGACGTTCGATATTCAATCTAATATGTCCAAGCGGTTCAGTTGACATTAGGCCTGTTATTAAATGATCCTGTAGTGTTTATTACATCGAATAAATGAAATTAAGATGTTAATAAACAAATGTTTGTCACAATAATGAATACGTTTTGGATTCAAATTTAGTTGTAGTATTTAATCTCTTACTGGCAGGATGGATATAAGTAGATATAGACGTACCGTGCTCAATACTTTCATTTCAAAGTGACCGAACAAATAGGATAGTAAGTAACACGATACAGTCTACCGAACTACCGACTGTCGACTTTAATCCGACCGCCATGATTAACCCGATTCCGACATTCAATATAATCCGACACACTCATTAACATTGGGAACAAAATACATGTCATACAAATCTCTCGCTGTTCTCTAGACCTATACATTGAACCTATAAGGCATCTGACCTTTTGTTTCTCAACCGAGACAGTCAAGACAACAAGCAAAAAGCCTACGTAAGACTCTAAATCTATCAGTAGTATCAGTGTGTACTGGGACCTGGACATTTGACTCAGCTCACATAAAATCATCAGATTCCACACAAAATCTGTAAACAAAGCAATGTTTACTGTTTCTATGGACGATTCACTCATTGAAGCAGATATGAACTGCATCATGGATCAACCCCAAGCCAAACGGAAGAGAACTGATATTCAGCCCAAGTCAAAGAAAGCCGTCATAAGAGAAGATTAAGCAACCAAGGATCACCCAACAAGGCTTGGTTCATTTTACTAAACAGCAGTTCAGCATTCAAATTGGCAGGTCAACGATAGCTGACATCTTGAAGGAAAAAAGACAAGTGGCTTAATTCACTTGATCCTGATTCGAAAAGGAACATAACTTGTAAACACCCGAAACATGGATGACCTAATAGCAATGCAATTTATACGTGCTGGTCACAGACAACTGATTGTATCTGATGACATTTTGATACTTAAAGCGAGGGAGCTTGGAGAGGAGCTTGGCATAGGTGCTGATATCAAGTACAACAGTGGGTGGCTTAAGCGATTTAAACAACGACAAGGTATCAAACAATTTGTGATCCACGAAGAAGCAGAATAGTCAATATGGAGGAAGTGAATGAAAAAGCAGAATAAAACTTCAGTCATTGCTTGACTTATCATCCTAATGATATTTAACTGTAATGAAACTGTTTTATTTTTCAAGATGGATCAACCCGCATCCTAGCAACGGGAGCAATGGCAAAGACGAACCAGCAAAAGCATCATCTTACTGTCATGCTCACTGTGAATGCCAGTGGAACAGATAAAGGAAGCCACTCGTCATTTGGAAAATTAAGCACCCAAATGTTTTGGAATGACATTTGATCCATCGACACTTTGCCACTGGTATTTCAACAAAGGCTTGGATGACAGGAATCATCTTTAATGAATGGCTCCTGGATTTTGATAGAAGATGAAGATGGAAAATCGAAAAATCATGCTTCTTCTCGAAGCGATGCCTGTCTCATGCAGCTTTGCCTTCAACCCTGACAAACATCCATCTTGAATTCCTTCCACCTAGTACAAGTGCAATAGTGCACATTCAGCCGTTGGATGCAGGAGTAATGAAGAACTTTAAAACATTGTATATGGCTACAACTAACGATATTATCTAGAATGTCATGAAGAGCAAGGATGCAGATCTTAACATCATGCGAGCGGTGGAATTCATCCACACAGCATGGAGAAGCATCGAAACAGACATTATCAAAAACTGTTGGCATCATACCGGAATCATGCCACTATTTCAGTCCGATAGTCTAGATGGAAATGCTATGGAAAACATCAACAACATGCCAACCGACACCAATACAAAGAACGAGGTTCAAGCTCTTCTAAACAATCTTCCATTTGACACCATAAGTGCTGATGAATTCATCAATGTCGATGAAACGCTTACAGATGATGACATCATGGCCTTGGTCAATAGAAGTACATCTTCATGGCTTGAGGATCTTGAAGATTCAGGGACTTCCACTAACAACAGTGACCATTGCAGAAGCTAGGGCTGCAATTGAAACATTTAAATTGTTTATGCTTCAAAATCCTGATATTTACAGCATCGACGACATCGACAACCTGAGCAGGATGAAAACTGGCATTTCCTCTTATCTTAAAAGGAAACCTACTCAGTCATTTATCACCAGTTTCTTTAAACCAATTGACAAAAAGTGAAAAAGAAGAAAATGAGGAAGAGAAAAAGAAAAAACACTGCCCTTTTCAGGGCAAACACTTCTAATGCGGCCACTGACAGTGACAGTCAGTGACAGTCCTGGGCCTGTGCAAACGCAGAGGGGAAATGTAAATTTCTATTTTGATGCACCAAAGTCAGGGGGACTGGAATCTCACCTACGGTTGAAAAAAATTTCTTGAGTTTTTTTTAACAAAATCTACCCCCTGGTCCAGGTAGGTGGATTGACACCTAGTCCCCCGGAGACGGACAATAAAAGGAGGTGCCGTGCAGATTACAACACTCTGTGCATGTTAAAGATACCTTGTCTGTTTACAGGGCAGTCCGGGCAAAATTAATAAATCCTACAAAACCCCCGAAATCACCTTAGTTGTGGATGTGGGTAATTTAAATCAAGTAAAAAAAAACAAAAGTCAAGTTTTCTTTCCTTACTTAAATAATACTCTTACAATTACAATCTACAAATATTATAATAAAACGTTAACAACCCTTTTATATGGAACGCGATAGGAAGCTTATTTATTAATATTATTATTGAACTTTTGTTTATCCGCCTGGGAGGACACTGCAACAGCGAGTTTAGGAATAAATTTGACAAAGTCAGTCAATATCAGTGTAGCAGAGAAGGAAAAGTATGCAACTGAAATCAACTTTTTAAATTATATTTAACTAATTTAGGGTCTTTTGAAGCAAGGAAATAAATGTCATAGAAAAAAACACCTACATTCCTAAAATTCATTAATGTCCAAATCAAATAAATTCTAAAGCGGTGGCTATCAATCCCCCAGACACTAAGAAGAAAAATTTTAATCATTTTTGCCATATGGAATAAAAATATTAAATTTAAATATTAAATCCTGTGGTTGTCATGGTGTGTCTTAAATAATAATAAATGCATAATAATAATGATATGATGTATATTTAAATTGAATGGTACTATTTGTGTTTATCTGTCTGCACATACCTTTTATAAACCTTAAAAAAGAAAATTTACATACCATTTACCATATATAAAAAAAAAATCATATATCTCTATTACTATTAAATTTTTATTGCATTTTTAAGAACACTAATTTTAAAAATACAACATTTATTTGAACGTTTGTCTTTAAAAGGCTAAATTATTTTTAACTGTTAATGTACATTAATCCATGGCTCTTATAAATATAGGGTCTTTATAATACTATAAATAATTGAATTAAGTATATTTCCTTGTCATAGTTTAGTATTTTAAGAATGTCATGTAAAAAAATTCCCTGGAAGGGATGAATATAACATTATTATTATTATTTTTATTAAGTAGAAATTTATAAGAGGTAGACCACATTTGACTAGAATCACAACAGTAGACTGCACACAAGACTGGCACCAAATACACATATACATACATACAAAGGCGCAGCATATTACATTCCAGGTGATACAAGTATGATTATTAATATTAGATCAAGTCAGAAGTGATACTGAGGTTATAGTGTATACAAGTAGATGTGAACCAGACTATTTCCAACTTTCAGCACATAATCTGTCCAAAACGGCGGTTTAGGTGAATGAAAATTCCTACTCAAAACAGAAACAATGAAATGTTTAATAATTAAACGTCATTTTTGATAAAACGATTCCTCAAACTAAACGATTATGGGATGATGTATATATAATCATGACTTTTATTCTCAATGGCCTGGCAACAGAGCCTTTGGCAAACAAAGAATGACCAACTTAGAATTAATACAGATATATGTGTGCAGTAGTGTTGGGCGATATCAATAATTTTGATATTGATACGATACAATAATTTTAACGAGAAAATATTTATATTCTTCGATACAGTAGTCTCCGTCAAATTGCACGATTTGCCATAAAATATAATGCATGTCTTTTTCATGCAACCGAATTTTACAACGCTAATTACCCCCTTAAACTTAAAATGCAACAACGGCTGGCTCCACTTCGCCAAGATGCAACTAATTTTTGTAAGTGTCTTCAATTTGTTGTATTTAAAGAGCTAATTCCTGTGAAAAATAAACTTGATGACCTCTTCACTATGCCTCGTCACAGTGACAAAATCTCTCATGCATGTGTGTCTGTGTGTGGCATCTGAATCTTTGTTAACCATGTGTGTAGTCTTGGCTGTCTTGACTCTGGTCACCCTAGCCCACCCCTTCTCTCCCTGACTTGATAGGTCTGCCAGACAGACCGTCCGATAGTCTCTCTCTCTATCTCTAATCTCTTTGATCACGGTAGAAAATCAGGAGTCTTGTGTCACTTTTACCCATTGGGATCGTACTCTGTAAGACACACATGATATCCAATAAAAAAATACTATTGCGAATGTAATGAGTTGGCCCTGACTCTGTCAACATGCACCTTCGCCAAAATGCAAGATTTGTTTGTCACCCGTGGACCGTGCGTTTTGGCGGAGACTGCTGTATCAGCATAATTATATCGAAAATCGATAGATAATTTCGGTAATGTGCCCAAAACAGACATTTTTTCTTTTGGTTTTGAGAGGTTAGAAAGGGTGTTATTCAGTTGGATTTGTTTCCATTTGCTCAGTTATTTGGATTAGGATGACAACATGTTCATTGGATCTTTATTGGGTTACACTTATCTCTATAGAAACGAAACAAACAGAAAATTATAATCATAATCATTTAATTGACACATGAACAAACACATTCTTTTAATATTTTATTAATAATTGATTAGAAAAAAGACTAAAAATAATACTCTTCCTATCAATATTTTAATTAAACATGCAGTAACCATTATTGAAATAGAAATGAACTGAAATATCGTTAAGGCCAAGAACCAAATTGATGTTTTGGCTTGAGATCACCCACTGACTTTTGGAGAATAGCTTTTTTAGCCAATTTTAAGAGCTTCTTCTAACATTTCAATTTTTTAAATTATCTTTTGCCATTTGTCTCAGTTTTACTTTGTGTCTCTGAAAGAAACATTGAAATATTGATATTATGTTTCAATGTCGATATGATCTGATTTTCAGGACATAATGATATTCGATACAATATGTCCAACACTAATATATAGGTGCTGTACAGTCGACTCCACTTTTGTCCAAAGAAGGCTTTTAATTTCCATTTTTCATTTTACAAAAATACATTTAGTACCAGTAACAAATATACCGTTCAAAACACTGTCCACTCACACCACCATATAACACAATTTAACATAATACAACCATGATTAATATTCACACCCACACAACACAAATCTCAATCCTCCTCTCAATCGCCCATTATCACGCCAGCACAGAACATGACAAACATACCACAAACGCACAAATATTCCACAGGCTCATTTCCTAGAGCGGACACGGCCAGAGACAAAATGGTGAAATAAAAATTACAACTTAAATAAATAATCCCTGACCAAAGGAAAATTTGTTCAGACTTATATGCCAATGTTCTTACCTCCAAACTGAGCAGCATAATGTGTAACGGCGTTCTTCCCAGTTCACATTGACAGTCTAAATCAACTCCGTGATCGAAAAGAAGTCGTAAATTTTAGTGTGGTTTCGCGTGGCAGCAAGATGAGCAGATTGCCTCCCCTTGTGATCCTCTGCCACAAGATTTGCCCCTGGCAAATTGACAGAGAGATATTACAATAAACTTGGATGGTTTTAAAGCTATGTAAATGCAATGAAACTAATGAAAGACAAAAGAATTGTTAGGAAGACCTGAAATAAAGTGAGTTACAGTGTACATCTACTATAGTGAAAAAAGACATGAAAAAAAGCATGATGGTGAAAGCTTTGTTTGATTTTTAATTTTTTATACCCGTTCACCATATGCAGTGATATCAGGTGAATTAAGAAGAAACACCAAGAAGGAAAGACAAGTTAAAGTTGTTTGTTGGACGCCGACTGTGGCGATTACATTCACATCTATTTTATTCCAATGTGCGTAATGTGTATTTTATAGATCATTGCGAACTAAGATGATGTGCCTTTATGAGGACAATAAAAGTTTTATTAAATTGAAATGCAAGAGTGAAAGGAAAGAAGTAGGACTTAAACTATGTTATTATGAATATTTGCACCATTACTTCCTATCATTTTTGCCTTTGATTAAAAAAATCTTAGTAAACCAAACACATTTACAAATAAACATACATACAAAAAACAAAAGAAAACAAAAATTTGAGTAGACCTAACAAAAGAAACAACTTTGATACAAGACAACTTCAAATAAACTGTAATGAAAAATTTTCAACAAACCTCGTTCTGCCAAAATTTTGAGAGATTTCGTTTCTCCATTAAAGGCTGCAAGGTGTACGGCAGTTTGACCATTCTTGTCAGTTATATTTAATTCTGTCATTTCATTGCTTAGCAGATTAACGCAGTCAACATGGCCTCAATGCAAGCCTCATGCAGAGGTATTCGTTGGCTGGCACTTTTAACGGTTGGATCTGCACCTGCCTGTGGTAAGAATCATAATATACAAAATGATCCCACTCGTAGTTAGAGCTCAGATTAAATTAATATGTAAAGTAAATAGTGCTCAATAGTGCCAAAAACTTAATAACAATGTACTTTTCAAAAATTGCTTGCATAGCTTTTAATCTAGAATGAAACTCATATAAGAACAAAGAGTATGTCATCATTTAGATTAAAATTGTCATGGAAAAACACAAAATATGTCACACAGTAAACCTTTATTTTTGTAACAGTTTTCACTGGAAACAATTTTGTTCGCAGTTATAGTCATTGGCACAATAAATGAAGAAACTACATTTTCAGCCACAGTTTACTAGTCCGAGTCTGAAATGCTTATGTTTAGTGTGGTGAAATAAATTCTATTGAATTGCATGAAAATTCACACAATGCATTTTCCAATAGGCTTTATCTATCTACTTACTCTTAACCCTTGCCTGAAATGAAAATAAAAATACCCAAAACACTACCACTGCTAAAAATAAATATCAATGTTCAATATCTCGAAATGCTGTGACATGGGTCTGGTGTTTTGTCTTTTCTTTATTGTTTAGTTTATACTTGAATTTAATTTATGAGTTTGATAAATGAGAGAAGCCTACTCATCCCAGAAATTTAGATCATAGCAACAACAAAAACAACCCAAATTAGGATTTTTTTAAATTTCACTCTTACATCGAAGGGAGCTCAGCAACAACATATGTCTGACCATAAGTCGCTGCAACTGACAAAGCACTTCTTCCAAAACCCTCTCGTGTTGCCAGTGTGTCAGGCTTGAGTTTTTGTTCCATTAAGAGACGCCTAACCGTTTCAGCATCTCCTTGTTCGGTGGCGGTCATCAGCTCATCTTTAACTTCTATGAATTGATACAAAAAGGAGCATATGATACTTTCTTTCAGAAGTTATATTATAGATCTATTTAAACGATAAGCATGAATTACCAAGTCAATATATTTGCCCATCATGGTGTCACTTCTAAATGCAAATTGGCATCAAAGCATGCAAAACCATGTTGGAAAGATATACCTTGGAGAATTTTCATAGCTTTAGCTTTACAGCTAAACATCAGAGAAAATCTAATCATTTACCTTTTGTTACATTAAAACGAAAATCAAATAGAACAATGTAATGAGTTGCAGTACAATAGTTTTTTTCTCATGTTAACTCGACTCCAAATATAAAGATTGATGAAAATATTAAATGCCAAAAATACAGGTAAATCTAAAAGTAAAAAGTAAAACAGTTCTAAATGTAACACAGTTGAATACAAATCATACAATAGTTAAGAAGATACATAGGAATATAATTAATGCTTCATTTAGCTCCAAACATTTATAACTTTATGATAAAATAACATATAGTACATGTAGTCCTATAAAATAAAGTAAATTGTGCCATCTTATTCTTAGCAAAGCATGACAAGAGGTGAAAGCTTCTTGTCGTAAAATAACTTTAACATGACTATCTGAAAGTATTAGTATTGGTATTAGCATTTGAATGTGACAACAACACGCTCACATGCATGCATACACATCAAAAATATTCCTCTTGCTATCAAAATTAAATGCAGCATACAACACATGCAAATGCTTTGTCAAAATTTGGCATGGCGGACAATTTTACTTTCTCTGATTGAAATATTGATGATAGACTCAAAAAGAATCTAAATGAAATTAAAAAGTTTAACCCCTATATTACCAAAATATATTTAATACAATTGCATCTCCATATTTCGGGCATAGAAATATTAAAACTCCTCCTTCCTCTACCCAAAAACAAAGTTGGAAAAAAAACCCCAAAATACCAACAAAATCAAGTAAAAAAATGCCCAGAAAAATTAAAAACTAAAACTGAAAAAAAGAGGACAATTTGGGAAGATTTTGTAGTTTTGTTCACCTCAACAACGACAATAATATCACAATCACGTAATTTGCATGTTGTTGATATGAATGAAATATATTATTTTTAGAAATTTAGCATTCCCATATTTTATTTAGTGAACTGTAGATGAAGATACAATATATCAATACTGGGTAATAAAATGTAAAATTAATAAATATATGCCTAGACAGAAAAAGACAAACATGCAAATTGTGAAAAGAAAATTGGTGATGAAACGACTAGGCCTAATTACAATTTAGAATCATTACCACTTGGATTTGTAAGTACTTTATACATTCATTGTAATCTGAGAAAAGATGAGCCAAGAGCAGGGCAATTCAGACAAACAATACAAGCATAAATATGAAATTTTCATATAACTTATCAAACAACAAAAAGATCATCAATTCTAAAGATTATAAAAGAAGCAAAATACTTATTTAGATCTTATAAAGATATCTAAAAGTTTGCTTGAGCTTTCTCATAACGAACTTAATAAAAATAATGAATACATTTTAAGCTACATGTAGATTCAAACTCAGGGTGCCCAAGGCTAAAGCATACTATGTCACAAACTTCCTTTCATACTGAAATTTTTAAACAAAGTTAAATAATACTTATACTGGTTTTTTTAGACTCAGAGGCTAAGCATCAAAAATAGATTGAAGGATGAAACCTGTACTGTTATTGGTAATTCACAATGTCAAAGCTACTGACCACCCCTGACAGTTTGAGTTCTAAACCACCTTTACCTGTCAGCACAACAGAAATATACTCATAAAATTTCTTCAATAAATTGAATGTGGCTGCAACTTTTATGACAAATATATCATTTGCCGGTAAAGACCAGAGCCTGATTCTATGTTGTCAGAACCATACATGGGTCAGTGAATGTAAATTTATTCTCTTCTGAAACGTCCCAAGCACTTAAAATAATTTCATTTGCTTTGTCAACCTCAGTGCCAGATGACATGTTCGACGGTATAAGACAGATAGTCAACATCAAACTTCATATCAATGAGAGGGTCATCACAGACAAATAGAAGAATTCCTTCTGGACATCATAAAAAAAGTAGAGGGTCATCCAACATCATGGGTCAGTCCAATTGTTGTCGTTCAAGGAAACCAAATGGTTTTCTACATTTGTGTGGACATACGTACATGTGAGAAGCTAAGAAAGCTATTCAAAGAGAAAAATATTCCAATGCCAACAATTGAGGACCTTATAATTATATAAATCAACTTATCAGATCAAAAGTCTTCAGCAAGATAGATCTGACCAATGCTTTCCATCAGTTAGAGCTCGATGAGAAGGGCCCTACATCACAACTTTCTGCATTCATGTAGGACTACGGAAGTATAAATGGTTATTCTTTGGAATCAATTCAGCACCTGAAATGTTTTAACTCACCATGAGTAATCTGTTACACAACATACCAGGAGCTACAAACTTCATCGATGACAATATAGTGTTTGGTCCAACAAAAGAAATTCATGACCGAACCTGAAGGTAACACTGGAACAACTGAGGAAGTATGGAGTCAAACTTCACAAAGAAAAGTGTCGATTTCCTGTCACTAAATTAAAGTTCTTAGGCACGTTTTTGGCAAAGGTGGTATTTCACCAGAAGCCCTCAAAGTGAAAGATATCAATGATGCAGCAACACCAATTCAGTAGCTGAACTTAGCTTGTTCTTGAGAATGAATCAATATGTATTGCGATTTATCAAGAACTATTCATCCATTTAAAAACCCTTACCCTTATAAACTAAAAAAAATCAGAATGGATCTGGGAAAAGCTCAAAAGAAAGCTTTCGACAAGCTTACATTAGCTCTTACTCAAGAAGATGTCATGGCTTACTTCGATCCCAAAAAGAAGACTGGATATCATTGTTGATGCTAGCCCAAAAGATCTTGATGTAATCCTCTCACAGGATGAACCTGTTGTATGCAATGCTGGTAGGGAACTTACTGATGATGTGGAAAAAAGAAACTCACAAACCGGCAGGGGAATGATACTTCAGTCAGATTTGGGGAACAACATTTTCACTTGTATCTATATGGTGCTAATTTTTCCATCACCACGGATCACAAACCACTTATTGGCATATTAATGAACACTACAGACCATGTACAGACAGAATTAACTGGGGGAAATTACATCTGATGACATATGAATTCAAATTGATATGGATAAACCGGGCGGCGGCTAACTCAATCCTGCCGATTTCCTGAGCAGACCCCTCTGTGATAAAGCCTCTAAGGATAATGCTGGAGAAGCTTATATTTAACAGACAAGCATGTTACACCTCCGGATGATACCAAGTACGATTTTTAGATTGGGTCAGTATTCGATAGAGAGGTTCACGTAGGTAAGCGTGAACGTACTATTCCAACTTTATAATTATAAAACTTGTTTAAAATGGCTTACATGAATAAAAATTCTACTAAAAACGGGATATAATGAAATTTTCAATAATTAAACGTCACTTTTGGTAGAAAACATCCTCCTAAATGAAAACGGATCTTGGGATCATTTGGAATCTACACATGCAAAATATGGTTACATTAGCGATTACAACGAGCCTTTGGCAAACAAAGAATGACCAACACAGAATTATATATATATATATAGATACATCGCAACCATATCAACGCAGTGCGCTTTTATCATTTCAGGAGGTACAACTGAGAAGGTGATAACCGCAATTCAGACTAGAGTTTGGCACAGATAGCTCTGTCACATTTTGCAAATGTCACGATGAACATTCTTTTTACAACGAGTTGCCCTAAGACAGAATAGGTTAGTTATACCCCTACAGCCCTCAGAAAGACAGTTGTTGCCTTAGCACTTTCATCTCATCAAGGCATAGTTAAGACTAAACAATTGATTCATGAGAAAATATGGTTTCCGGGGATCGACAAAATGGTATCACATGCAGGTAGATAAACAAGAGAGTCATTGAAAATGATATCTCTCCTCAACGTCCATGGGATGAATTATCCTTCGATTTTGCAGGACTGTTCCCATTAGGAGAATATCTTTAATTTTGGTTGAAATCATTACATCTATTACACCTCCTTCCTTTCCATTTGATCAATGTTTCTTTTTAAAACAATTTCATTGCAACTGAAGGATTTCTGTAATCGGGTACATCCAAGGGACATAATTGATATAAAAAGTTGGGGCTCAGGTTTTTTTGGGGAGAGGGGGAGTAAAGAAAGAAACTCTTTTTGAGACGTTCCTTCCAGTTGCAGCCCTATTTCGTTATTATTTGAGATGAGTTTTGGTCATTTTCGTCAATCTGACACAATGAGAGACTCAAGATAGTGGACTGTTTATTTGAATATGAGCAGTTCAAATGTCAATGACAACGAATAGCCAAATAGTGACATGTCTGACTGGGATCAACCATTGATTTGAAAGAATCTGAAGTTTCTTTTGCTTATATATTGACCATATTTCTTAACATGAAACTCAACAGAGTTGACTCTCTTGCATAATACTGCATAGATATATATAGAATAGATACAGTGTATGATGATTATGATAATGCTTTCACAAAAATCTCTGAACTGGTCATGATATGACATGACTTTTACCATATGCCATGACTCATTACATTGATTGATTGACTTATACACTTCTAGTATACTATACTGTGAAATGACAACCTTGGATCTAGATTTAGATCTAGATCTAGATATAAGATCCAACTAACTGAAAATTCAGTTTTACTCTACTCTACTGTCTCTCCATGTTCGAAATGTTCATGCATATTAATTTTACAAGATAATATCACTTTGTAACATCAAGAAAAGTAAGTAAGCTAAAATCTTATCTGATCAAACTCGCTTACCTTCGGGAGGAGACTTTGGCGTAGATCTTACACTACTCACAGAACGGCTCATGATAGTGGTATCCACTGTGGTGTCAGCCATTTTGTTTGTTTATATACGAAAACAGTGATGTCTCAAGGTCGTAATGTATCCAGGCAAAATTTCATCATCGCCATAAGAAATCCAGGTGACTTCGATTTCGTCAATGTTGCTATGTTGGATCAGGCGCAATAACGAAAATCATAATACATTCAAGGAAAGAAAGAGATCTAGATTATTTCATCTGACGAATGCAACATCTTTTTCAATTCTCATTTATTGATTTCTTTCTTTCTTTTACCATGTAAACAACTACAAAAATAACGACATGTATTCATATAAACGATGAAATCAATCAGTGGTAAGAACGCAGACAAGATTGCTCATAATTCATTATTTTCACGTTTATTATTTTGAATAAAGCATGATCACACTTACTAATTGTTGCATTTCAGTAGATCTAAATAAAGGAATAACAAAATTGAATGATACAAACATTACAATGAAACATAAATTGAACAGTTTAAGAAGTTTTCTTGTTGTTGGACCACACATTTTAATTTCGTTTTGATTTTTTTTGATACGGTGCCAAATTAAATGTACAAATAGAGTTTACATTAAGGGAGAAAGACAACTAAACCATTAGATCTATATATGCATATAAAGTATCCAAAGTTGTTATACTTACTTTTATAACATCATCAAGAGGTCAGCACGTCATGACTTTTACCTTTACCTCTCTTCATTTTACTTACGTTACTTGCCGAAAGTAGAATTTTGTTAGCTAAATACGACATTGTCGTTCATGTGTCTCAACATTTTGGTCTCATACGTGACAGACATACCTTCATGTAGCGCCGGCTCTTACACTCGAGTCGTTACACGTAAGTTAATGATGATTTTTTTAACATTGTATTTGTTGTATGGCAAAGAAAAATATATAGTTAAAGGTAACATTTAATTGAAAAATGGTTTCATTTCAAGTTCATCGACATTTAGAATCTAACACGCAGATCTAGACGATCTAGATCCAGTTACCGTAGTTTACATGAATCGACTCTAAAATCTAAACAATGATTTTTTACTTAGAATCTAGTAGGGCCTAGATCTAGATTCTAATTATAGGCCCTTGCTCTCACTTTCGATTAATCCCTAGATTCTAAAAATTACTGAGCGTTAACTTTTAAATGAATTCAGATTTTGATATAGATCTAGATTTAGATCTAGATTCTAGTCTTAGCATTATCTAAGATCTGTGCTTTGTCTGATATGCCAGGACATAGAATCTAGTTTTATAGATTCTAAATTAATTTGCGAAGAGCAGCAGCCAGCACTATTCACCAATAATGATGAATTGACCTCGGCACTGTTTGTCATTAATGGCGAATGGACATCAGCATTATTCCGAACTGAGGATCATGAGGTCCTGCTCCCCCACTGTGTTCCTTGGGAATGACAATTGGCATGCATTTTCCCACTTAACTCAGGTAAATGGGTACAAGCACTAGCTTGGGAGTAAAAACTCAGCCAGACTACATCTCGTCCAGGAGGAGATTCTTATCACCTGGTCGGCTTCACGCTATTAATTGACACCAGGACAAGCTCAGGCTCTACGTGTTGTAACGGCTCCTGAAGGAACTTTATTTAGTATAATACCTTGATATTATTTGACAATATTAAATTTCCCTGGTTCTCACAAATTATTGATGACTAGTGAACGAGAACACAGATTCATAACTCTCTCTCTCTCTCTCTCACACACACACACATGCAAACACACACACACACACACACACACTCATCATTAACCACATAAGGAGAAGAGGTGAATAACAAAGCTTGTACAGCAAAACTAAGGTGGTAATTTCTAATACCTACTTTTGATTAGAGGCCTTTCTAGTCTTAATGATTAATGACATTTTGTAAAATTGGAGATACTGTATGTCCTTTTAATTAATTTATTTATAAGCTAAGATTGTGTCTGAGTACTGTTTAGGATTGAGAATATGAATTGTATGGATGTAGTATACGTTATAATATATATATATATATATATATATATATATATATATATATATATATATATATATATATATATATATATATATATATATATATAAAGGGGGAGAAATAGAACTCACTGTTGCCCTTGTATAAGATAAGATATTAAGTTTATTGTCCAAAATGGGGCACATTTTTTTGGTGTTACAATCACAGATAAACTGATTTATAAATAGATCGAGGAGTCGCTGCTTTATGCGTGAAAAACAAGAGGGATGAAGTCAGGCACTAATGCCATTGTCGCCGTAACCATCTTGTATCCAGTTACACTCTTTTCAAAAGGATAGATCTGATCAAAGAACATTAACACATTCATTCCTATTTTCTAAAAATCTTTCTTTCTTATTTTTCTCTTTTTCTTATTTTCTTTCTTTCTCTCTTTTTTTCTCTTTCTACTCTTTCTAATTTTCTTTCTTTCTTTCAGTTTTTCTTTCTTCTACCTTTCTTCTTACCATTCATATTTTTTTCTTTCTTTCTTTTTTTTTTCCTTCCTTCCTTCCTTCTTATTTCTGTTCTTGTTGTCTGTGTTTGTAAAGTTCTTGCTCCTACATAATATACGGATATATAATATAGATCATATATACATGATATAAAACATGTACATATAATATACTATTATGTGTATTATATTATATTGTACTACATATACATAGAAGTATATATATGTCCTTGTATATCATCTGGCTCTTATATATGTGTAGATATTATATATAATCTCTCTCTCTCTCTCTCTCTCTCTCTCTCTCTCTCTCTCTCTCTCTCTCTCTCTCTCTTTCTCTCTCTCTCTCTCTCTTCTCTCTCTCTCTCTCTCCTCTCTCCCTCCTCCCTCCCTCTCTCTCTCTCTCTCTCTCTCTCTCTCTCTCTCTCTCTCTCTCTCTCTCTCTCTCTCTCTAGCTTTCGGAATATCAGTCTGGTTTTTTTAGTCGATATGTTTGCATTCAAAGTTATACATGTACATGTCCTTTTATGCATATTTTACATGATTAATAGTGCTTACAACAGGCTTTTATATACAAGAAATAAGGTGGGGTATGCAATTATTTGTCTTCACTTGATATTAATTTAACACTAAAATGTAAAGACGTATATTGATGGTGTCTGCACAAACCAACCAAGTCCGAAATTTCCAAAACTAGAAAAATAGCTGCATGTATAATGTATGTCTTAACAGAAACTAATGCTAAACTGTATAAAAATAGCAGACGACAGTATCCACTAGAAATGCTTCAAAACGAAGTCGTATCAAACCGGTTAAGTTGGACTTTATTTTTTTTTTATCGGCACAAACAGCTAAGTCAGTTTTCAACTGAATGGGTCAGTCTACTACAACTGGATGGTAAATACAAGCCTCAATACGTATTTGATTCGCAATAAATTGCTTTAACTTCACAAAGAATAGTTAAATTACATGATGATATTTTGCTCAAAGCTTTCTAGTGTTTCTCAGTTAAAATTTGTAAATCTAGGTCACGATTTTAGTTAACCGGTTTGTAATTGTTGAATGCGCATAGCGCTTCATCTTACTAAGACCGTACGAGTTAGAATCATCAGGGGGATAAAGCAAACTAGCTTAAGATTTAATGAGATGATTATCAGAAATAATAGTACTAGTGTAATAGATTTAGAATGTGAGCTACGGTTATGGTTGTGTAGACATAGAAATGTATATATAGACCGTAGATATAGTCTAGATCTAGATTTATACTGTCATATTCTGATAAAACACATGAAAGTCATTTTTGGTGCGAGAATGTTGTTTTTTGTGTGTAGATTTCATTAGATAGATCTATTGGCGATGTGAAACTTTGGGTCTTTAATCATACTGGTTTTTTAGTTAGATAGAAAGAGAGAGAGAGAGACAGACAGACAAACACAGATATATATATGTATATATATAAATATATATATATATATATATATATATATATATATATATATATATATATATATATATATATATATATATATATATATATATATATATATATATATATATATATATATATATATATATATATATATATATATATATATATATATATATATATAGAGAGAGAGAGAGAGAGAGAGAGAGACAGAGAGAGAGAGAGAGAGATGCTGAGAATGAGAGAAAGAAACATACAGAGAGAGAGAGAGATGCTGAGAATGAGAGAAAGAAAACATACAGAGAGAGAGATGCTGAGAATGAGAGAAAGAAACATACAGAGAGAGAGAGAGATGCTGAGAATGACAGAGAGAGAGAGATGAGAGAGATGCTGAGAATGAGAGAGAGAGTGGGGGCAAGGTGTCAGCCTCTATTAAAAGGTCGAGTAAAGCCTCACCCCTGGTCCAGGTAGGTGGATCGACACGTTTTTCCATCAGAAATGACCGATAAAAGGAGGTCCAGTGTGAAAATCACAAGACTGTAAAGCTACACAACCCTGGTTGGTTCCATGGCAGTGGGGCTTCTTCTCTTTATCAGTTCCCATTCTACTTTTCTGTGTGGGTTCAGATGTCCGAGATGATCTTTTCAAGGATGCCCTGTCCTGGCATTTTTTGTTTCCTTTCAAAAAAGTTAAATTTCTTTTTCTTCAATGCCTCTTTTATATGTTCTTCCCACTTTCTCCGAGGTCTGCCTTTTGGTCTTTTACTTAGGGCTTTAGCACTGTATACTGATTTAGCTTTTCTATTGTCATTCATTTTGTTTACATGCCCAAATCATCTCAATTGATTTGTTTCTATCTTAGTTTTATGCCATCTGTTTTGGTTTGATCTCTTATTGTTGTGTTTCTGATTTTGTCTCTTTTAGTTTTCCCTACTACTCTTCTTAGATATTTCATTTCAGCTGCCTGTATTCTACTGTATTCTTACTGTCTAAGGTCCAGGTTTCACTGCCATAGAGGAGAGTAGGACAATAAACTGTATTGTATACTGCCATTTTGGTTTTTGTTGACAATTCTTGTTTACCTACAAATGCCTTTCCTAGATGGTTATATATTGCACTTGCCTTTTGATTCTCTGGCTGATTTCTTCTCTTAGTTTTCCCTCTGAGTTAATCATTACTCCTAGGTAATTGTAGCTTTGAACTTGTTCTAAATTCTCCCTGCCCAATTTAAGATTTTGTGTTTTAACTTCCCTAGTTACTAGCATTGTTTTGGTTTTCTTTGCATTTACTCTCATTCTTCTTTATTTAGTTCATTGTTCATAATGTTGATATCCGACTGAAGGTCACTTTCTGATTTTCCAAACAGAACTAAATCATTAGCAAATGAAAACATTGATACATTTACTGGTTTGAGCTTCCTCATACCTACATTCATTTTCTTCATTTTTGAGGATGCCTTTGCGACTGAATCCATAAATGTGATAAACAAAAGAGGACTTAGGATACAACCCTGTCTTACTCCTATATATCTACACCAAATTCTTCAGATATGTTTCCAGCTACTCTCACTGCACATGTTGGTTTATTGTAAAAACTTTTAATGCCTTCTATTAAAATTTGCTCTACATTGTGTTCTTTTAAGGAATGCCATAGTTCGTCCCTCCTCACAGTGTCAAATGCTTTTTCTAAGTCAATAAAACACAGGTGCAAGTCAATGTTTCTCTCATGAAATTTTTCTATTATTTGTCTAATTGTAAATATGTGATCTTATACACTTCTTCCTGGTCTAAATCCGCTCTGATGCTCTTCAATATGATCCTCTACTCTTTTCCTTAGTCTCATTTCCAGTATCCTGGCATATACTTTTCTTGGAACGCTAAGTAGTGATATCCCTCTATAGTTTGAGCATTCCATAGTTGATCCTTTCTTATGTATTGGTACTACTGTTCCCTTTTTCCAGTCGTCTGGCACCTGTTTGGTCTTCCATGCTTGTTGGCGTATTGCATGTAGTAGTTTGTCTGCCTCTCTCTCTTGGTTTTTAATCATTTCTGGATAAACTTGATCTGCTCCTGGGTCTTTTCCTAATTTCACTTTTCTTATAGCTGTTTGGATTTCTTCCATTGATATATCTACATCTTCAGCTGTCTCCTCTGGATTACTTGATACTCTTACTAATTGATCTTTGCTCCTTGTTTTATACATTCTGGGGGGATTATGTAATTGGTGAAAATGTTTTCTCCATGTTTCCATGATTTGGCTGTCTTCTTTCATTATTTCTCCTTTGGCATTCTTAATTTTCATCTTGGGCATGTTTTGGTCTTTCTCATGCTCTTCAGCCCCCAGAACAGCTTTTGATTACCTTGATAGCTTTCTTGGAGTCTTTGTCCAAACTCTTCCCATTGTTCCTGTTTTGCTTTCCTATCTTCCTCTTTGGCGATAGTTCTTTTATTCACGTAATCTATCCTATCCTCTGGTCTCTTTGTTAGCAAGTATTTCTTCCAGGCATCCTTCTTTTCTTTGATCTTAGTCTTGACATTCTCATTCCACCATGCTGTTATTTTCATATCTCCTTTAATTTGTTTCCTACTACAGACCTCTTCAGTACAACTGACGAGTGTTTCTTTATACATCTGCCACTTTTCTTCTATTGTGCTATCATTCAGATCCACCTGTCTTTCACTGATAAATGTTTTTATCCTAGATTGGTATACTTGTTTTACTACTTTGTTTATTTAGTTCCTCTATTTTGAGTTTAGTAGCTTTCTTCTCTTTCCTTTTCTGTTTGATTTCTTCAGTCAGTAATCTCATTTTGGCAATCACTAAGTGATGATCACTAAATATTTCTGTTCCTCTGTTTACTCTTGCATCCAATGTACTGTAAAAAGGGAGCTGCTAACTATTATTTAGTTTATCATTGATTTTTCACATCTGTCTTCATTTACTCTTGTATATTTGTGTATATCTTTATGAGGAAAACAGGTGTTGGCTATTTTCATGTTATTCTTTAGGCAAAAATCTATTAGTCTCTCTCCATTTGGAGAAGTTGTTGTCACTCCTTCTTTACCTATTACTCCTCCTGACGTTTCTTCATTGTTGCCTACATAAGCATTTAAATTTCCTAAAAGCATTAGTTCCTTTTTTGGATTTAAGATTCTCTGCAGCTATTTGTAAGCGTTTTCGAAGATATCTTCTTCTTCTTTAGTTGCGTCTTCGTTTGGTCCATAATATAAGCTATTAATAATTTAATTTCTCTTCCTTTTGGTTTAATATTTACCTCTAATAGCCGTGGGTTTATAAATTTCCAACTTTCTAGTTACTTTTCATGTCTTTTATGCACTAGGAGGCCTACTCCTGCTCTAGATCTATCTTTGACATCTACATGAGGCCCCTACCAGGCCTTGTTATTTTCTATCAGGGTTAACTCCCTAGCCTTTAGTCATTCAAGACCAGTCTGCAAGGCAACAGGTTGTTATTTTCTGTCAGGGTCAATTCCCTTAGCCTTTAGTCAGCCAAGACCGGCCTGCAAGGCAGCAGGAGACACGTGGAGGGCGGTATCATATACTCCCGTAGAGGTGCCTACCTGTCCACTGCGCGGTATGATTTCTTTGTATCGAAATAGTATGATAAACTTGAAAGCGTTTTATAGTAACAATCTATGGATTATAACCAGACTCCTGAACGTTAATCATTTAATGGAATGCCAAACATCACTGTTGGTTGCCAATAAGATTTAGCCTTTACCTTGGGTGAAATAATAACTTGTTTTGATGGGGCATTTATTTTCCTAACCTCATGCCAAAAGTTCAACGTTGAACCTTGAAAACGGTGACCCCTCCTTTGAATGTGGGTATAGTCAAATGAAAATGAAAGGGCGAATGAAACCAGTTAATTGTTCATTATGTATTAGCAGTTTCCCGTATAGAGACATGGGACATCCGTGGTCACTGCAGCTAGTGGTTCATCAGAGCTTGTCTCACTGAACAAAGCGAAATATGATGAGAGAAAAAGCAAGGGCAATGTTGACATGTTTAAACACTATTATTACTATTATTTAAAAAAATATTATCATTGGGATTTGGGGGCATGTTCTTTGTGATCTTTACTTTAAGTCAATTCGGATCACTGCTACTTTGCTTTTAGTAGGTATATATATTTACGCCAATATCCCTTTGTTAACAAGTAATTCCGACAGATACGGGCCTTTTACCAAGTAAAGGCAGCCATCTGTTACTGCCCTGCTCGGCGTTTTATTGCTCCCTCCTCCCCCACCAACTCCACCCCACTGGACAAGCATACGGTTCATCAAACCTCTATCCGAGTACATGTACTCTCCTATTACTTTCAGACGGTGAGCGAAAGTGGTATCTGGAGTATTACTATAAGCTTACGCTGCCCTACACGTATTCGTATATATTATATCCGATAGGGGGTGGCAGAGCTTTCTTTATCGTCGTACCGGCCGCTCCCATTTTCAATTGTCGCAGTGAGTATTTTATTCTCCATAATGACTAACTCGGTTACTTAGAATTACTGTCCGTATACATACTGCATGACGCAATGAGGCGCCGGTAGCTCAGTCGGTAGAGCGGCTGACTGCCACCCAGGAGGTCTGATTTCGATTTCTATTTTCCCAGTTCGAGTAAATGTTTCTGGCCCTCCTGTCGACCCAGCAGCAAAATGGATAGCTAGGTCTATTCACACTCGGCGGAAGTAAAGGCGGCTTGAAAGCAATGGCAAACTAGCACAAAATGATGGTCGTATGCTTAGAATAAAATCAGACTCTACTCCTCATCACCCTACGCTCAACTCTGAGTATGGGACTTACTTTTAAAAAAAATGTATATACAGACATGCACTATTACTTTTTAATTTGGATATGGTTTTCATTTAATGGTGGTGTTTCATTTTTAGTTTTAAATTCATCATTGCTACCGCCTAGTATCGAATTTATGTTTTGCAGTTTTGCTTTAACACAGTAAAATGAGTGTAGTTTGACTGTCGATGTTTTGAGGATGGATCTGTATTGTGTTTGGCAGTCTGATCTAGTTTTCTTTGCTTAAACTTATCCATGTGGATAGATGTTTGGTTGTTTATAAAGCATTAAAGAAAATCATGGCTGTATTTCCGACTTTATTTACTCCCCTAGGTAAAAGTAAAGTATGCCCCATACTCAGAATGAAGCGTATTGTAATCAGAAGTAAAGTTCTGATTTTTCTAGGCATACGGCGTAATGTGGCAGTTTGCCGTTGCTCTGCACATCGCCTTTACTTTCACCGAGTCTGAATACATCTAGCTACCCATTTCGCTACTGTGTCGACAGGAGGACCCGAAAAAATTGCTCAGGCTTAGAACTCAGGCCTCCTGGGTGTGTAGTCAGACCGATTACCGACTAAGCGGGGGTGGGGGTGGGGAAAGAAAGGGTGTTAGAAGTGTATTTCCCACCTAGCCCACCTCTTCCCTCCTTGGCCTCGCCCCCCCCCCCACCATCCTCATCCTTCACCAGACTTGGTCCAGTGGCATGTTCATTTGGGAACGTCGTTCTGACTGCGGGCCGGGAAATGTTTAAAAGTTTTAGGGTTCAGCGAAATGAACCACATTGTAGGTATTCCACTAACTGAGGAGAGCGGGCCACAATGGCAGTCGGTTCAATTGATCATTGAAATTCATCCTGTCCATCATACGCGAGACAGAATCTGATGTGTGGTCACTTGGGGAACGTTCCGCAGACAGAGAGGATAGAACTTGTTCACTTGGGAGACATCCGTGATTGAAGTGCAGGCGAAAGCGGTCATGATTTGAGCCTGTTCCACCAGCTTGGCCAGTCAGTTCAAGATGGCGGACCACATGTTATTCATAGACCTTGAAAGCAAAGATTCAAGAGAGGAGAGACTCATAGCGTTTCAATGTAAACTGAAGTTGCTGTGAAAGTTAGAAAAGGGAAAAAGGAGAGGAAAATGGTGATACGATGAAATCGGAAGAAAAAAAATCACTCAGATGGAAGGAAAGGGGCGGATAAAGAAGACGAAGAATATTTGGAACATCAGAAAGATATATTTTAATGGAAACAAATACACATATTAAGAAAAATACAAATCGATGTGTACGCCGACGGGCGCTACTGGTATGTCCACTTCTTCCTTTCACTCTTTCTTTTATCGCTTATCTGGCAACTTCCTCTGAAATCACCATGAGATCTTCGCGTATGATGGACGGGGTGAATTTCAATGATCAATCGAACCGACTGCCGTTGTGACCCGCTCTCCTCAGTTAGTGGAATACCTACAACGTGGTTCATTTCGCTGAACCCTAAAACTTTTAAACATTTCCCGGCCCGCAGTCAGAACGACGTTCCCCAAATGAACATGCCACTGGACCAAGTCTGGTGAAGGATGAGGATGGTGGGGGGGGGGGGCGAGGCCGAGGAGGGAAGAGGTGGGCTAGGTGGGAATTACACTTCTAACACCCTTTATTTCCCACCCCTCTCATCCCATCTCCCCCCCCCTGCACGCTCCCATCCTCAAACTCACAAACCTTGACCTTGTTCAGAGCCTTGAATTTTAAGTTCTTTTGTTGTTTTTGCAGGGTTTTTTTTTTAAAAAAATTGTGCGTCGTCGTTTTCACCCTTCGCTTTTAATTTTCAGCGTGACAGTTACTCTCTGTGGTCCTTTCGGCCGATCCTAAGATGACCGCTTTGTGACAGGTTGGAATTAATTATATTATTAAGAAAGAAAGCAATCAATTCGATTCAATCAGTCAATCAACGCCTGCCTATACAAATGTCAGCCTCTCGACTCACTCGTTCAGGGGCTTGTCAATTATTTAAAAAAACCCAACCGAAGCGTCACCGACTCCCGCATAAGGACAGCGCTTGGACGGCTACGAACCTGTGATATTAGCGCTATTTCTGTCAAACGTTAGTACTAGATTTAATGTGCGCGTGAGAGGCCGGTCATACTCATACACATAATCTGGAACATCTGTTGGTCAGTGGGCTAGTTATATAGCCATCGTGAAAAAAATATTTCTGGTATTACTCGTCGTGAGAAGTTATACTACCCGAGTCAGGTGTTTGGTTATTGCTCCGTCTTGAACTTTGTGTACCGTGCATATGAGGAGGTTGCTAATTTGTGGCAATCTCGCATAGGTTACGTTTTTTGTTGTTGTTGTAACAATCATTGTTAAGTTATACTACCTGAGCCAGGTGTTTGGTTATTGCTCCGTCTTGAACTTTGTGTACCGTGCATACGAAGAGGTTGCTAATTTGTGGCAATCTCCCATAGGTGACGGTTTTGTTTTTGATCATTGTTAGAAGTTGTACCTGAGTCAAGTGTTTGGTCAGTTCGTCGTTAAACGTTGTGTGCTATTGTGCATAGAAATCTGGCAATTTGTGGCAAACTCGCATAGATGACGGTTTTGTTGTTGTTGTAACAATCATTGTTAGAAGTTATACCTGAGTCAGGTGTTTGGTCAGTTCGTCGTTAAACATTGTGTGCTATTGTGCATAGGAGTCTGGCAATTTGTGGCAAAATTAGATGACGGTTTTGTTGTTGTTGTTGTAACAATCATTGTTAGAAGTTATACCTGAGTCAGGTGTTTGGTCAGTACGTCGTTAAACGTTGTGTGCTATTGTGCATAGGAGTCTGGCAATTTGTGGCAAACTGGTATAGATGACGGTTTTTGTTGTTGTTGTTCTAACAAATAACAATCATTGTTAGAAGTTATACCTGAGTCAGGTGTTTGGTGAGTACGTCTTGAACTTTGTGTGCTATCGTGCATAGGAGGCTGACTTCTGACAAACTACACAGATCCAGCGTTTTTCATTAAAGTGGACACTGGGAGTTTGGTAAGCTCACTTATTTTAACTTTGATTTGATATGATTTACCCACATCCACAGCTATGGTGATCTCGGGGTTTGTGGTAGGATTTTAAATTTTTGCCCGGACTGCCCTGTAGACAACGAAGGGATCTTTAACGTGTACAGAATGTTGTGATCTGTACCCAGTAATTCCTTTTTATCATCCGTCTCCGATGGGGGCTAGGTGTCGATCTACCTACCTGGACCGGGTTGGGGGGGGGGGGGGGGTAGATGTTACTACAAAAAAATTCGAGAAAATTTGTCAACAGTCGGCGGGACTCGAACCTACGACCTTTGGGTTGAGAGGCCGGCATAGACAACCATGTGTCCTTCATCATTGCAAACGTGCTTGTACTTAGTTTCTATCACAAGTTTAACGGTGCTTGTGGCCTAGTCAAGATGTTTCAATGACGATGTCAGTTCTGCAATCAAGCAAGCGTGCCGTTGCGAACCGTTGAGCTAGAAGTCAATCGTCTCGTTCATCTGATCTGATGGGTGTCTGGCGTCAACATCAAGAGCGTGGCATTGGCTAAGAGCGTTAGCACTAGCAGAGATTCTAGTATTTTCTAGGCATTCAAAACGATGTAGATATACATGGCTTGTTCCAGATAGATAGAAATGCGGCAATGTACATTTGATTTTGAATTTTTCGTTTTTATTGCATCGAGTTTAGCAGACCATTTTAGACTTCCTTTTAAAGAAAGACCAACCTCTTGGCCGGACTGAAGGATTTCAAAGGGACCTCTTAGGGCACGATGATTAAAGAGGAAAAATCCGCTACAGGACAACGCAAAGCGGTCTCTCAGCCGGACCGGTACAGGGTTATGGAGCTCCTTGACCCACATTTTTGAGAATGTAATAAAACAAGAGGCCTATTTAAAGCCTCGTTTTCTGCCTTGTTCTCTTAATAAGGAAAAAAAAACCCTAATATTTGTGTGGGCAGAGGACTCTCTGACAGCGCTTTGGGAAGAGACCCGGATGTTTGTTGTGATCACCCATTCGTTTGTTTACTTTCGGACGCGCACAAACACGTTACATCAAGCTTGAACATGTTCAATGACACACAAACACACACACTTACACACACACACACACACACACACACACACACACACACACACACACACGTAGAGAGATGAAGTGTCTTTCTGTTGGTTTTGTGTGTGTGTGTGTGTGGTGTGTGTGAGGAATAAAAAGGGTCAGACAGACAATCGGAACAGTAATGTGGGATATGTCAGGGAGACAATACTTTCCTCCAAAATGTTGATCGAAATATCACCAGGCACTTAGTGTCATCGCAACTTTATCTTTGTTTCGTAAGATATAAAAAAAAAATAATAATAAACGTTATTGTCCCTTCATTGGCCATTTTGATCACATCAGAAGTTAACAACTATTTCACAAGAGGTTACATATTAAGTTAAAAGTGTATGAGACATGATTAGGGATATATATATATATATATATATATATATATATATATATATATATATATATATATATATATATATATATATATATATATATATATATATATATATATATATATATATATATATATATATATATATATATATATATATATATATATATATATATATAGAGAGAGAGAGAGAGAGAGAGAGAGAGAGAGAGAGAGAGAGAGAGAGAGAGAGAGAGAGAGAGAGAGAGAGAGAGAGAGAGAGAGAGAGAGAGAGAGAGAGAGAAAGAGAGACAAAGAGAAACAGAGAGAAAGCCCACCCCCCCGCCTCTCTCGCACCCACGTTCCTACATTCAGGTTAACTACATTATTATTATTTTTTTTGTAAAGGATTTTCTGCAACTGTTGTTTTGGCTTGCAATGACAGGAGCCTTACTGCTATTAGAATGTATCTTTTTCTCTTGTGTCAAGTTGTTGGTGGGTTTTTCTTTGTTTTTGTTCTTATTTAAATAAAGGTACACGTACTTTGATTACTGCATCTATTCCGTTCCCAAAGCTTCAGATTTTGTTGTTGCCTTCTTCATCTTCTGCGATCGCACCAATATGAAAGTGTTTCTTGTGATAATCAGACTTTGTGGTGGTCCTTTTCATCTTCTGCGATCGCACCAATAAGAAAGTGTTTCTTGTGATAATCAGACTTTGTGGTTGTCAGTCGAATTTTGTCATTGTCTTCTTCATCTTCTGTGATCCCATAAATAAGAAAGTGTTCTTTGTGATAGTCCGACTTTAAGGTGGTCCTTTTCATCTTCTGTGATCCCATCAATAAGAAAGTGTTTCTTGTGATAGTCCGACTTTAAGGTGGTCCTTTTCATATTCTGCTATTCCATCTATGAGAAAGTTACGAAACTTCGCCTTGGCTGAGTCAACTCCGGATGTGTAGCAACCTCATTGAAATCACTAATATTGTTTAGGGCAAGTTTCCCCTGCCCCACCCCCACCCCCTCCCCCAATTGAGGCGCAATATGAAACCGATAATATATTGTATTAATCGCTGTTTGTGTTGTCTCTTGGTCTAAATATGTACACGTACTCCTGAACACGTTCTCCCCTTTAAAGTACTCTTCAGAAGCCAAAACAACACCCATTTCTCCTGCCTTTAATTGTTGATGAACACTGAAATGAAATAAACCACGAGTGTAATAGTACCGTATGTGATTGAAACCGACATTTAAAAATAAAAAAAATTAACATATTATATTTTCCTCACAAATCAAACAACGTGCGGATATCTTAAAACTGATTATCAAGTGCCTCTTCTTAGAAGATGCATTGTTTAAAGTCAGCACGCCCTAGAAATGCACTGCTGTAGACCGTGTACAATTCCATCACAGCATGGCCATCCACAGAGCTCCAAATTAAACAAAAGGTTTTGCTGGGCCTTGTTACTACACTGTTATCTTATTGCGAGTGAGTAAACGTTGTGTATAACAAGCACACGCGTACTTTGTGTAACGCTTGGGTTAAAAGGGATTTCCCCGCCATCTGTTTTTTTATCTCTGTCGATTGTGATTGGCGAACAATGCATGCGCATAGAAAACGACGTGTTGATTCCAGAACTTACACCTGCTTGGCCAATGTTTATTCTCGCCATTGTGTTCCGCCAATAACAGTCCATTTTAATTTGGAACTGTAGTCGAACAATCCCATTTTGGACCAGTGATTCAATAAATGAAGTTTGTTGGTTGGTAATCGAATCTATGTCATATACGTCGTATTTGAGTTCAAACTTTTGAGATGGCGGGGGTAGGAGGTAGGTGGTCCAGGTATGTGGATCGACACCTAGTCCCATCGGAGACAGACGATAAAATGAGGTCCCGTGTTAAGATCACAACAGTGTGTGCACGTTAAAAGATTCCTTGGCTGTCCGGCAAAATAAAAAATAAAAAATCCGGCTAAAAAACCCCGAGATCACCTGAGTTGTGAATGTGGGTAAATCAAATAAAATAAAAAGAAATCAAACTTTTTGAACTAAGGTCTTCCGGATGACATGAAAGTGTTTCGCACCTGTCTCATATAGCATGGGGTTAAATATCGAACACCATTTTGTGTGTGTGTTATTCATCTTTCATGACTTTGTCTTCTTTGTTTTGTTTCGTAGTTGTGCGAGATTCGGTAGTCCAGAGGCAATGTGTCGACCTCTCAATCCAAAAGGTCGTGGGTTGAAACACTTATCGACATTTTCCGTATAATCTACCTCCCCCCCCCCCCCCCCCACCTGGTCCAGGTAGGTGGATATCGACACCTAGTCCCATCGGAGACGGACGATAAAATGAAATCTGGTGTGCATATCATGACCCTCTGTGCACGTTAAAGATCCATTGACTGTTTATAGGGCAGTCAGGGCAACAACAAAAAATACAATACTACCAAAACCCCCGAGATGACATTTGTTGTGGATGTGGGTAAAAATCAAAATTAAAATCAAAATCAAATTCAAATTCATGGCTGTGCTCTGAGTACTGGCGCATTACGTCTCTTTGTTTCTTACTTGTAATCAAATCGTGCGTCACATTTTCTGTACTGTGTACATCTCGATACCTCTGGTGAGGATGGTTCCTGTTGTAAATGTAATGGAAAATTAACAGTTTTTTTGTTCGTGAACAACCGTCCCGGTATTCCTCTGGGGTTATCTATATTTTGCCTTTCTTTCTTTCTTTATCAGCCCCCATTTTACCTTCCGGTGTATGGGTTTTAGATGCCTGAAATGATCTTTCTCCAGGCTGCCCTGTTCTGACATTTTCTGTTTCCTTCCGTGAAAGTTAAATTTCTTTGCGTTAATGCCTCTGTTTTTATCTTGTTCCCACTTTCTCCGAGGTCTGCCTTTTGGTCTTTTACCTTAAGTTTTTGAACTGTATACAGATTTAGCTATTCTATTGTCACTCATTCTGTTAACATGCCCAAATGCCCAAATCATCTCAGTTGATTCATTTCTATCTTGCTTCATTTCTATATTTTGTTTATTATTATCTACTATGTTTTATGCCACATTATGGGATAGTAGGGAAAGGTGAGGCGTTGTAATCAAATTGTAACGAAACTGTACTCTTTAACGTGTCTTTCGTCTTGTTTCAACTGAATTCTTCCTGAGATCACTGCATGTGGTGGACAATATACATTTCAACGAAAACAAATCGTCTATGGCAGTCATTTACTATGCTTCCTTGCAACTCAAAAGGACGACTCAGTAGTCCAGAGGCAAGACGTCGGCCTCTCAACCAAAGCGTCATTGGTTGAAACCCGGCAGCTTGAACAGTTTTCTCTTTTTTTTTCGAATAAAGCCTCACATGCACCCACATACATGCACACACACCCACTCACACGCACATACACACCACTCACATATATACTCACACATATGGCCACACTTACACTCACACATACACTCATACACACACGCACATGAGCACTCTCACGCACACACACACACCGCACGCACATATTCCCACGCACATATTCCCACTCACGTTTTCATACACATACACTGATATATTCATTCATGCATACACATACATACACTGATACACACACACACACACACACATATACACACTCATGCACACCCCCAGAACAAATACACACTCACATATTCATACATACATATACACACATATCCTCACATATACACACACATACAAAAGAAAATCAATCAATATTATTATGAAAACAGTATGTAAAAATTATACAAAAGATAGTTTAGATAGGTAGATAGACCAGTGGTTCCCAACTGGGAGGGGGAGGGGGATTCCAGGGTTTCAAGTGTGTATGTGTTTGGGCTCACAGATTGGTAGACTATTATTTTGAATGCACCTTTTGAGGCAGACAGTTTTTTGAGGTGGAAACGGGGGGGAGTGACAGTCTGACATATTGTTAAAGGGTGCATGGGCCAAAAAAGATGAAGAACCACTGAGAATAGATAGATTGAAAGATAGATTGATGGATAGATAGATACATGTATTTAGATATTGTATAATATTGTTGTAACTAAATGCAATGCTGATGTTTGTGCCACATGTAGATTTTATCTGTGTGTACATCTGGACAAGATTTATGATTTGAATATTGTGGCTATGTATACTGATTACTGTCTTTATATAACTTTTACTTACACCATGGCTGTACCAAATTTCTCTGTTCAGATAGTTCTAAACAAATCTGGCTCTGAGTTATATCATCAATTCAGAAGCAATGTATCGGTCCTGTTATTGGTGGGTGGATGGATGGTGGGTGTTACTGGTAGGTCATACTTCTTTTCCTTTCACTCTTCCACCTGTCTTTCATCTTGCTGGTTCTTCTTAATTCGTGGGCCGATGACGAGTGCTGCTGGTAGCTCCTACTTCTTTCCTTTCCTCTCTCACTTATGTTTCGTCTTGCTGATTCCTCGTAATTCATCCTGAGATCACTGCGAATGGTGGACAGGGTAAAATCCGATTGAAAAATTCCTCTTAATTCACTCTTGAGATCATCGCATATGTATGATGGGGTGAATGTCAATCAATCAAACAGTCGTGTTGTTGTGTTTCTCTTGCCTAGACATCAGTCATGCATGCATAAATTTCTCACCATCTCTCTCATGTTTGTGTCTATAGCATGAGGATACAGCCTCCTGCTTATAACCCTGGGCGGTTGGAAGCGCCCTGCTGGTAGGTCCTACTGCTTTACTTTCAGTCTGTCAAATATTTTTGTGTCTTGCTATTTCCCTTTAATGTACTCTGAGTTCACCATTTATGGTGCACAGCAAAGTTCCCTCTAAACTGTGTGCGTGTGTATGTGCGGGCACCAGGGAGCAAAGGTGCGAATAGTTGAGAAATGTCTGCGTACACCAATGAAAAACAACAGCACGCACAAAATTTTAAAAAATCTATTCTTTTGTGCACATATGGGATTTTTTCCGTCAAAACTTTTGCACATACGATACAAATAATTTGTCGAAACGTTGGTGGATGAGCTAAATTTCAATGAAACAAACGCTCACTGTTCATCTCTCTCGTGTTTGTGTCCATAGCATGGGGATACAGCTTCCTGTTTGTAACCCTGATCAATTTGTGCTCGTTGACTGGCGCTCTCGTCCTGCCTTGCATGAAGCTGAAGATCTACAAGCGGCTGCTCATGTTTATGGTTGCCCTTGCCGTGGGTACGCTGGCTGGCAGCGGTCTTTTGTTTCTTATTCCAGAGGTGAGTTCTTGTTTTTGATTTTAGTTGTCGTCATCGGGGATAGAATACCCTAGTATCATAACGTAGCTGCCAACCGGTATGTAATAAAAGAATGTATTTGGTACATATTTTTGGCCTTGAGTCCGAAGTCTGTATTTATCTTGAAAAGTACGTATTTGAGGGTTAAATGTATTTAACAAAAAAGAAAGAAGCCCTAAGAGACTGAAAAAAGAGATTGAGAGAAATTGAGGTGAAAGTCCGGAGATGTCGATCTTGCTCGACACGAATACTGTCGCATCCGATTGAAGGGCCAGCAATGTTTTTTATTACTTGCCTTAAGGGGGGAAGGGGGTTAATTCAAGTTGAATAATGGGTGTTTTCTGGAATTTTACGAACCGTTATTCAAGTGAGAATTAGTTTGTGCTGTCAGAGTCTGTTTTTCGATTTGAAAAGGTTGGGAGCTATGTTATAATCATGAATTCACTATGCATCAGAATTTAATTTGTGTAGACATTGTTTTTAACTTTGTAACTATTACCTTTTTAGGGATTGGGGGGGGGGTGGTCAGGGGTGGGGGGGGGGTCGGGGGTCAGAGAGGATTAAAAAGAATGAAAAATAGAAAAGTGAGTAAATTTCAGGTGAAAATTAACTTTCCTCTTATTCTTCATCTTTTTTCTTCTTCCTTAAAAAGTGTTGTCAATAGCATTCCAATATATCTATTGCTTATGATCACTTGATGGTAATGAGAAGTAGATTGTTCTTTTTTCTCTCTTTTTTAAAGTTCATGTATCTTTCTGAGAGAAATATATCTCCCAATCATAATGGTTTAAGATAACTGTATTAATCAAAGTCATGAAATCTCAATCTATATTCAGGCTTTTCATTTAGTCCATGGCGACGACACAAGCTATATATGGAAATCAACGATGATAATTGGAGGCGTGTATCTCTTTTATTTGATTGAGAAATTTCTCGAGAAATTAATGCCAAGAGAGAGGTAAGTCCTGTTTGTTTTGATTTCTCATTACCTGTTCTATGTTTCGATTTCTTGTCTACTATGACAATTCAGATGTTTTTTTGTTGTTGTTGCAACATACATTTCCTTACTGAGCGCTGAGAAACAGTGAGGCAAGAGGGGCTATGGGAAGAGCAATAAATGTTAGAGACTCGTAGGTATGAAAACAAGTCACCGTGGCCGTGTCCATCCATTGGTGATCCCATTCCTTGTCACAACAGGCAGAGGACTCGGTAGTCCAGAGGCAAAGTGTCGGCCTCTTAACCAAAAGGTCGTGGGTTGACAAATTTTCTGGAGGTTTTCCGATCAAAATCTAATCCTGTGGTCTAGGTAGGTGGATCGACACATAGTCCCATCGGAGACTGACGATAAAAGGAGGTCCCGTGTGCAGATCACAACATTCTGTGCACGTTTGAGATCCCTTGGCAGTCCGGGTAAAATTAAAAATCCTACCAACCCCCCCCCCCCAGAGATCACCTTAGTTGTGGATGTGGGTAAATCAAATCAGATCAAATCAAATTTAAAAAGTTGTAACCCTCTCTGTCGAAGCTTTCACGTGATCAGTGTATGATGCAAGAGGTCTCCCCTGATTTCTTGTTGCCTCCACTTTGCCTTGCATTACAGTTGTTATCGGATCTGTTTTTGTATTTCTGTTTGCGTGACCAAACTACTTGAGCCTTCTTTTGATGATCTCAGAGAGATGTTGTTAACCAGAACAATTTCATTTGTTCTTTTGTGTGTCCATTTAGCACGAAAGCGAAGGATAATGACATTAAATATTATTAAAGTCCAACAGGAATAAAGACAAGACAAATACAAGGAATAGACAAAAAATCGTGACCATCATGGGGATTGAACCAATGACCTCTGTCAGCTTCCATCGCCTTGCTATGAAACAAAAATGCTACCGACCAAGCTAACTAGGCTCCTTAAATAAGGCTTGGTTGGCAGCATGCTTTCTGTCTATTCCTTGTGTATTTGTCTCATCTTTGTTCCTATAGGACGAGACCTTATTTCTGTTTCTGATTCTCTGTTTCTGTTCTTTAATCTTCAAAGGTCTTATTGACCTGTCCCGTAGATGGTTTTACAGTTACAAGTTTGAAATGAAATTTAATGTCATTATCTTTTTGCTTTCGACTTGCCCCATACCTCACAGTTTGTCTTTAACACGAATCAGACTTCTGTAAAATTACATTTCTGCTGTTTACATTCTGTTTTCATTATCCTGTTCTAAAACCCACACCTCACTCCCATACGAAGTACATGGGAATAAACTGAAAAAATCATGGCCACAAGGCAGAATAGATCTGTCACCCCCATATCTGCATCCATCGCCTCACCATGAATGGAAAGAGCACTAGGAGCGTAGGGGAAGGAGGGGGGGGGGGGGAGCTTGAAACTTTAAACAGTTTTGGTCTCAGTTTGTCAAATTTCAGTTTTGTCACAATAAACAGAAAACATTCTCTATGAAATGTCAATGTCTTCTCAACAGAATACAAAGCGGAAGAGGAGACAAGATGAATTAGCCACAGAGGGCCATTTCTCCACCTCCTTTCAGAGGCACACCATCCACAACCCCATCCCAGAGAAGAACCCAGACAATATCCCCGATAACATCACCAATGGAATTTGTTCATCCGTCCATCGCCACACCATTCCGTACAAAACTGTCAGCGACTCTGGTTCGTCGGCAAACATTCAGGACATGGCGATAGCTGTGCCTCAGAATAGGGCCGGCGACGAAGACATTGCCGGGCAAACAGTGAGTAGAGTTCCTTCTTTTTTGTATTTTCAAGATGGCTCCTTATTTCTTAATGCCCTTTTGATGAGATTATGATTTGTCTCAGCCATTATTGGAAGATCCCAAAAGCGGATCAAGTTAAAAATATCATTAAGTACAGCTGATTCTGTTTGGACAAAGGTTGATTGGTGTTAACTTTCAATCAACCATTTAAACAGAAGGAAACTTATTCTTATTAGATCAAGAGTTGAGCAAAGATGATTTAATGTTCAAGCTCATTCCCATCACATGATGTGAATAATATTTATAATAAACATAATATGTATATATATATAAGTATATTTTTAAGATTTTCATTGCGATATACATATTTATCGAGAAAAAGGAATTTGTTTCAGTTCAAATATCTTTGTCTTTATGATGTCTCTATCTTTCCTGACTTGCCCTGTCTTTGTCGTGTATATTTGCAAAGAAATTCTCTGCTGCTTTCTTCTAATGCTTTCTGATAACAAGCTTTTGTTGATTGGTCGGAAGAGTTTCACTTTCTCTTTTTCTTTTCATTATTTTTTTCTCTCCCTTTTTTGGTTTGTTTAGTTTTATTTCAGATATTGTCCTCTCTCTGTCACTGCCTGTTGTAAAGTTTCATTAAGTGTTTCTTTGCCTAAGCATCATCTGAGTAAGTGGGTATGCTAGGTCTGGGCAAGACTCGCTTTTCTATTACTTTGTGCATTCAGGACTGGAAATATGAACACTCTACGCACTTTAAGCCTTGTGTGGCCTTGGTTGCCGCGGAGGGTTGCGACCTTGCTGATTGAAGTGTCGTGATAGCAGAAGACAGACCCAGTGAGAGACTGTATTAAAGTGCTGCCACTGCCACCATGATAGAAGGGTGCAGTTATGGACTGAAAGCTTACTAGGCTTACTCCTCTCACTCTTACTCTCCAGTTTAGTCTCGTCAAAGCAAAGCAGTTGGTAGTTACAGCATAGGTTGGTTTCAAGACGGGAGTTAGTATTCATCATCTTTGGTCTTGAGAGCCGTGGTCAGATTCGAATAAAACGCCTCGAAAGCCTTGCATATCTTTTGTATCGAGCAATAGCTCAAATAGTTCCCAGGCCTAGTCTATGCTCTTTCTGATTTAATATTATGTATTTCTATTTCTTCTTTTTTTTTTTAAAGAAGACAGAGGTTCAATATCCTCTACAGTACCACTATAGTAGGAAATGTTTTATCTTGCATGCTTTAAGAAATATATTCATTACGTTGATACTTTGTATACTTTATATTTGTGATTTCTCAGTGGTGAGACTTCTCCTTTTGTCAACATTCTTGCCCTGATATACTTGTACCTCTCGCTTTCCTTCTCTCTCTCTCTCTCTCTCTCTCTCTCTCTGTCTCTCTCTCTCTCTCTCTCTCTCTCTCTCTCTCTCTCTCTCTCTCTCTCTCTCTCTCTCTCTCTCTCTCTCTCTCTCTCTCTCTCTCTCTCTCTCTCTCTCTCTCTCTCTCTCTCTCTCTCTCTCTCTCTCTCTCTCTCTCTCTCTCTCTCTCTCTCTCTCTTTTCTCCCCCTCCCTCCCTCCCTCTCTCTCTTTTTCTCCCCCCCCTCTGTCCCTCCCTCCTCTCTCTCCCCCTCCCTCTTTCTCCTCCTCTCTCTCTCTCTCCCCTCCCTCCCTCTCCCCCTCCCTCACTCTCCCTCCTCTCCTCCTCTCTCTCTCTCTCTCTCTCTCTCTCTCTCTCTCTCTCTCTCTCTCTCTCTCTCTCTCTCTCTCTCTCTCTCTCTCTCTCTCTCTCTCTCTCTCTCTCTCTCTTTCTCTTTTCTGTCTTTCTTCTCTCTCTCTCTTTCATGTAAGAATATCAGTTTTCAAATGATGCAATGTAGTTGTCACTGATGCAAACATAATTTACTTATATCATAATAAGTTGGATTTTTGTGTCTTTTTCTAGGAAAAAGGGGTGAGGTGGGGTGGCTCACTATTGAAGAACATGATCTCTAAACATTCATGTGTTTAGCTGTCAGAATTCTTCTCATATTTTTGTTATTATTATTTAGGAAATTGATAAATCCATCCATGCTGTTCAAGATTGCATCCATTATGTACATAGTAATGAGTAATGGCACCATTGTTTACTTAAGTTTTCTTCAATAAGTATTAAATGGGGTGAGGTGAGGGGGAGGGGGGGGTGGCTAATTTGAAAGGGCAAAGTAGTTTTTTTATTATTATCTAAAGCAGGAATATAGATGTGTATGTGTTTATTGTGAAATTGAATGCAAAAAAGGATTTTAAAAACAACAATTTAATTGATTTTGAAAATCGTCATCGAAATAACTTTGCAAGCATACAGAAAGAAAATTTGAAACTAATGTTAATATTCATTTTTGATTTTCCTTTCAGCATCTATTGGTATGCATTTTCATCTTTCCTTTTGATTTCTTAATGGTTGTTACATTTTTGTTTGTTTTTATGGAACAAACCAACAATGCCTAGCTTAGCTAATGATTTCATCATGTGCATGGTGACTTTATTTGTAGATTAACTGTACTAATATTAACACTTCATAATAAACGATTCTTTGTGCCTAGGAAAATTTAGCGTTTTATTTGCAAAATCAATACTCATGAATTTGATAACAAGCATTGTATCGTCTTTTTTAAAAGTGAAGCAAAACAAAAAAAGCAACTCAGCAATCACACAGATACCCAATATTCTTTTACTGTTTGTGTGATCTTTTTTGCACTAAAATTGAGATTTTAAAAAAAGATTTTCTTTTCATAATTCACAGTGTGATCATTCATAATTTCACTTTTGTGTAAACATAGCTGCCAACTTGTACGTATTTAGTAAGTTTTTCGGCTCTGAATCTGTAAATCTGTGTTAACTTTAAAAAGTATGTTTTTGAGGATTCACTAAAAAAAAAGAAGAAACCCTTAGTTAACGGCAGAGACTCAAGAGACATTGGGGATGTGCCGTTATTCTGAGATGACAAAAATACTGTCGAATTTTGCCAGAAAGGCCAGATATTTATTTTATATTTACCCTAAAGAGTTGAATTATCAATGTTTTCTGAATAATTACAGGCCTTCTTGCAAGTTCGAAATATGCGGTCAATAGACTGTTTTTTTTAATTGAAAAGGTTGGCAGCTGTGTATGATAAAAGTCAATTGAAAACGTTTCTTCAAACCTATCACTTTTCACAAACTGGTACTGATCGTAATTTTTATATTGGCTCAACGATTATCTTTCATGTTCACCCTGTTTGGAAAATTACTCTCACGATTTCAGTTTCTTCTTTTCATAACAATGCCTATTGCATACACCCATTTTCTTATCCCTGAAGTCACTTTCATTTTTTGCTGTACAATCGGAAACAACTATTGTGCCTTATTTCGCTTTTTGAGTGTTTCTTGGTTTATTTGGGTTTTTTTTAAATTTGTTTTATTTTTATTTATTTACCTAGTTCTTTTCTTTGACATATTCTTTCTTGTGTTAAGTTGCTGGCCTGATGTTATGAAACAACTCCTGCCATTTTATTTACTTGATTTTTGCTAGAAGTAGGTGCTGCTAGTAGATTATAAATTCTTCTTCCCTGTCAATGCGTTGTCTATGTAGGTGTTCTACATGCTCCCCTCAGTTTATATGATAATGAATCATCAAAACCAAGGACATTTTCATATTATTCCTGTGCTATCCATGGTGTTAGTGGTGGAGTAGGAATTTAGTTTGTTTAACCTGTTTAATCTGTTTAAACACCTTTATCTCAAAGGCTCTTCTTAAGATAGAGATGTCGTTTAATAGAATTTGTGTGTTTAACATTTTCAGGTTAGCATCTTCAAGCAATTTCTCATTGCGTAACTTTACATCATAGAGAAAACAGATATCACTTTGAGGAATTGTCTTTGTCTCCCCTTAAAAACAAAGTTATTTATTTAGTTAGTCTGGTTAAGTCTTATGAAATAGTTTCAAGCCATTGTTTGAGTTATTTTCCCCAATAAATTGTGGCTTGTGACTTTTTATTTGATGGTTATTCGTCTTTGGCTAGAATGGGTTTTTTTTTCAATATCATATCGTTTGCTTTTTTTATTATCAAATTTAATGAGGGGTTTAGATTATCTTCGTAAAGGAAATATGATTTTCAAAGATAAATCTTTTTTGAATAAACAGAATTCAAAAAGCTGCAGTGCAAAGGTGACAAACAAGGAAGTGAATATAAGTTATTAAATGAGAAGTTTGTAGAGATGTGGTGTTAGTGGTAGAGTGGTTAGGCTGCTGGACTTGGGGCCACGAGGTCTCGGGTTTGAATCCTGACAGGCTAGGTCCAACGTTGTGTTTCTTGGGAAGAGGCCTAACACGTATTTCTCCCAGTCGACCCATGTACAAATGGGTATAGGCGCCAGCTTGGACGTAAAAACATGCCTCAGACTAGTGTCTTGTCCAGGAGGTGATTACTATCACCTGTTCCACTCCACGCTATAGAAACCGGGGACAAGCTCCAGCTCTATTGGCTATAATGGCCTTGCAGGAATTTCACTGCTCGCTTGTAGAGATGTAGATGTCTATCTACATGTTTAAATGGACAGATAAGTAAACAAATGTATTCATATAAAGAGTAAAGTTTCTTCAAGGCCGTTACGGCCCATAACGCCGGAGTGTATTCCGTTTTCCATAGCGTGCCGCAGAACAGGTGATAATTTTTCACCTCCTGGCCAGGTCACTAGTATGACGCAGGTTTTAACTCCCAAGCTAGTGCTTGCACCAATTTGTACCTGGGTAGAGTGGGGGGGAAAGTTTTATGAAAGACTTAACAGCACAGTACAAAAGACCCCAAGACATGATCTACTTATTGTTCTTGGTGATTTCAATGCCAAAGTTGGAAAAGTTAATAGTCAAAGAGAACACAAAATGGGACGTGAAGGACTAGCTGCAGACATGAATGACAATGGAGAACGTTTGGCAGAATTTTGCGCAGAAAACAATTTAATCATTGGAGGAACCATCTTTAAGCATAGAGACATGCACAAATATTCATGGACTTCTCCAGACGGAAAAACCAAAAACCAAATTGACCACATCACTATCAATAAGAAATGAAAGACATCACTGTTAGATGTGAAAACAATAAGGAGCCGATGTTGCAAGTGACCACGAGCTCCTTGGCTGCTAAAATCCGTATGAAATTAAGGAGGCCAAAGAAAAGTGACATCAGGTAAGGGAATTTTGAAGTTGGAAAGCTGCAAAACTAAGAAACTGCTAAAAAATTCAAAATAGAGTTGTCAAATCGATACCAGGCCCTGCTGGATGAACAAGAACTGTCCTTGACAAAATTCAACCAGGAACTGCTAGACCTGAGCCAGGAATTAGTGGGACCTAGTAAAAGAAAGAAAGAAAGGTGGATATCAGATCAACCATGGAAAGTGATCAAAGAAAAAAAAAAAAAAGACAAAGGGGCCGACTACTGATCACCAGATCAGAAAGAATTAAAGAACAAATCCATAATGAATATACGATGCTAGACAAAAAGTAAAAAAGTCAGTCAAAGCAGACAAGAAATCTTACTATGGCATGTTAGCAGAAAGAGCAGAAAAAAAGCAAGCCAAAGACAAGATATGAGGACTCTATACCAGACAGCTAAAGAGTTTTCCAAAGGGTATAGAAAAAATGACACACCGATCAAGGACACACAAAGAAATTTACTCTCAAGCGAAACAGACCAAATAAATAGATGGAAAGCGCATTTCGAGTATGTCTTAAACAGAGAAACGCCAAGGCTCCGCACAGTCATTAAACCTGCAGAAAATGACTTGGACATCAACACGCTACCCCAACTTGAAATGAAATAAAATGGCAATAGAGAGTCTCAAAACATGGAAAGCTGCAGGTGAAGATCAGGTGACAGTGGAAATGATTAAGATAGAACAAGAAATGACCCCTAAAGTATTACAAAGCATATTTCAAGAAATTTGGGAAAAAGAAGAGCTCCTACCAAATGAGTGGAGTGTTGACTCATCGTCACACTACCAAAAAGGAGATTGGACTCATGGGATCATTGGAGGGGAATCATGTTACTCTCTATCAAACAGCAAAATTTTCAGCAAAACTCATCGTATAAACCCTAGTGGAGTCTTGGACTCAAAACTTAGAAACACTACCAAATTTAGGAAAGGCCATTGGACTGTTCAAACCAAATAGTCAAGTCTTGGGACAAATTTTTGATTAATGCCAAGAATGGAATGCTGGACCATGTCACTCAAATGAGTTTTGACTCATCGTCACACTTGAAAGGAGGCTTTCTAAATGTTCATTGAGGAATCATGTCTCTATCACCACAAATTTTCAGCAAAACCTTAGCAAAACCGTATAAACCCTACAGTGCATTATGAACAACCAGGATTTAGGAAAGGCATTCTTGTTCAGAAACTATTCACTCTTAGACAAATTTTCCCTAATGCCAAGAATGGAGTGCTCCCTGTACTCAAATTTTACAGATTTTGAAAAGGCTTTTGAAACAGACCTGCATTATGAAACATCCTACTACACTAATCTGTAGTTAGTAATCAAATTGGATTTCCATGCTAAAGTAATCTGTGGAAATAGATTGAGGAGTAAACATCAAAAACAGGGCTGCATTCTATCACCTTTTCTATTCTGCCTTTGTATCGATTGGATTATGAAGGAATCTGTTGAAAATAAGAAAACAGGACTAAGGTGGACATTCACTGAAATATTAGAGACCTTGATTTTGCTGATGATGTTGTACTCCTGTCACATAAATATATTAATAAAACAAAATGCAGGATCAAAATATTGACAATTTTGAAAAGGCTTTGACAAACCAAAAACACAGTGAGTTGATAACAATGCCACAAAAACTGGGGCTACACATAAATATTGGAAAAACAAAAATGATGAGGATGAACAACAAATCGAAACAACCTGTGAAACTTGGAAACAAGAAGATTGAGGATATACAAAAACTTTCACATATCTCAGAAGTAAAATTACTCAAAATGGAAATTCTGAAGACGAGATCAAAGAAAGGCTAACAAAAGCAAGAAAAGTATTTGGATCACTGAATAATATTTGGAATTCAAGAAAAATCTCAATTAAAACAAAACTCAGATTCTACAAATCTAATATTCTAGCTGTCCTTCTTTATGGTGCTGAATCTTGGAAAACAACAAATAACATCTGCAGAAAACTGGACACCTTTCAAAACAAATGTCTCAGAAAGATCCTCAAAATATTTTGGCCAAACACGATATCAAACAACAACTTTCAAGAAAGAACATCACTGTAGTCAATATCCCCGATCTTGAGGAGAAGAAGATGGAAGTGGACTGGTCACATTCTTAGGATGGATGCTGATGCCATCCCTAAAATAGCCCTCAGATGGACCCCTCAGAGAACAAGAAAGAGAGGTCGCCCTCTAGAATCCTGGAGGAGAAGCATCGAAAAAGAGATGAAGACCCAGGGATGGACGTGGGGGCAGATGACAAAATTGGCATCTGATTGTGTTCAATGGCGATCCACTGTGTCGGCCTTATGTGCTGCCCAAGCACCACGAGGATAAGTAAGTATAGTGGGGGAAGTGCATGTTAAGCATCTTTCCGAAGGAACTCAGCGTCAGACCTAGCTTTGCTAGGATTTGAACCAGGCACCTCATGATCCCCAGTCCAATAGCCTAACCACTCGACCACCGACGCCATAGCCTAACCACTCGACCACCGACGCACATGCGACTTTAAATTTGCTGTGTCTTACACACACCATCATTGTTCACGCATGAAGGTTAGTGTTTGGCTTTTGAATCGGTTAGTGTCGATAAAAGCGCTGCATGATTTAATGCAAAGTTTAGAATTGATGTATTCATTGTTCTGTCCTTTATTAGATTGAAACGTTACTTGCTAGGTCAAACAATGCAGATGATTTTATAGGACACACTGGCCTGTATCCATGTCTTTCTTTATCTTTGTTATTTATAGTAAATATACTTTTCCCTCCTCTTCTCCTTCCTTCTTTTTATTCTCCTTTAATCCTTTTTACATCCTTTGCTCATTAAATCGAAAAATAATATTCAATTTTGGTTTGGTTATTTTCCTTTGGAATGAAAAATGTGTGATCATTTTTTATAAACTTTTTGCTTTATTATATGTGAAAACTGTGGGGGTATTAGGTCTACTTGGTGAGACTGACTGCATGTATAGGAGTTCAAGACCCTAAGACTGATTTCAGCAATCCTATGATATTGACGAACCAGATCAAACCGTTCTCATAAAACTTCTCTTGTGAATGCAGGGAAACGCAATTATTTCAAATCACATGGAAATAAAACAATAAAAGTTTGGATGAATTGATTATTTAGTTTATTTTGTAACATTTCGACTTACTACTCATTTTTTGGTCTTTGGACTTAACATTTTCTTCTGTTTAACATTAAAACTTTACTCCACCTTTCATCTCTTATTGTATTACTAAAAATTTCACAAATTCAACATTCAATCAATTGGTATTCTTATGTCCTTATGGGTCCTTATGGGCCAACGGTGACAATTCCAATGCATAATGATGATTAGTTGGCCGGCCTGCTGGTAGGTTCTGCTTCTTAATACATTTGTCTGCCATCTTGTTATTTCTTCTCATTTACTCCTGAGGTTATAGCATGTAGTGAAAAAGAATAAATTCCAATCGATAAACTACCTGTATGATGTATGCTCTTCATAAACTTTGTCAATGAAAATACTCTTATCTTAACCGAGTTGTACTTTGAAATCAATGGCTATATTGTTCTTGGAGAGCTGATCAGTCTGTTTTTGCTGGATCTATTGCTGTTCAGCATTCACGTGTTGACAGCTTGCTCTTGACTTTTCCTCTTAGCCAATAAAGCCGTCATTAATAAAAATAGCAATGACGGGCTTTAACCGACCCATGAGAGAGGCAACATTTTATTTTCTGAGCGGCATTTAAGGGTCAAGAGTGCCAGGCCTTTTCTATCTCTTGTTAAAATACACTGTACGATATTGGTCGCTGTCTTTCATGATAATTGGTCTTCATTTTTATTATTTTCTTGAAGATGGTTTTGTTCCGATAATTTAATGTTGAATTAAAATGTTTGAATTAGACATGTAACACTGGGATTATCCAATCAAAGTACAAAGTGAATTAAAAACAGCAACCCAACCCTGACTATGGAATAACTGAGTTTGACTGTCGTCTGAAATGCATGGACAAGAAGCTTTCAATTGCATTTGGGGTTTTTTTCTGCAAAAATTTAAAGCATTTTTTTTGTTTACCTCGTTGACTATGTTGCGTGTCCAACAGTTAAATTATAGAAATCATTTAATTACAAGTGTAAAGGCGTAAATTGATAAGATTGCTTGAATTCGGAAACAAAAATTTATGATCTCAAAATGTATAATGTTTCATGCGAACTGTGAAATCCACTTAATTTTATAACTGTTTATAGCAATTGTTTTCTCCAATAATGACCTTGCTTTTTTGTCCCATCATTTCCTAAGGCTAATTTTTTCAGCTTTATCTCTATCCTCACTTTGTGACTATGCATTTCTATGTTTTCTATAAAGCAATTGTAAGGTAACCATTGCATTAACTCCTGAAAGGAAATTAACAAGCGGAAGCTTTAAGATAAAGAAAGGTTTACCTATGTTTAGTTTGTATTTAGAGTTCAGTCTTTTTCTTTGAAGATTTTACATCCATGATCTTAAAATGCTGTTTTACTTAAAACAAAATAAAAGTCTTCTTTTCTTTTGCTAGTATTAGCGGGATTCAGCTCAGACGAGCCATTGTCTGAGCGTTAAATGTTGGGATGAATTCCAGTCGTCTTTACATGCTTTCCTCTACTAATTGTCTTATTCTTTCTCCTTCTTTTAGTCCACTGCTTCAACGCTGAGGATAAAACTAGCAGTGCTGGAAGTGTGGACATCCAGAACAATCCAGGCCATAAAAAACAGCCTCCTGCCGATAATGAAGTAGCCCCTGTGGCCTACATGATCATATTTGGGGATGCGCTTCACAACTTCATTGACGGCCTGTCAATAGGCTCCGCCTTCACCCAAAGCGTTATGACCGGTGTCAGCGTCAGCGTTGCTGTGATGTGTGAAGAGCTTCCCCACGAGTTAGGTACGTCATTGTTGTACTGTTAACATTGTTTTCATTTCAGACTGTAATATAATATAGATAGTGGGTGAGTAAGAATGAGTTTAAATATCATTAAACTACGTCCAAGTGGGTAATTTTATTATTATTATTATTATTATTGTTATTATTATTATTATTATTATTATTATTATTATTATTATTATTATTATTAATATTATTATTATTATTATTTTTGTTATGTTGTTATTCGTATTTATTATTATTATTATTGTTTTACTATTATTATTATTGTTATTATTATTATTATTATTATTATTATTATTATATTATATTATATTATTATAATTATTGTTATTTTTATTGTTATTGTTATTATTATTATTATTTTTTCTTATTCATGTCAATTGGTGGGATATGGGGGGGTTTCGTTGTACTGGAGTAAATATTTTCCTGTTTGTTCCTATCAATGTAACTTATGTATAGGTGTAATGGACATGGTGTGCTGAGTTGACGTAAGTCATTTTTTTTGTGACTCTTCCGGTTGTCATCTTGGATTTTGCCCAAAAAGTTTATGAAGTTCGAAGATCGATGGGCTTCTGACATTTTCCGACAAATTTCTTTCAAACTTGGCACAAACCTTATTTGATACAATATCTGAATTTGATCAGATCGGATTTTTGTTTCATTAGTAATTATTGTTTTCAAGAATTTTGAAAAGGAGAACAACCCCAAAATATACAAAAATATTGTACAAAAAATTCAATTTTTTCAAAACTGTATAATACATATAAAAAAAGCACCTGATCATTTTTTTGTTTTCCCCCACTCATCACTCATACCAAATAGCTGTGCTGAAACGTTTCTAGTGTTTACTTTTAAGTGAAGTATGACTATGGTAAGTTTATAGTAACCAGATATTTTAGTATGAAAGTGAATATCGTTGGTGAATCTGTCTAAACGTAAGTCTACGATATATGGGATATGAGATTTGTCATTAAAATGATCAACAGAATGCTTCTTCGTGTCTTTATAAATATTGAAGGTCTTGAATTAAAGAGAACGACTCATTTTTACGACATATGATTTAAACAAAGATTTCCCGTTTGTCTTCCGAAAAGTATAGCATAGCGTTCAATTATTTATAACGTGTTTTGTTTCTCCTGAAAAATTATGTCAGGCAGACCTAAGCGTTTAGACAGTTTCACCCTGACGATATGTATTTGTCTTTTTAATCAAGCTGTTCACAGACGTTTGATGAAATTGACATTATACACTTTGTGACATCTTCGTGACTTGCAATTTATTATCTTCATAATTTCAAAATTAAAGCTGGATTTTTTTCCTTGCTTATTTTTTCGTTATTGTTTATCCACGGACAGGTGACTTTGGAGATTCTCCTCAACTCTGGCATGTCTAGACGGAAAGCTATTTTATACAATTTCCTTTCTGCCTGCACCTGCTATTTGGGCACAATGATTGGAATTACTCTGGGGGAAAACACTCAATCTCATGAGTGGATATTTGCACTAGCAGGTGGCATGTTCCTCTACATTTCCCTTGTTGATATGGTAAGTTTTAATTCAGAATGCATCAAAATGCTTTAACTCACTCATCAAGAGGAATAGAAATTGAAATGAAAGGCTTTTAGATAAATACAAAAATTGGACAGGACATGGACAGAGAAATTTTCGAACAGACAAAGAAACGATGAACAGTCATCTGGTCCTGATTCTTCCTTGTGACTGAAGGAGGCATATGGTTCTGTTTGAAAATTTCTCCGCCTTTGTCCCGTCCTACATATCAATCTGTTAGGCCTTTCATTTAAATTTCATATTCCTCTTCATTAGGTAGATCGTCCCTCTGCAGTATTGTTTCTTTTATTAATAATACTCACTCAACCAACGGATGGTTGGCGGACTCTGCTGGTAGGTCTTACTTCTTTCCTTTCCTTCTTTTTTCACTCATCTTGCTGTTTCCTCCAAAGCACCCTGAGATCACCGAATGGTGGACTGGGTAAATTTCCAAAGAAACAAACGCTCAATGACCTTCCATCTTGTTTGACCGTTGTTTTGTTTTACAACAGTTTGAAAATACAAGGCAATTCAGGAGGCAACAAGACTAATTTTATTTCCTTTCCACAAAGGAAGAGCTCTGGTTTTATTCTATATGTTATGTTTCATTTGATTAAACAGTAACATTGATGGCCAAAATGGTTTGGCTGCCGGACTTGGTTCATGAAGTCTGGGTTGGAATCTAGGGGGGTTGTACTCAAACAAACTGGAAAATTTTGTAACCTAATTAGGACTCAAGACACCTTACCTTTAAAACGGATTTCCCCTGGTTACAGATTTCAATCTTTCCCAATCAATCAAAACATTCGTTATTTGTCTTTCAACCAGTTTATTTGGCTACGTCCTGCAATTGCAGGCTATAAATAATACTTACATTGTGCATGTCAGTTGGTGGTTGGCATGCACTTTGAGTTAGGGTCCTACTTCTTTCCTTTTTAATTCTTCCACTATCTTGGGCGTGTTATTTCAATGAAACAGACAAACGCATGTCACCTTTTGCTCCTGTGTTATGCTTCTACAGTTGTCTTCCCTGTTTTTGTGGTAAATGTTTCCCCTTTACATTTCCATTTCAGTTGCCTGAGATGAATGCGTCTTCTGAATCTGAAGAAGGCCTAAAGCGTCATAGATAAAAGTGTTTATCATCCAAAACTCGGCCTTTTGACCGGCTATGCCATTATGCTGGTGATGGCTTTGTATAATAATAACATCACCTTTGAATGATAATACACAATAAAATAATAATAATAATTAATAATAATAATACTTTTAATAATAATAATAAAATTTTCCCAACAACATTTTGATAATAATGGATAATGTTTTAATTTGTTTTTCCCATAATAATAATAAAATCTGGGTTCTAATCATAATAATAATAATAAAATAATAATAATAAAACTTACATAATAATAATAATAATAATAATAATAATAATAATAATTGATGTTAATTTATTATCCTTGAATTTATTTTATTTTTTTGATGATGGTCTCATGGGTGATGATTTTCACAATATTTTGCCTGAAAAATTATATTAATTTTTATCTTGGAATGACAGTAGAGTGAACATGTAGATCTGTTTACATTGTTTAGGAAAGATGAGTCTCACTTCCTGTGACAACATTTGAATTATACGTTTGTAGCTATCATTACAGACATAATCATTGCATGGTGTTTGTTAAATTAAACCAAAATGGAATATATATTGGATGACATTTATGTTTATACAAATGAAGAACATACTTTTGATTAAAAGGCGTATTTTTCCATTTTTGTTAATGTTTATCATCCTGCAAAAAGATCAGTGACGTTGGTGGCTGAGTGGTTACACTGCCGTACTGGGGATCATGAGGTTCCGAGTTTGAATCCTTGTTAAGCCAGGCCGACGTTGTGTTCTGTAGGAAGATGCTTAACTGCATCTCCCCCACTCAACAGGTGTAAAATGGGCACAGCACTAGCTTGAGGGGTAAAAATCTGCGTCAGACTAGCATCCTGTCCAGGGTGATTAGTATCACCTGTTGCACTTCCGCTATGAGGCAAACTCCTGCTGTATGGGCCATAATGGCCTTGAAGGAACTTTCCTTTTTTCTATCCTGCACAAAAATTGCCCCTATCGAACTACGGCATTCATTGGGGGTCTTCTTGGTAGCAGATAATTCATTGAGATTACTGATATTGCTAAGGAAGTTAAGTCTCAGGTTTCTCAGCTGTCCTTCAGCTTTCTAGGCCTGGAATAAGCTTCATAGTCGATGTTAAAGTTGGGCTCTTCGTAATGGAAAATCCTCCTACTCTCATTCTGCCGTTTGTGAATACCATAAAAATAAGGTTTAGAAGAGGTAGTAAAACTGGTCGTTGTCGATCGGGCGCATGGAGTGGTTCTCCCGGGCGGGAAGGAGTTCAGAGTCTCTAAAGCTTAAGTGACCCAAGTCATACATGGATACATGAAATGTCAGATCTGAGTTTCACTGAGACTGAACAAGTCTTCAATTTCTTGAAAATGAGCAGGTATCAGACAGAATGGATGTTACATAAAAGTTAAAAGAGTGACTCAACGGCGAGTGGGAGCAGAAACACTGGAATTCCTGTTACATCACAGTCGGAGAATGAGTTGAGAACGTCTCGTGAAGCTCAGAGAAGCTTTGGCATTTCCTGTGATGTTTGACGTATTTGTTTTTTATGCATTTAATCATCTCTATTACACAATGATTTGAAATGAAATTAAGATTTAGCATCTCATTTCAAGCAAGATAAGACGTTTGTATTGAACTTTGTTTTAATTATGGGCAATCGTTTGATATTATTAATCTCTCCACCTCAAGATTGCAGTTCTTTGGACTAGGTGTTAGTCGAAAGAAAACGTTTTGTCTTTAAATAATCAATTTCAACCTAATCGCATAATATGCCACATGCATCGTTTGTTCTGTTGAAAATTTCAATTGCATATGGCAGTAATAGTTTACTTTCTACTGGAACAATTGAATTGAACCATGCAAGAAATTGTCTTCAAAATTTTCAGGAAACCATTACTTTCTATTTCATTACATTTGGAGACTCTTTTTCTCACAAAGCATAGGGAGAAAGTTTTTTGTTATTACACTTTAAATATATTTTTTGATCAAGGCTCTTCTCATTCTCATAATAGTGTATCCTGGATTGTAACCTGTTATGGCATCTTTTGAAGGTTTCAAGTATTAATGATAAAAAAAAAGGTGAACAATTTGTGTGTTGCTGAAGGTTGAGAGCTTGTAAAATTATTACTGTAATCTTTTAAAGTAGTCGTATATCAGTATATTATTGTTATTATTATTGTTGTTATTATTATTATTATTATTATTATTACTATTATTATTATTATTATTATTATTATTATTATTATTATTATTATTATTATTATTATTATTATTATTATTTCATAAATTAAGTTGATACAAATTTGATTTTTCCAAGGGAGTTATGATATTTAATTTTTTCCGTGTGAGCAAGACACCCTCATTTGAACCGCTTGCAATGTAAGGGTTGAATGTGTGTAAGACAAACACTTCATCAGTTCATGATGACCTCAACTCCCTTTTCTTAACAACACGTTTTTAATCATCAATAAATGATCACTTAATAAAACATGTTAGTGTTATTGCTGCTGTAAAGTATAGTATAAGAAATCCAAAATCATCATACTTGCTCTGTCTCATAGATTGAGAATAATCACGATGAGCAAAATTGATGTAACAAAGAAACCACCCGAACATATGTGTGATCCAAAAAGCGTCACTTAGTCATTATCTATCTTATGGCCACTGTATGTTCAAGTGTAGATGAAATCTTTGCTTGGCAATGTGACTGTACTGATGTAGCGTATATTTGATATAGACCGACGGCGTATGGATTTGTTAAGTCATTCACGAAAGCTGGGGCTGAAAATGACACTTGGTCCAAAACCAGCTAGCCCAATGTGTTTTTCACACAACGTTGCTCTCTTAGGAAGCAGTTCTCACTCTGCTTTCCTCAATTGACTCAGGTACGGATGAGTACTTGATGCAAAGAGTAGAGAAAGATCTTGTCAGGCGTTAGTGAAGGGCTTATCAGGCTGTTGTATTGTGTGCTTGCTCCCAGAGAGTTGGGGAGCGTTTAAATGATGTACAGTGATGGTAGTGTGCCTTGCGAGGGATACAGACTATATGTCTATCTTTATCCCCTTCCATGAAAAAGATTTTACTCAAAGAATTGAATTATATAGTACAGTTTAAAACGGTCACTTCATGAACTAGTATCAACAAAATATTTAACATTGTTCAGGAATGTTGATCATGCTTGAAACCGCTATGTTTTTCTTCAATTTGTTGTTGACTCTCTTTTCATGAATAAAAAGAGACAATAAATGCTATATCATATCTTTGCCCCTAAAAGTGTCTAAGCAGTAACAGCCATTGTAAATGCCCGTTCACCGTGATATCATCAAATACTCAATGTCATATTGTACTGTAAACCACCTCCTTCCATTAATTAAAGCAAGTCCCATACTCATATTAGAGCTTAAAAGCAAACTGGAGTAGAGCCCTGATCTGATATTTCTAGGCAGGCCGGTATTGTGGGCTAGTTTGCCATCAACTTTCCACGCCACCTTTGCTTCCACTGTATCTGAATAAATCCTAGCTACCCATTTTCGCTGCTGGATCACAGGGCCAGAAAAAATGTGCCCAGACCCCCGAATCGAACTGAGCACTCCTGCGTGGTAGCCAGGCGCTCTACCAGCTGAGCAGCTACTGGCGCCTCATTAAGTAAGGAATGATAGTTTTAAAAAAACAAAACAAGCAGGCTTAAACGTTTGATGAAATGCCCACTGTAAGGGATGATGTCAAGCCAACCAATGAATTAATGAGCTCTTAGAAATAAGCGGTGTTCATTTCACATTAATGTGTTACAATACAATCACAGCCCTTTGTCGACTTTTGTCCATACCTTCTTTAAGACCAAGCTATGCGAGAAGTCTTAAAGGCAGGCGAACTAAGAAATCGAATAAGGGCTGTGATGACGAATGTTTTCCCTTACACCCAGACTGGCATTTAGCATCATAATATCATCCCCTCCCCCCCCACCACCACCCCCATTAAGTTTATGTAGTCAATGGAATTATTTTCTGTTCATTTTGCGCAGTCTAGAAAGTCGATGAGAATCATAAGGATGGTTATGAATCGAATGTTTGGGTCTGAAAAATATTGATTGGTCTGTTTGGATACATGTTATGACAGCTGGTTTTATTGCAGTCTGAATAGTGTAAAAACAAGAATTGTCATGCAGCACAAAATTTATTGATGTCAGACTCAAATACATGTATTTAGTTTATAATATTGTTGATAATAGATCTTTGGTTTATTATTTGTTCATGGAATCTCTCACAGGTGACCTCTGGTCATGGTCATTTTAAATAACGTTGTTTAATCAACTCGATGAAAATCAGTTCTTATATTTATGGCGATTGCTCACTGTGAAAAGGAGAATATTGGGCTTTAGAAGTGCAGTCGCAGAAAGGTGTTCACGTATTTCATTAGATTCAGGAATTTCCTTGCTTTTCTGAAGCAAAGAGTGTTGTTTCTATTATAGTATTTTTCTTATTTTCTTTTTTTAATAGACCCATATTATAAACTGCCCATAATGGCCACCTGTCCATAGCAACAACCACTTTGGCCTATGAACATTGGTGATCGGTGGACAGGTTGGACTGTAATTCAAAAGGGAAATACATTGTTTAAATAAGTATTTAAAGCTTTATCTAATTGATGCTTCCTTTGATGCTTCTTAACTCTTTGAGAGCCAGTGGCCAATCTATCGGTGCTTTCACTAGGTTGTTCTATAACAAACTCCGCCGATGATGGCGTTTCCTCCCAATTTTTGTTTCGTAGATTAATACAGCTAAAAATTGTAAGCAAATGCCCACAATTGGCGATTGGCATAGGAGAACTAGGGGCCGCACTGATGGATCTGCGTATGGTCAATACTTACATGTAGTGTTCAAATCATCATACATTCATATGTATATAATAGATAATAGATAGATAGGTATAGAAAGATATATATATCGTCGTTGAAACTGTCTAAATACTTGAATACACGACATATGGAATACGAGAATTGTCCGTAAAGGGATCAAATACATGCTTCTTTTGTGTCTTCATAAACATTAGAGGCATTGAACTAAAAAGAAAAACTATTTGCACTATGCACATGCAAAGATTTCCATTTTCTTCCAGAAGCATAGCATAGTGTTTGATTATTCATGATGTTTTTCACTTCTTAGACATATAGATAGATAGATAGATGGATGGATGGATGGATGGATGGATGGATGGATGGATGGATAGATAGATAAATAGATAGATATATATTCAGGCTGATTTGCACATTAAGACAGTTTCCCCAATGATAGATAGATAGATAGATAGATAGATAGATAGATAGATAGGTAGGTAGGTAGATAGACAGATAGATAGATATACAGACATCAATATTTGTCCTCATTTTCATTTTTTCATATCATGCATGAAAAATGTTTTCATATCTGCTTTACAGTAAAGCAACGGTCAAATTTACAATCAAACATGTATAAATAAGAATTATCTGCCGTTGGAGCGTATAAATTCAGTCTCATCATCATCATCATCACCATATTTTCATTACGAAATGAAGGAAAGAAGTTGAACCATTAGACCCGCAATGTCTGTAGGCAGCTTCTCAGAATATCTTTCCACCCTACCTGAGCGTTCTTTTCTTTTCTTTTCGTTTCCCTGACCGGAAGATGATAAAATAATATCCCTTGTGTAGTAATTTTTGCACAGAAAGAATCTGCTAAAAAAAATTAACTGCCCTGAAAATGATTTTGAAGGTCATTTTTAAAAACATTTTAGCGTGTCATTTTTCAAGTTGTTTTTTTTTTTTAATTACGCTGATGGCTTGAAGAGCGAAAAGTCTCGTAGCTTGATTTTCTTTTAATGTTTATCTCCTCATCATTCCATATAACATTTTGTATTTTATATATTTTTCATGTTTTTGCCTGGTTTTCAACTCTGAAACAAATGTAGTAATACGTGTACATCCATTCTTTTTACCAAGACTGTTTTGTTTCCATCAATTTCAAGCAAGCTGTATGTTACGTGCTTTTCTTCGCCTTTTCTCATTATATCCATCTCTGCATGGATTCATGTGATATTCATCCCTTTATACTTAACTTATTTTAGTCTTTGTTAAATTGTTGGCTTGTAGAATCTCTGAGGCGGAGACAACTGTCATGTTTTTTTATTTGTTATTTGTTTGCTAATATTTTTAGGTCTATCAATTTACAAGATTATTTATCCATTTCATCCAAGTTTGTTTGCTTCAGTGTTACTTATTTTGGATCCACTCACTTTTGAATCATTTTTCTTGTACAATCTGCGTTATTAGACTCAATTTATATTCTATAAAGTCTCTTCATTCTTTAGTCCTTCTGTTATTAGTTAATTGTGTTATCAGTCAATTTCCATTTCTTCCTGCCAGCTTCCCCTGAAGACACAAATCTTATTAATATCGCATTGTGATCTTTATCAAATGAGAAAGATTATTCAGTCACCCTTCCATTTATTGAAAATTCAATGAATTCACAACTATCGCTTAAATTTGCCGTCATTTTATGTTTTGATTTTTATACTTTCATCAACCATTTGTTCCAATAACCTTTCCACTCCTCATGTTGTCCATTTGAATCTGCACTTTTTTGAGTCATGCTTTATTTGAATGATGTAATCAAATCCAACTCCAAATCCAATGTTGAACATTAAGCCAATCTAAAATTCCTAAACTATCAAAAATGCACGTGTCTTTTTTTTTATGTTTTTCTAACGCATTTATTTCCTTTGGTTTTTAACTCTCCTTTCATATCATTCATATTGTCAGGAATCTATTCATGTATACAAAGTTACTTTACAGGGAAATTTTCTAGGTTTATTTCTCTCTCTCTCTCTCTCTCTCTCTCTCTCTCTCTCTCTCTCTCTCTCTCTCTCTCTCTCACTCTCTCTCTCCCTCTCCCTCCCTCCCTCCTCATCCTCCCCCCCTCTCTCTCTCTCTCTCTCTCTCCTCTGTCTCTCCCTCTCTCTCTCTCCTCTCTCTCCTCTCTCTCTCTCTCTCCTCTCTCCTCTCTCCTCCTCTCCTCTCTCTCTCTGCTACTTATTAGTACTGCTTTTTTAAGTTTGAGCCATTTACATTGTTATCATATTATTTGGTACACTAATTCTTCGTTTCTTTAGCCATTTCATGTTGTTGCAGATGTTGTCTACCCTTGTATTGTTTGTTTTTGTTTAAAAATACTTTGTATCAAATCGTGGGTGGTTGACGGGTGATGCTGGTAAGGCCTACTTCTTTTACTTCTTCGCTCACTCACCTTTCATCATGCTGTTTTTCCTGTTAGTTTTACTGCACATGGTAAACGAGGTAAATTCAATGAAACAAATAAACAAATGTATCAAATCATAAATGGCATGTGAAAGAGGGTTGTGGTACCTACTGTTATTGTATTTCATTAAGAATGATTTTATATACAAGTTTATTGTATTTAAAGAAAATGTGGGCTCTTTCATTGTTTCAGTGCTTGTCTATAATAACCTTGTCGTTAGCGTATGCATTCGTAGTATGTTTTAATGTCATCAGATATTTTAATATCTCTTCATTGAAGATATCTCTCCTTTTGCAATGTTATTATCTCAGTGTAGTCATCACCTCAAATGCTCAAGGAAAGCTTGTCGAGCACCTGACCTACCGCCAATTGATTAACAGAGGTGTTGCGTTTTTTTTTCTTTTTTCTGTATTTCTTGAAACAAGGTCAGTATTACCGGTAGGTATTATGATAATTTTAAAAAATCTGCTAGAGGTGCTTTCCCGCACGGCAATGGTAGTGTCACGCCTGGCATTCAATTTCTTCAGAGAAAATATACTCATACGTATGTATGATGGCAACTGAACTCACTTTTCTAGTGAAGAGTAAGGATTTTCTTCAAAGGGCTGGTTTTACTTCCAGGACATCCTACGGTTTTTAAAAGGAAGGGCAGCTTGTGAGCAGCACCAGCTGCCCAGGAAACAAACCCTAGCAATTGACAGTTTCCTTCAAAGAGGATATCATTCAAACCATATATGTTTTGCAGTTATGTCCCTTAGACCACTCAACAAACCTATTAAAACATGTCATGTCATAAGTTCATAAATTCTACAGGCATATGGCATATATAATAGCATGCACGAAACTGACTGGCCAGAGCTCGTAAATTCTGCGGGCACATGGCATAGAGCATACACAAACTGGCTTGTAGAATTTACGAGCTCATGGCAGTGAAGGGGTTAAGTGCCTCTTAATAGTTATGTCATTCACTAACTCAGCTCAGGGGGACACAATGCAATCACTGAGAGCTTGCAGTTGCATTTCTTCAAATCAGAATATAAATGTTACAAAGTAAGATAAGTCAGGTTAACATAAATGAGTGAATGTAGATTACAATGGTTAGGACACATGATTAGCCGATGAGAAGTACTTAAGAGAAATAGTAGTACCAGGCAATAGAAAACGATGAAGACCAAAACATGAATATGTAGATGCATATAGCGCGTATACGGTATGAAAGAAATCAAAGTAAACGAAAGGATGCAATGAACGAAATCTATGGAGAAATGACATTCATTATATCAACCCTACATAAGCTGAAAGAAAGAGTATACGTTAGTATTAGAACTTGAAGAAACTATAGTTTGCTGTAAAGCTTTTTGTAAATTCATCTATGAGGTAAGTCTGTACAAGTGCATTTATCAAAAGCAAAGAACTGTTAATCAATTACGAGTATACTTTTATAATACTTTGGAGAAGATTATAACCTGTAGTTGCTGTTGAGGAAAGGGCATTTGGGAAAATCTTGGTTTTGAAATGGGCATGAAGAAAAAAATCTCGGTTTCACTGAGATTGTGGGCATTTAGGAGAAATGGGCATTGTGGCGGCGGGAATTTAGGCAGCAACTTCTGTTTATATATGTGTATATATATATATATATATCTGCATATATATATATATATATATGTTATCCTTGTGCAATTAAAAAGTGATTGCAAGATGTGAGTTGTTATAGTAGTTCATCAACCTGTTAGCAGTGGGTCATCATTGTTGTGTGTTTTTTTCATGGGATATTTTATCAGGATTTATTTAAATTATAGATGAAAAAACATTACATAAGTCAAATGTCAAGACATTTATTGTTTGACTTGTGGAACTGAAATGTATTTAGTAAAGTTACTTTACAGGAAATTTTCTAATATTATTTTCTCATATTAAAGTATTAAAGGAAAACTTTTAGAACAAGGCCCTTAAATTATTTGGATGAAACTAATTTTTGTTATGCTTTTGAGAGTAATTTTCAGTTTCATGTGTTTTAAGAAAAAATTATCCTTGACATTGATTGTGAAATCTTTGATGTCAGTCTCTTTCTCTATTGAAGTGCATACATGGAAAGCTGTATTTTTCATCATTTAACAGTCATCGCTATCTGTGAGATTATTATTATTATTTATTGAAAAGTCAATGTAATTTAATCAGTTTGTCGATGTTTCTCCTTGTGATGTATTTATTTGAGAGAATATTAATGTAACCACCCTGAGTTATTTTAATTTGGCTGTTGTAAGTCAACGATATCCTTGTACTTGTCCTTTATATTGACAGTAAAAGTCATGCAAGTCGTGTAAGTCCAAATTTTTTATGTTTTTAGAAAATCCATGAAAATGATGTTGCGTTTTTAAAATCTATTTTCACAGACATACACAGTTTGCAAGTGTTAAAAACTAGACCCAATAGAGATACCGGGTTGCTCATATGATTATTATTATATGGATTCCTATTGGTTTTGTGAAACAGACTCCAAACTAGACGAAGCATAGGGGCTTCTAATGTTAAAAAGTGGGAGGAAAAGGTGTTACTAATTTTAGACTTGCACGGTTTGCGACTTTCACTGTCAATATGGCTTGCACTATTGTTACTCTCTCACTCATATATCATTATCATTCATCTACTCGTTATATTTATCTGTTTTCTGTTGGCTTTTTTTAATATAATCTAACATTATCTAGATTTTTGTTTCGAAATTGGTTATTCTTTGTTGCTTTTGTATTTTCTATGAATGTATTATTTATATTTGTTTATTATGTTTATTGTTATTATTTGATTTTCTTGATTTCAGTGTTTCCTTGACTTACCTGCCTGTCTGTCTGTCTCTTTCTTTCTGTCTGTATGTCTGTCTCTCTCTCTCCCTGTCTATGTCTCTCTGTCTGTCTCTTTTCTGTTTCTGTCTGTCTCTCTCTCTGTGTCTATGTCTCTCTGTCTGTCTCTTTCTGTTTCTGTCTGTCTGTCTCTCTGTGTGTCTATATCTCTCTGTCTGTCTGTCTGTCTGTCTGTCTGTCTGTCTCTGTCTGTCTCTCTCTCTCTCTCTCTCTCTCTCTCTCTATCTATCTATTTATCTGTCTATCTATCTCTATCCTATCTGTCATTGAATTTCAAATAAACACGACTGTACGGTTTTAATTTTCATTTGTCTCCTTCATGTACAATTTTTATGTCACCAGTGGTTGTCTCTTTGGTTTACATTATATTTATATCGGATTTAGTGCCATGTTAAGTTGTCTTCAATTTTAAGTCCAGTGAGGAGAAGAAGCTCATAATTCTGTTTTTTGTTTTTTTGTTTTTTACATTAATTTTAGAAGGAAAATCTTGATATTACTTCTTGTTTTTAAAAAAAAGAAGAGATAGGCCTAGTGTGTAAAAGATGCTATGATGTAGACGTGTGCAACAAATGCTTCCTGGAGGTACCATCCACTGTGGTTGACTTCCTTCCTCATCATAATGTGAAAATGACTGGTGTATCATGCAAATAAGTCTACTTATAATTAATCAAATAAATGAGGTAAAATGTAGCGGTTGATATTATCAGGGTGTAATTCAAATGCTTGGTCATCATTTTACTTTGTCTTTCTTCAGTTCACAGGCACATGGTTATCGATTGCTTTTGGGTGGGGTTGTTTTTCTTCGTTTCTTCCTGTGTCTATTTTTTATTGGGTCAAGATTATGCAAAACAACTACTTTCCACTATGTAAGTTTCAAGCTAGTGACTTTACTCTCAGATAGATGAAAAGGGTTGATTTCTCCAATAATATGACTATCTGTATCTAGGAACAATGTTTGTTTAAAGAGAAACAACCTCCCTGTTCACTGTAACAATAAAATGTGAATAAAGACAATTTTAGACTTGTGACAGTAGTTTCTATGAAGTTACTGATCAGACAGTCGGTCATTGTATACAACAGTTTTCATCTGAATGTTATTTGTTATAAATTAAAATATTGTATGTTAACATTCATTGATGCATACCTTGAAATTCCTTCATCTTTATTATTCTGGGTTTGTTTGCTTGTTTGTTTTTCTGTCTTTGCTTTCTGGCTGTTCATCACAAAATGAATAAACCATGCTGTAGGTTATTTTAAACAAATGTAATGTGAGAGAAGCGTCTGAAATTATTATTATAACACATTTTAAATTTATGATAAATTTATGATAACTTGTGCCGATATAGCTATGAAAATGTTTATAATATTTTCATTATTATTTGAAGAATCATTATTAAAGGTGGGATCTATTCATCGAATAAAATTTATTTGAGTTTGAACGATTAGTGTTGATTTTTCACATTATTTTTTCTCTTCGTTGTGAGATGATTTTGTTTTGTCAATGATGAATTATTTATCCCTGTAATACTTACACCTTCCTTGATAAAAATAGACTGTACATGGCGTCAGTGACCGAGTGGTTAGGCTGCAAGACTTGGGATCATAAGGTCCCGATTTTAAATCTAGCAGCAAGATAGATCCAACATTGTGTTCCTTGGGAAAGACATTTGCACCAAAGCTTGGGAATATAAATCCGCGTCAGACTAGCATCCAGTCCAGGAGATGATTATAGTCACCTGTTCCACTTCATGCTACAGAAACTGGGATAAAGTTCCAGCTCTATGGCCCAGAAGAAACTTTTCTTTACTTTGCAGTCACATGGGCTCACGTGATGGTCAGTCGCCTCAAGATTAAGCAGCAGGATTTCGGATCGTGGTTGGACACGACAGTCAGAGAGCAAGGTGTTGACCTCTCAACCAGAAGGTCGTGTGTTCAAGCCCTGATGGTTGAAACCTTTTTCTGAACTGGATTTGCTATATGCGATATAGAACCATGCCATTTGTATTGTTCACTAAATTATACCATAATCAAAAACAAAGAAACATCAAAGTATAAAAGCTTTTGAATGTTATTTATTACGATTCATTGTTTCATATTTAGGTAGAGGCAATCTTCATATTTTCCAAACATTAAAGAAGACTACTTCAATCAACAGATGCAAAAAAAATATTTCTGTGTTTTCTTAACTTGGCATTAGTGTAATAATAATAATAATAATAATAATAATAATAATAATAATAATAATAATAATAATAATAATAATAATAATAAAAATAATAATAATACTAATAATAATAATAATAAAAATTAGTAATAAAAATAACAAGAATAATAATAGTAAACATCAATAGAGCCATAGCTTATCCCATTTCTATAGCATGAAGTAAAAAAGTGAGAATAAATAACCTGGAAGGCAAGACACTAGTCTATTTCAGATTTTGCTCCCCAAGTTTGGCTGATGCCCATTGGCACCTGAGTCGATAGGAAATGCACATTAAAGTGTCTTTCCTAAGGAACACAATGTTGGATGTAGCATTGATATGACGATTTTAACCCAAGACCTCACAATCTTAAGTTTGGCTGCTTACTTCTAGTCCACCAATGCCATCTAAGTAGAGTATAATAAGAATACTGAAACTGCTGGGAGATTCAATAAGGCAAATGTCAATCTAGTTTCACCCAGTGCAAAATATACAAACGTCAATATTCAACATGACTATTTTCATTAATTGGAAAACGGAAGATTTAAATTCTAATGATCATTTTTTCCTCAAATCTTCTAATAAAAAAATTAGTTTATGTTATTATAGTTGCTCTTGTAAATTTGTAAAAGAAAAATTGTAATTTAACAAATAAATATCTCCGTCATTGAACAGTGGAGATTTTAGAGGGCCATCTTAATAATTTTCTGAAGAAAACAAAGTAAACTTGATTGAATAACTTCAAAATCATTGCAACCTTTAAATACAGGTTTATGTAATAAGAACATAAACATTGCATCTTTTTTTCTTTTTTTCCTCTTTGAGATTCAGTAACCCTGTTAAAAAACATATAAATTAATTTTCATATTTATCAGACGTAAAATTTGTCTAGTTAGGTTTGAAAAAAAAAAAGCAACTCACAACCTGAAGACTTAAAATACAAAATAAACTGAAATCTTGCCTAAGAAACATGAGTAGGGCTGGCAAAGGTTGCCTGTCTTACTTTTAAACAATAACCTATATTAACCCCTTCCCTGCCGTATCAGTAAATTGTACGGGCCACTTTGCACATGCTACAGTTCATGTGCCTGTAGAATTTACGGCTCTAGCTAGTCTACGTGCGTATGCTACACATCATGTGCCCATAGAGTTTATGAGCTTATGATACGATGTGTTTCAATAGGTGTGTTGACTGATCTAAAGGTCATAACTGCATAAAACACTTGCATATTATTCAAATAACATCAATTCAGCGGTAAGTCAGTCAGTTTGTCCTCGGCACTGCTATGTTACGTCCCTTTTTGCAGCGAAGAGGTTAAAGGCTTTAAGAAGACACCTACTGATAGACTTGTCATAGACTAATCCAACTTGTCACAGACTAATCTATATTCATAAGACTGGCACAAAGCTAGCCTACAAGATTGATTGACAACTATGTGGAGGTTTTGTATAAGACAATTGGGGTTTACCCTAAAAACAGTTACATTTATTTTCAAATACAATCTGCAATTGGGGTTTAGACTCTCAATCAAAATATACGATCTAAATAAACTTGAAATTGAAACTGAAATATGATAAGAACCAATGATTACGGGAGGGTTTCGTCAATTTAGAAATTATGATTACTCACAGGAACACCCTGTTAATTCGGTAACAAAAAGATTTCCAGATTTGTTAACAGTTTATAAAACGAGTCCAATTTTGTGAATCTTAATGCATTTGTGATAATGGTATCTAAAGCGAAAAGAAAAAAATGCTCAACAAAAGTAATGTTTTGAATTGTCAATGAGGAGATATAAAGACATCAATAATAGCGTGTGAGATATTCAAAGAAGAATTTCAGACACCATTTTAGATGAGTATGACGTATTGAAGTACCGCATCCGGTTAAACATACTATTATCTATTTTGGTACAATTTTGGTTTAAACAAGTTAAGACAATGGAACCAACACATATCACCTACACTTTAATTGCCTATACAGGGTTAATGTTTAACACATAACTGCTAGACATGACTCAGGACCACAAACTTGTACGTAATCGTTCATTAAATGAGATTGTCTGGAACGTGTCAATAGGAATTGAGTGAAACTAATTGATAAACTAACTTTCCATCAAGGTCTGTCATTCAACGTGTGAACATTTTCCTTCAGGTCAAGACAACTTGGGTAAATCCAGTGGACGGTTGGCAGGTGTTACTGGTAAGTCCTACTTCTTTCTTTTTCACTCTTTCACCTTTCTTTTCTCTTGCTTGCATCTTCTTAATTCACCCTGAGATCACCGTACATGGTGGATAGAATAAGTTTCGATGGATTAATAAGGGACACCTCAAGAATAATAAAGGAAGACAAATGCATCGCACACAGTCTTCTCATTATATATTTTTTTATTATCTACCTTGAATCATGTGCCGTCCGTAGTCGAGCAGTTAGGCTGCCGGACTGGGCATCATGAGATCCTGAGTTCAAATCCTAGCAAAGCCAGATTCAACAATGTGTTCCTTGGAAAAGACACTTAACACGTATATTCCCAACTCTACCCAGGTGGAAATGTGTACAAACACTAGTTTGGGAAGTCAGACTAGCGTCCTGGCCAGGAGGTGATTATTGTCACCTGTTCTGCTTCTTTTATAGAAACCCGAGATAAGCTCCGGCTCTCTGGGCGTTAACGGCCTTGAAAGAACTTTACTACCTTGAATCACTAATTGTCTATAGCATTGTTTTTGTTTTCAATTTTGGTTTTGGTTTTTCGTGGGAAATTGGGAGTTATGAATTGTAAACAAAAATAAAGAAAATAAATGGAAAACATTCAGGCTTCTTTATAAGGAGGACAAAAGGCTGATTGTTAAAAAGAACAAAAACTTACTGTATTTGCTTCTTAAAAGATATTATCAAAGGTAAAGGTACAGAGTTATAGATAAAACGGGTAAAAGAAAACAAAATTTTGAGAGAATTTTCTTTACTGCTTTGAAATATTTTCCGTTACTATTTTTCATTGACATCAAGAGACAAACATATTCTTTTTCCGATTCTAAAGACTTTGCGGGTTAAACCACATAGCATTAACAAAAACAAGAACAGCAAAAATAATACCCATAAAAAACTACTACAAAATCAATTACATAATCATATTAACAAATTATAAATCATTGAAAAGAAGATTTTCACAATGCTACAAGATATTCCTCATGAATACAGAAAGAATTAAAGCATGCATCAGTACTTTACTAACTAATGAAGACTGTAACTCTTTACATGATCTCCTTTTGTCTGTATAAAACAAAGATTCACATAAAAATATACAAAACATAAACATAAACCTCATTTCGTATGAAAATACACAAAGTATGACTGTGGGATAAATAAGACAATGATATAATACATACACGATGACATAATCGTAGAGTTGGGAGTTTGTAATCACGGACGACACTTATTCAAAACCCATGGCTAACCTAGGTGTTTTTTGACAACATTTGTACTCTTAAGAAAGGTACTTAATCCTGCTTTCCTCACTTGGCTCAAGTGTGAGTGAGTACCCGGCTATAGGCAAAGAAAGATCTTGACAGAATATACTCCCATGGAGTTGAGAAGGGCTTTGAATGAAATGGTCTGCTGGGGGATAAATGATGTACAGGCGGTGAGCCTGTACTTGTGCGGATACAGACTATAAATCCATCTTTATCTTTTTGATCTTTTATGATAATAATTTACGTGACTTACTTGGGAAATGGGTTTTTTCTGGTAAAATCTCTATAACATTGCTATTTTAAAAACATATGAAAACTATTGACAACAATCGTTACAGCAAAGAGCATATTTCTTTAAAGTTACCAATAACTGGTATTACACCTTAGTCAATGTGTTTGTGGGGATTCATTTATAATTACTGCATTACTCTGCTCATAGCTGCTTGTACTCCTAAATCCAATGAATACTGAATTACTATTATATTCATATTTTGTATTGTTATCTCCAACAAAATATAAAAATGCTTATCAGTGAGATGCCATTGTCAAATAAGGATATACAAAGAGAAATGTTAACAGTAAAGTTATAAAATTAACAGTCAAAACTATTTTGGTTTAAGAGCAATAAAGGCTTTAGATGTTGACTTGTAAAAAGAGAATGCCTACATCTTAACGAACACTGTGTAGGGAACAAGCTCCTTTCTTACACATTTCATGCCAGCACAAATTTTTACACTCTTTCTGTGACTTAGATAAATAATTCATATGTTCTGGCTAAAATATTGCTAGAATTTGTATCTTGTTCCTCTCATTCTTTTAAGATTAAGATTATGAATAAGATTATGCGTGATATTGTACATAAAAACTACATTGATTGGTACGTTTATCATAAAACAATTATTTCTATAAATTATAAATATGAGAGATGAGAAAATGAACATAATAATTATGACAGTCAAAAATGGAACTTCAATTTCAATGTAATGGAACATACATTTTTATCATAGATAAATAATTGGGACACGATTTTTAAATATATTGTTAGCACCTTTAAAATGACGAACATGTATCCGTCCTTTTCTATAGACACAGTTCAGAAGCTTACAAGAGTTATGGTAGTTCTGAATCTTGCCATTTGACCACAGTGACTCAACAAACAAAAGCCATTTGATCCTTTTTCTCGAAGACTCATAGCGCTGAATGAAAAGGTTATTCACTCACAATGCTTTTTATAGACAGAAATCAAACATCAAACTACAAAACGAATCACAGGCAAGATCAACAGGCGCAAAAGTGTAAAATATTAAATAAAATGTATTAAAACATTCAGACTACAATTCATCAGTGTGCTAACATATTGACCTAAGTTAGATTTAGGCCAAAATAAAATTGATTCATTTTAACACTCCTCATCCTATGACCTGTCATCATAGTAAAAGTAAATGATGAAAAAATGCGCCAAAGCATTCCTGAGTTATCATTCACATATTTCTAATAACAATGTAGTTCATATCTTTCCAGAATTATTTTTTTTTCATCACTTTTCTCAAGAAAACCACCCAAAATGACTTAGGCTAAAATGTTAGCACAGACAAACTAAATCATAAGATGACATGCGGAAAGATGAAAGAGACCATCATTTGTGGTTGCATTTTCTGTGCTTCTGTCACTAGTTATGAAGTAAGGAATATTATGTGTAAAATGTACAAACAAAAAGCATCACAAACAGTAAAACGTTCACTTGGGAAAAATGGCCGAAAAAATTCAATAAAAGAAAATAGCATCTCTAACATGAATGCTAGCAGCCAAAAAAATCAAACACTACACTAGTCAATAAAAAAAAATATAATAAAGACATAAAATCAATTGACAAATAACAATAAAACAAAAGTAATGGAAGTACAGCTGATTACAATTTGTGTATTCAGATATGGTTTGTCCTTTATATGATAACCTAATCAGTATGTATTTTAATGCATCCGTATGGACACTAATTCTCTCATATGTATATGATATCAGTAAACCGATTCATGTGTAGAAAAGGATAAACTTTTATTACCATCTGAAGACTGCACGTTTGCTGTCGTTTCCATTTTCTTTCAGATGTTTTTGTTCATCAAAAAAAATTTTTTTCTTCGATTGATGTAACACCTAATGTATAACTTTGAAAGGGTACGTCAAATATGCAAACAAAAGGTAAAGACAAAATTAAGTAACACGAGTAAAAGGTCAATGACTGATTGAGATTCCAGGAAATGTTCGTTCATCAACGCTTTCTCCAATCACAGCTATATATGAAAATGGTACAATGGTAAATCACGTTAAAATTTGTACTTAAAAATCTTAAATCATCGGATGTCATTATTCCTGATACTGAGTACGTCATAGCTCCGTACAAGGTTCTCGAATTTTGCCTTAAGTCCTTTAAGTACATGTGGAAGATGTTATACACTGATTGACGAGTCTTTCATTGGAAGCCTCTTATTTTTATGCAAGAAAAATATGCTTTATCACAACACAACAAATCTAGCATTCACAACAAAAACAGTTGTTTTACTTTCAATAATTCAACATAAAAATATGAGATACTAATAAAGGCATGCTCAAATAATTATGACAAAATATTAAACTAGAAAGTATAAAGTTGTGTATAGTTAATGAAGAATATATAAGAGAATGGCATGTTAACAAGAAGGAAAAAGAAAAGCAAAATATTAAGCGTATTCACGGTATAAAAATTTCAAAATAAATGAATGTATACGACTCAAGTATAAATTAATAGACAATGTAAACTAAGGCTGCTTTGACTACATAGGAAAAGCAAAGAGAGGGCACATGTGTGTATTAACATGTTTGCTCAAAGTTAACATTTATGAAGCAGTCCAAGCAGGTGATGTCTCTGCATATTGTTTCTTATCTTTATGCAGTATGATCTTACACTACATTAAAAATCTGCATCACAAACAAAGTTCAATAGTATTATGGGATGTTCATTTAACTGTCATGCTGCTGAAATTCACATTTATGTTATGCTCTGATTTTGTATTTTCAAACAATTCATACACATGTAAATATACAACAGATCATAAGTATTCATTTACTTTAAAAAACAACAACTATAATCCATCATCCCCCAGGTTTGAATTCCTTTAAATAGCTTTTATGAACATGTATGGATTAACATACCAAGAGTGAAACACATGTTGACTGCTACAGCAAAAGACAGATATTTCTACAATAAAATCATCCATACCTGACTTTTAAAAGTGCCCGGTAAGTAAAATGTGAATATCTTTGCACAAAAGAAGGCTCCAAAATATAAGATGTTCTGAAACATTTTGTGAGTGTCTACGATGCCAAAATCCCCAACAAATATTGAAAAATAAAAAATGCAAGTAGTTAGAGTAGGCAGTTTTTTATTTTTCATACAAACTTCTTGTATAAATGACTTAACAGTATAATTGTTCTAGAGCTGGAAAAACCACATCTTTTTATAAAGAATTAAGAGCGAAAAAATTACAAATTTTTATTTTTTCATACTCAAAGGATTTCAAACAGGATAGATGAGGAATAGTTACATGTTTTAACAAGTAGCCTTCAAACATTTCTACTCTAGTATATATTGTAATGATAAAGTGACAAATTTCACTTGTTTGAAACTATATAGCTTTCTTGCAATCTTTCTCTTTCATTTGACACAGGTCACAGGAAATGCTTTCTTTAGGTTCGAGTCAGTGGCAAATTTTAAACACGGTAGAATTTTTACACAGGCTCATCATTTGTTCTTTTAAAATGTATTGTATTCCAAATGGGATGAACTCAACCGGTATGAAAGGAAATGAAATTCAGAATACCCTGATAATGTTTAGGAAAACTATAGGTACATCGATTGGTGTGTTTATCACGGAAAAAATTCAATGAACCTCAAACATGCGTTTTCTTCAGTTCATCACATGGACATCTATAAAACCAGCTATAAAACCATCAAAGTAAAGAGTCATTCACTATTCACTATAAATGATCTGTTACAAGCACCCCTTTGGGGTTGGTATGAGCATTTTGAAAACAAAGATGTGACAATTTTGTTTTTGACTCAATACAAACTGAAAGCTCTTTTTGTTTCATAGTCTTTCATCTTCATTTATTTTCTTTCAGTGTTTTCTGACTCATCAAAAAAAGAACTTGACCTGAAAAGATCACCACAAGGCAGAGCAATACATTTAACTTTGCAAAGATGATATAAAACAAAAAGACTAATGAAAAAATACCAAAATAAAATTAAAAAATGAGAAGAAAAAAGACAACCCAGCTTCAACAACAAGTCACCCCCCCCCCAATACTTCCCACCTCACTCCTTTCTTCCCCCAACAACACTACAAATGGTATTCAAGGCAGACAAGTGGCTGAGAAAACCCCTAGCTGTGAAGGAACGGGGCTTCAACAATAAGCTTATTTGTATCAGTGAAAAAGGCCTTGACGGAAAGAGGGTCTACGTTGCCAGGTAGACTATGCTCTCTGTTCATTTCCATCGTGTGATTTCTACTTCCACTGCTCATTTGGCGCTTGGCGCAGATGATGACCTTCTGATCTTGAGTTTTGACGGTCAGCTCTTCCGGTTTGAAGTCATCGATGGGCATGGTGAGTTGAAATTTTCCGTCGTGAGAAGTAACGACGGGGTTACTCAACTGAGCCTGATGGGTTGACTCGGGAAAATTGGACCAGCGGGGAAAGTAGAGCTGAGAGTGCTAAACGGAGGTGGCTTGGAGAGAGGTGATGAATTTAACAAGTGGTTGGGGACGCTGAGCGAAGAAGGTGAGAGGTCAGGGGTTGGGAGGGCTTCTCGAGGAGGTTATCCAGTTTGGTAAGATCTGGAGGCGGCTTGAATGATGGCACAACGTGGTCAGGGTGTTCCAAAGTCTCCATGGTATTCAGGGTGGACGTTGGAGGAGTAAGGTGACGAGGAGGATTTGGAAAAGGTTGTGGTGACGTTTTGCTGTTGGTTTGCTGGCTGACTGCGTGTCTGCATTTGATGGTGCATTTGAACGGGTTGGGTGTGGGTGTGGTGCGGGCTCTCGCGATGGGATGTAATGGGCAAAGTAGTGATATGACCGCCATTTCCGTGCTGTTTGTTCGATGCAGACTGAAAAGAGGAGCTCGACTTGACGATTTGGGAGGGCTGTGCGTGGGCAGTTGACTCCTTTATCGCGTTGTATTTAGGTGCTGGCAATGGCGCTGTTGAACACGAGGTGTCCATCTGGCTGGAATATGCATTGCAAGCTTAAAGGATCTACTTCCGAAGGGATATTCACTTCACGGTTGTATTCCCTGCTGACTGATGAGCCATCCCCCTTTCTTCATGCTTGGCATACCATGATTTTGTTGCTATCCATTTTAACGTTCACTTCTTCAGGTCTGTATTCTTTCATATTGAATCGCACCTGGTGATGGAAAATCAAAATATTATTTGATAACCTATTTGGATCTTGTTTTTAAATTTTTTATTTCCTACCTAAGGCTGTCAAACATATATGGTTCCATCGTCAAACATTGATTGTCACCTGCACTCAATTTACCCTAGTGCAGTAAGGTTGTGGAATGGACTGCCAGTAGAAATAAACAGTGATAGCACTGAAGATGTTAAAAACAAAATTAAACGAATAGAGGACTTAAGGCAGTTCCCTGAGGGACACCTGCAAGCATTAGTGTGTGATTAGATTCAACACCATCAACACTTACCTTTTGTGTTCATTCCAAAAGAAACGATTTGATCCACTCAAGAAGAGAATTTTCAAATACCATACCTATCCAATCTTATCAGTAATCCATTGTGATCTACTTTATCAAAAGCGTTTGAGAAATCTAGAAGGATAGCATCTTTTTGCTCCTTTCATTTAGAGAATTACTGAAATAATTTATCGTTGTAATAAGTTCAATTACTTACTCTAAACACAGGCTGGCCACGCTCATCTTTCTCAACAACTGGTTTCCCATCATCGGATTCAAGAACATGCCCTGGTGGTGCCATTCTTGGAGACAGAGTTGAAGGACCCTCTAGACTGTCAAAATTGGCTCCTCCTTTCTCTGGCCTCATGTGAAAGAATTCGTCTTAATTTATGTATTTCTCCTTCCCATTCCCTGTTGAGAAAAGATGAATGAAAAATGAAACATCAATGTTCTATCCCTCGATAGCCTTCCATAAAAAGAATTAGATTCACGTTACATATACTAACAAGCTTTAATAACGTACCCCCCTTTGAAACCGCCCATCACATGTTCAAAGTTTATCAGTTTAGAAAACAAACAAACTAGAATTTGTTTACGACACTACAGGCGGATGAACAATGGACAATCGCCTTTAACACTTGGTTCCATAACTTTGGTTATTAAAGAATTTCAGCAGCTCATGAGCATAGA